>JAGFNQ010004708.1:0-86212 GCA_024364735.1 Boesenbergia rotunda
TTCATTTTAATTCCATAAAAAGAATAAATTTCTATAAATTTCTTTATATAAAATTTCTTTTATATAAATTTATTTATATAAATTTCTTTATCCATAATTTTATAAAACAAATCACGCTCGATTTATTTTATAATTTAAACCAAACAATTTGGTTTCCCCTCTTCCTTGTGGCCGGCCAAACAAAGAGCGTGGGCACCCTCTTTGGCAGGCCACACCAAGCCGAAACCCTTACGAATTAAACTCATTTAATTCGTCCAATAAGCCTTCAAAAGACTTAGCCATTTTAAGCTTCCGATGCGACTCTGAAAATTCAGATTCGACTTATCTCCCTTGATCGGAAAATCTAATTTTCAACTCGTTTTAAATCCCTCGGATTACTCGTAGTGCGTGTGACTAAATAGGCTTTCGATTTATGTTGGCCGTCTATAATTCATCAATTATAGAACGATCATGAGTGTCACCTAGTAGTACATCATGATCCCCAATTAATCGAAAGATCAACGGTTGACCTCAGAAATTATTCTGAAACCCTTCAGCAGCTCTAATGAATCGTGCCTCATTCCCTTCACCATCTTATACCCACTTGGTTCAGGACACGGTCTATGTGTGTCAGTTCCCACTAGGCTGACTACGTTACACCTAGCCCAAGTAATGTCTTTCTCGTCCAACGGACTCTAATTACTCTCATGTATCTGAGATATTCATACTCTGATAATGTGATGCTCTGGCCAGAGGCTTCGATTAATAATCCGACGATAGGCCATGGGTATACATCTCCTCGCAAGGAGTGGTGAATCCTTTGTTGGCTGTTCAAACATCTTCGGGCACTTCGGCTTATACCCAATCATTCTGGGTCCACACCTCCTTGGAGATGCTTGCTTAAGATGTCAAAGTATAAGTCTTCATGACCAAGATGACTTGAACACCGCAAGTCAAAGGAACATCGCACTTAAGCTGCAGTAAGAACTTCATTGACATATCTATATGTAGATTACTATATGAAGTTTTATAGCCAGTCACTTCAATGAACTAGTTCCCTTAACTAGCATTCATGCTTATCTCCGGACATCCCAATGTCACCAGCCAGTGAGAATCAGCTGATTAGAGAATAACCCATGCTAGTCTCAACAGAATTGATAGTGTCCGTATTTATCAATTCATCGACTAGGGACAATTTCAATACTTCACAATTGCACATGTAGAGATAATCACTAGTTGTGAATTCATCACAAATTCTTCATGCTGTGAATTGTATTGCGGACATTCAGTAAATGAGTTTAAGATCTCAATCAAATACACAAACATGTATACTCAAATATGAATATTCATTTATTAAATAAATGATTACAATCATAAGGCGATTGCCTTAGGACACTTCTCTCATATTACTAACAAACTCCCACTTGGCCTAATGCCAATCGCTACGGTATCCAATACCACAGGCTCTAACATGACCCTCAAACTTACTTTGAGGCAAGGCCTTAGTTAAAGGATCCGCTAAATTCCTTTCAGTGGAATTTTCTCAATTTGTATATCATTCCTACTTATAATCTCTCTGATCAGATGATAGCGGCGAAGCACATGTTTGGATCGCTGATGAGACCTTGGTTCCTTTGCTTGTGCAATAGCTCCATTGTTGTCGCAGTAAACCGGCACTGCTTCATCAATGGTTGGAACCACACCAAGTTCGGAGACAAACTTCTTGATCCAGACTGCTTCCTTTGCTGCTTCCGAAGCTGCGATATATTCCGCTTCCGTGGTAGAATCCGCTACGGTGTCTTGTTTGGAACTCTTCCAACTTATTGCGCCTCCATTCAAAGTAAATACGTATCCAGACTGAGATTTGGAGTCATCCTTATCTGTCTGGAAACTGGCATCTGTATACCCACGTATTACCATATCTCCTTCTCCATATATTAGGAACACATCCTTAGTTCTTCTTAAGTACTTAAGGATTGTCTTGACAGCCGCCCAATGATCCATTCCTGGATCAGACTGGTATCTGCTCGTGACGCTCAGAGCATACGATACATCGGGCCTAGTACATAACATAGCATACATGATAGATCCTATCGCGGATGCATAAGGAATCTTATTCATGCAAATCCTCTCGTCTTCTGTGCGCGGACACATAGACTTTGAAAGGTTGATCCCATGCCTGATGGGAAGGTAACCTTTCTTGGATTTCGACATGCTAAACCTTTTTAGCACTCGGTCTATATATGTAGACTGCGAAAGACCAAGCAACCGTTTTGATCTATCTCTATAGATTCTAATCCCAAGGATATAGGTTGCTTCTCCCAGGTCTTTCATGGAGAAAGTTTTGGACAACCAAATTTTAACCGACTGTAAGACTGATATATCGTTTCCTATAAGTAATATGTCATCGACATATAATACTAGGAATACGACTGCACTCCCACTAACCTTCTTGTACACACAAGGTTCGTCAGGATTTTGTGAGAAATCAAACTCTTTGATTGTCTCATCAAAACGGATGTTCCAGCTCCTTGATGCTTGCTTCAGTCCATATATGGATCGTCGAAGCTTGCATACTTTGGTTTTATCAACCGATGTGAAACCTTCAGGTTGTATCATGTATACATCCTCAAGCAGGTTTCCATTAAGGAAAGCTGTTTTCACATCCATTTGCCATATCTCATAATCATAATGAGCTGCTATGGCTAGGAGCATCCGAATGGATTTAAGCATAGCTACTGGCGAATAGGTTTCGTCATAATCAATTCCTTGTTTCTGACGATATCCTTTTGCCACTAATCTAGCCTTAAAGGTAACAACATTACCTTCCATGTCGGTTTTCTTCTTGAAAACCCACTTGCACCCTATGGGCTTAATCCCTTCAGGTGGGTTAACCAAGTCCATACTTGGTTTTCGTACATGGAATCCATTTCGACTTCATGGCTTCAAGCCATTTGTCCCTTTCTGAACTTTTCAGAACATCTTCATAACTGATAGGTTCGTCATCGCTTATGAGTAACACGTCGTTCGATTCACTTATGAGAAATCCGTATCTCTCTGGAATATTGCGTGTCCTATCAGACCTACGAAGAGGTGGTGTTGTTTTAGGTTCAACTGATAGCTCATCATTATGAGTTATTGGTTGTGGGTCTAGACTAGGTGTCTCTGTAATGTCTATTGAGTTTCTTGAACTCATCAAGTTCAATGCCACTCCCACTGTTTTCTTGTAAAAGAAATTCTTTTCCAGAAATACAGCATGCCTTGAAACAAACACCTTTTGTTCCAAGGGATGATAGAATAAGTAACCCTTCGTTTCCTTAGGGTATCCAATAAATAGACATTTATCAGACTTAGCATCCAATTTGTCTGATACAGTCCGCTTCACATAAGCAGGACAACCCCATATCTTAAGGTGAGTTAAGTGAGGTTTCTTACTATTCCATGTCTCATATGGAGTAGTAGAGACTACCTTGGTCGGGACTCTGTTTAGCAAGTAAACAGCTGTCTTAAGTGCATAGCCCCAAAAGGATTTTGGAAGAGTTGCATGATTCATCATTGACCTAACCATGTCATCAAGGTTCGGTTGCGCCTCTCAGATACACCATTATGCTGTGGTGTATACGGCGGAGTCCATTGGGACAATATCCCATTGTCCCTAAGATAATCTTGAAACTCTTGACTTAAGTATTCACCACCCCGATCGGATCGAAGTATCTTAATACTTTTGCCAAGCTGTTTCTCTACTTCATTTCTGAACTCTTTGAATTTCTCAAAAGCTTCAGATTTGTGTTTCATCAAGAACACATACCCGAATCGTGAGTGATCATCGATAAAGGTAATGAAGTAGCTATAGCCTCCTTGTGCAAGAGTTGACATTGGTCCACATACATCAGTATGTATTAGACCAAGCAATTCTCCCACTGGATTACCTTTTCCGGAAAAGGGTAATTTGGTCATCTTGCCTTTTAAGCATGATTCACATGTATCAAATGAACCGGGTTCAAATGATTCCAGAATTCCACATCGGTGTAATTTGGTCATGCGTTTCTTACTTACATGGCCAAGACGACAATGCCATGTGTAGGAGTCTATTCGATTATCTATTCGAGCACGTTTGTTGTTAACTTCGATATTGAAAACGTCACCGGATAAATCTAACGTGTAGATACCATTGCACAAAGTTCCAGTCCCATAAAGAACGCCATTTAAAGTTATGTAACAACAATTGTTACTAAAAGTTAATTGATAACCCTTTTCATTCAAACATGAAATAGATACAATGTTCTTTATTAACGAAGGAACAAAATAACAATTATCCAATTCCAAGATACGTCCAGTAGGGAGCTTTAACAAATATGTTCCGATGGCAACAGCAGAAATCTTTGCTCCATTTCTAACTCACAAATTCGCTTCTCCCTTGACAAGTCTTCTTCTATTCCTTAGCCCTTGTATGTCATTATATATATGTGAGCTACACCCAGTATCAAGTACCCAAGTGTACGAGGAAATAGAGTGACATTCAATAACGAAGATACCTGAAGAGGATGGGGCATCGGATGCCTTCTTCTTCAAGGACTCAAGATAAACCTTGCAGTTTCTTCGCCAGTGACCCTCTTTGTCACAGTGATGGCAAGTGTCTTTTGGGGTCTTTTCAATCTTTTTGGCCTTTTTATTCTTTCCCTTACTCTGTTCTTTGGACTTCCTCTTAGAACCTTTCTTCGAGGAACCAACTAACAGTACCCTCTTCTGATCCTTCTTTACAGAAGGCTCTACAGTCTTCAGCAGGTTGAGCAACTCAGGAAACTGGTCTGGAGTTGCATCTTCAGGAGGACGGTTGGGAAGTTGTTCTTCAAGGACATAAGCAAGCTTTTCTGCCTTGAGGACTATCCTCAAGTTTCTAAGCCAGTCCATGAAGTTTGGCCCAGTCAGTTTATTGGTGTCAAAAATGGAACGCAAATTCAGAGAAGACATGATCGAGTGATTATCCTAGAAATACAAATTGAGCTTATGTGAGAATAATGATAAAGAATGCATCAATATACATTAATTAAATCCTATTTATTTTTCGAATTGAATAACCCTTTTTATCAATTCGGGAGATTGTAGGAACACCTCCAAATAGTTTGATATCCAACCATAGATAAGAACAACCATGGCTGTGGCCATCAAGTTATTCTTAGCTATGAAGGTAGGTAATTATACCGATTACATATCACATATATGTAACTATCACTTTATGCTATCAACTAATTGAATGTTTGCATAAATCATTGTGTTGTTAACTCATTAACAAGTATGCAACAATATACATAGCACCCAACTGCACCTCTCTTTACATCAACCTTGGCAGTGGCACAACAAATCGATGCTCCAAGCTTAAGGCTGACCCATTAATCAAGAAATAGTTTTAATATGGTTGGAGCTCATTCAACCGTTTAGTCAGGCTTGGATGTGTTCAACAACCAAAACTAAGGATTGACCTCTGACTCCAACTATATTATTCATAAACTAATTCCATGGTTTGAACATGTTGAGGTTCAAGCCGGGCATGGATGTATCCATCAACCCAAACGAGAAACAAAACTCCGGTTCTAACCATATTAATGGAAGGTGTTAGCCTTAATATTTTGTAAGGGGTTTTGGGTCTCATCCTTTTTTTTCAAAGCACATTCATGACATATAATTATGTCATGACTAACGATTTCCTTAATAAAGTATGTATGTGACTTAATTTATCAAGTCTCATTAATTGGACTAGGAACCGGATTTCCTAATCCCGATTTCATACTTTATTCAAGGAATTGTTTTGGGAAATAATTTCCTAAATTGTCAAAATCAATTTCAGAAATAATATGTTTAAGACTTTGATTTCTCTAAATAAATCTTATTAAATTAAGAGACCGATTCTCTTAATTCAACCACATATTATTTTCATGAAAATCTTATTTAAGAAAACTCTATAGGAAACCATTTTCCTAATTAATTTTGGAGACAACAATATGTAAAAGCATCACCTCTTAAATCAAATAAGGAAATTATCCTAAATTTCCCAGATTTGATCACATATTTTATTTATGGATTAATTAATTACAATAAATTGTTTTCTAAGGGTGGCTCCCCGAGGCTCAGATACCCAAAGAAAAGAAATTTGTCGTAAATCCAATTTGGTCCGCTCCCCGAGGCGTAACCAAATTAAACATGACAATTTTATTCAAATTGGGAAATTAATTTACAACAACTAACTTTAAATTGGACGGCTCCCCGAGGCTTAATTCAAAATAAAGAATTTTGTTAATAATTTAAAACCAATTGGAATTTAATTGTCAATTAATGATCCATAAATTTGTCTAGACTTTCTTGAAAGAAAGTGCCCAAAATTGCGAGATTTCATAATATGTTTTCAGAATAATTGTAAGTTTCTGGTACAAAGAAAACTTACATATTTCAAAAATTGGAAATTTTCCAAAATTAGAAAGTTTTCAAAGATGGGAAGTTTTCACAATTATCATAAAATTTCAGAAACTAGGATATTTCAAAAGTTTGCGAAATTTCATGAGGATTTCCAAACTTTGAAATTCCTAAATCTAAAATTTATCATAATTGGAAAGTTTCCATAATTAGAAAATTTTCCAAAATTGAGATCATGACAAAGTTTTTCGCAAAACAATTATATGATTATGTCGAACACTAACCGGCTCTGATACCACTGTTGGGACCGGGTGCATGTTGACATGGATACGAGTTCGTAATTTTTAAAAATAATTACGTGCAGTGGAAGAATTAGCATAAATAATTTCTCAAATTATTTTAACCACGTATCTAGCATGCAACCTTATGATGTGTGGACATGATCATAAATTAAAATTTTGCAGAAAGTAAACTAATTTTCTCAATACCTCGCGTAACTCGAAGTAAGGGACGAGATCCAACCGTAGCATCCCTTGGAAGCTCCGCCTCTATTCGCGTCCACGTCGAGTTCTCTTCGGGATGACTTCCCAAAGCCACGAGTTTCGTGCCAACAAGAACTACTAGATTCTCCAAAGGCATGACAAGAATATCAAGAGAGAGAGAGATGGAAACTAACCACCAAGTAACGGAATCAAGATTCCGGGGAAAGGAAGGAAGGAGTCGCGACCTTCTTCTTCTTCTTCTTCGGCGCCTTCTTTGTGGAGTTGGCTCACGGCAACTAGAAGGGGCGCCGGTCCTAGAGGAGGTAAAGGGAGAGAAGGAGAGAGAGAGAGAGGGCTTGCTTCTTAATCTCTTAATTGGAATTCAAGCCTTGCCTTGGTTCCTTTATATAGTAGCCTCTCCATTGCCAAGTCTCCCTTTTAACGGAATTCATAAAAAATTTATCTTATAAATTTTTCTATGAATTATTCCGTTATGCCATGTTTTTATTATAACTTAATTTATAATAAAAACAACCATGTCTCCCCTTTTATTATGGAATAAAATTATCCAAGAAATTTATTATATAAATTTTTCTTATCATGGAAAAATAAATTCATAATTGATTTTATAAAATAAAATAAACCAATCCATGGTTCATTTTAATTTCCATAAAAAGAATAAATTTCAATAAATTTCTTTATATAAAATTTCTTTTATATATATTTATTTATATAAATTTCTTTATCCATAATTTTATAAAATAAATCACGCTCGATTTATTTTATAATTTAAACCAAACAATTTGGTTTCCCCTCTTCCTTGTGGCCGGCCAAACCAAAGAGGGTGGGCACCCTCTTTGGCAGGCCACACCAAGCCGAAACCCTTACGAATTAAACTCATTTAATTCGTCCAATAAGCCTTCAAAAGACGTAGCCATTTTAAGCTTCCGATGCGTCTCTGAAAATTCAGATTCGACTTATCTCTCTTGATCGGAAAATCCAATTTTCAACTCGTTTTAAATCCCTCGGATTACTCGTAGTGCGTGTGACTAAATAGGCTTTCAATTTATGTTGGCCGTCTATAATTCATCAATTATAGAACGATCATGAGTGTCACCTAGTACATCATGATCCCCAATTAACCGAAAGATCAACGGTTGACCTCAGAAATTATTCTGAAACCCTTCAGCAGCTCTAATGAATCGTGCCTCATTCCCTTCACCATCTTATACCCACTTGGTTCAGGACACGGTCTATGTGTGTCAGTCCCCACTAGGCTGACTACGTCACACCTAGCCCAAGTAATGTCTTTCTCGTCCAACAGATTCTAATTACTCTCATGTATCTGAGATATTCATACTCTGATCATGTGATGCTCTGGCCAGAGGCTTCGAGTAATAATCCGACGATAAGCCTTGGGTATACATCTCCTCGCAAGGAGTGGTGAATCCTTTGTAGGCTGTTCAAACATCTTCGGGCACTTCGGCTTATACCTAATCATCCTGGGTCCACACCTCCTTGGAGATGCTTGCTTAAGATGTCAAAGTATAAGTCTTCATGACCAAGATGACTTGAACACCGCAAGTCAAAGGAACATCGCACTTAAGCTGCAGTAAGAACATCATTGACATATCTATATGTAGATTACCATATGAAGTTTTACAGCCAGTCACTCCAATGAACTAGTTCCCTTAACTAGCATTCATGTTTATCTCCGGACATCCCAATGTCACCAGCCAGTGAGAATCAGCTGATTAGAGAATAACCCATGCTAGTCTCAACAGAATTGATAGTGTCTGTATTTATCAATTCATCGACTAGGGACAATTTCAATACTTCACAATTGCACATGTAGAGATAATCACTAGTTGTGAATTCATCACAAATTCTTTCATGCTGTGAAGTGTATTGCGGACATTCAGTGAATGAGTTTATGATTTCAATCAAATACACAAACATGTACACTCAAATAGTGAATATTCATTTATTAAAGTAAATGATTACATTCATAAGGCGATTGCCTTAGGACACTTCTCTCATATTACTAACATAAGGCTCGTACGGAGCGAGAATATAGCCGATCCAAGGATAAGGTTCGCATGGAACGAAACAAAGCCGCCCGGTCTGGGTACCTCTCAGGGAGTGTGGGACGCCATGCGTCCGGCTGACAACTGATCACAGGGTAAGGCTCGCACGGAGCGAGAATATTGTCATCCGATCGAGGGACCTCTCAGGGAGCGTGGGCCGCCACACGTCCAACTGACAGCCGATCTGATAGTAAGGCTCGCACGGGGCAAGAATATAGCCGCCCGGTCGGGGGACCTCTCAGGGAGCGTCGGCCTCCACGCGTCCGGCCGAAAGTCGATCCGTGGGTAATGCTCGCACGGAATGAGAATATGGCCGCCCGGTTGGGGGACCTCTCAAGGATCGTGGGCCGCCACGCGCCCGGATGAGAGCCGATCTGAGGGAAAGGCTCGCACGGTGCGAGTATATAGTCGCCCGGTCGTGGGACCTCTCAGGGAGCATGGGCCGCCACGCGTCCGGCTGAGAGTCGATCCGAGGGTAAGGCTCGCACGGAGCGAGAATAAAGCCGCCCGGTCGGGGGGCCTCTCAGGGAGCATCGACCACCATGCGTCCGGCTGAGAGCCGATCCGTGGGCAAAGCTCGCACGGATCGAGAATATGGCCGCCCGGTTGGGGGACCTCTCAGGGAGCGTAGGCCGCCACCCACCCGGATGAGAGCTGATTTAAGGGAAAGGCTAGCACGGTGCGAGAATAAAGTCGCCCGGTCGGGGGACCTCTCAGGGAGCGTGGGCCACCACGCGTCCGGCTGAGAGTCGATCCGAGGGTAAGGCTCGCACAGAGCGAGAATAAAGCCGCACGATCGGGGGACCTCTCAGGGAGCGTGTCCCGCCACGCGTCCGACTGAGTGTCGATCCATGGGTAAGGCTCACACGGAGTGAGAATATAGCCGCCCGGTCAGGGGAGCTCTCAGGGAGCGTGGGTCGCCATGCGTCCGGCTGAGAGCAGATCCGAGGGTAAGGATCGCACGGAGCGAGAATATGTTGGTGCAAGTTGCTTCAATGATATTCTCCTTTAAGTGTTTTAATGTTTGACAATACACTTAAGTCAGTGATACAATAAACAGACAAAGGGGAGTAAAGGAGAAGTAACCTAAGTTGAAAAAAATGTCCTAGTTAACCTATGTATTGTAACCCTAAGACTTAGCGAAGGGCTGCTACCCACCTAGCGAAGGGCTGCTAGGTATCGTAACCCTAAGACCTAGCGAAGGACTGCTAGGCACCTAGCGAAGGGCTGCTAGGCATAGAAGACCTAGCGAAGGGTTGCTAGGCACTTAGCGAAGGGCTGCTAGGCACCTAGCGAAGGGCTGGTAGGCATAGAAGAGCTAGCGAAGGGCTTCTAGGCACCTAGCGAAGGGCTGCTAGGCATAGAAGAGCTAGCGAAGGGCTGCTAGGCACCTGGCAAAGGACTGCTAGGGAATGAAGACCTGGCGAAGGACTGCTAGGCACCTGACGAAGGACTGCTGGGGAATGAAGTCTTGGTCCAAGGGACTGAGCAACTTAGCTGAGCGATGACTAAGGACAGGAGTAGAGACGGGTCAGGGTTTGGGCGTCTCGAGGTCCGGAGGTATCGGAAGCTAAGCAAAAGTCCACCAGAAGGGTTGGGTGGCAACCGTCTCCTGAAAGGAGTAGGTGAAGGGCAAGTTCTCGGGGATGGGAACTTGTGCCGGTTCGACCTAGGGTTTCGTGGAGATCTGAAGTCTGAACCAAGTCCTTAAGGGTAATATCATATGTATATGTGCTTTGTGATTGTGTATCTTGCAGGTACCAAGATAGGAAAACAAAGCAAGTGGCTGCCAGCCCTGGAGCAGGGCGCCCCCATCATTGGGGGTGCCCCCATGCATCCAGGGCGCCCCCAGACAAAGGTAAAAACTGGATTTTGGTGAAGCAGGCAGAACAGGTGTCAAGCGGGGCGCCCGGAGCGTCCGGGGTGCACGGGTTCAAAGCTGTTTTTGCAGTTTTGAGTCTGAAACTCAGATAAGCCCACATGAGGGCGCCTGGGAGGTCCGGGGCGCCCTGGTCAAAGGGTTTATCAGCTGCGGCGAGGTCGACGCAGGGATAAGGTTTGACCGGGTTCTTCGGGGCGCCCCCAGCGTCCAGGGCGCCCATAGGAAGCCTATAAAAGGGGCCTCGACCCCTCTACTTCAACAACAACTTCCAAGAGTGATTCCAAGCATTCTGATCGATGACAACGCGCTAGAGACGAGGCTCTACAACCGGGAGGCTCCAGGAGGAAGTGCACGGCACTTCAGAGGTCCAGATCGGCCGAGCTTCAGACTTTGTCTTGTTGGTTTGCTTTTATTTAATTCCGCACTAATGTTCTATATTATTGCTTGTAATTGTACTCTGTAAGATGGGTTTTCTCCGCCTTCGGAAATTCCGGAAAGGAGACCTATAGTGGACTCACGCCGAGTACATAGGCCTTGGACGTACTGACCCTGGGGGGTTGGGAACCAAGTAAATAAATCCCGCTGTGTCTCTGTCTTGTTTTTATTTACTGTTCCGCTGCACTAACGCTTTGAGTAGATCGAACGATAGTATTACAAAAGTTTTACGAAGGTCTTCGCGATCGATATTCACCCCCCCTCTATCGATGGCACCGGTCCTACAATTGGTATCAGAGCCGAGCCGCTCTTCACCAGACTAACCGTCGACGGAGCAACGACGCCAAGAGTTGAGGGGGAGTCCAGGGGTGAATCAGGTACAATTTTTTTTAATGTCTAATTTTAAATTACATATTATTTGTTTCACATGCAGGGAGAGAGGGCACTATAAAAATCAGTGCCCTACTCGTAAGACTCGATCTACACCACCGGCGGCTAAGGAGACACCAGCGCCAGGAGTCCGGAAAAACAAAGATGACGTACAATGCTTCAAGTGTGGAAAATACGAACACTACAAGAACGAATGTCCGACAAAGGTACGCAAAATTTACGTTCTGAAAAGTTTCAAAATTCCTGCACTACCTTTAGATAATTTAGTTAACTTTTCCTGATAAATTAGATTTACTGCACAATAGAATTAATATCTTGCATGTCAAATTAGAAAATGCAGATATGACTAAAATATCAGAAATTAATTGTTTAATTCAGAATATCAATTCAGTAATTAATAAAATTAATTTTGATAATTTTAATTCTGATAAAATTAATTCTGATGACTTTAATTCTGATAAAACTAATGCTGATAATTTTAATTCAGATAAATTTTATCGTAAGGATAAATTCGAATTCAAATTCGAAAATCCTAAGGATAAATCCGAATTCAAATTCGAAAATCCTAAGGATAAATCCGAATTCAAATTGGAAAATTCTTTAGATAATTATGAATTCAAATTTGAAAATCCGTTGTACAAATTTGAATTCGAATCTAAAAATTCTAAATATAACTCTGAATTTAGTAAAATTAATCCAGAAATTAATTCTGAAAACTTTAAGGATAATCCAAAAATTAATTCTTAAAATCTTAAGGATAATCCAGAAATTAATTCTGAAAATCTTAAGGATAATCCAGAGATTAATTTTGAATTTCTTGAAAATATTGAAGAGATGTCTGAGGATAATTCTGAGGATAAATTCGAAGATGAAATTCTCCTAGATAATAGCTTAATCATAGAAAATATTGAAGATTATTACAAAACCTTAATTAGTGGTCCAAATTACTCCACCTATGTTGAGGACATTGAAAGATCTAATGTTGAAGAGGATATGGAACTATCTAAGATTAGGACCATAATCAATAAAAATTACAAAAATTTAAATAAATCAAAATTATTAGAAAAACATGAAAAGAAAGATAAAGATGAAGAAGAAATTTTCAAAATAATGAAAATAATGAATTTAAACCCACAATTATTAATTAATCATTATAATCATAATTAAATCTTAATTAAATTCAAATTAAATAATAATTAAATCTTAATTAAATTCAAATTAAATATTATTAAATCTTAATTAAATTCAAATTAAATCATAATTAAATTCAAATTAATTCTTAATTAAATTCAAATTAAATCTTAATTAAATCATAATTTAATCTTAATTAAATTCAAATTAAATCAAATTAAATTAAATTCAAATTAAATTAAATTAAATTAAATTTAAATTAAATTAAATTCAAATTAAATTAATTAAAATTCAAATCAAATTAAATTAAATTAAATTCAAAATAAATTTAATTAAATCAAATTAAATTAAATTAAATTCAAATTAAATTAAATTCAAATTAAATTAAATTAAATTCAAATTAAATTAAATTAAATTAAATTAAATTAAATTAAATTAAATTAAATTAAATTAAATTAAATTAAATTAAATTCAAATTAAATTAAATTAAATTAAATTAATTAAATTAAACTCAAATTAAACTAAATTCAATTTAAATTAAATTAAATTCAAATTATATCAAATAAATAAATTAAATCTTAATAAAATTCAAATTAAATCTTAATTAAATTCAAATTAAATCAATTAAACTCAATTAAATCTTAATTGAATCAATTAAATTAAATTTAAATCTAAATTAAAATCAATTAATTCTTAATTAACCTGAATCCAACTAAAATCTTAAATAACTTAAACTCAAACTGAAATAAAATTTTAACAAACTATAACAATTAATTTAATAAAATTAAATATGTCAAAATAGGTTGGCATATTCGCGGGTTCACACGATATGTATCAAATCGGGAATTTGTTATATTTTTAGAAACTTAAATAAAATGAATTGAATTGTTTGACTCATGCATAATTGTCATGCCATGCATTTGCTACTTCTTTTAAATATATGACATTTCATTCATATTTAAATTTTATGCATATATTAGAACGGCTATAGGAAAAAGAATAATTGAAACATGATCAACCTAGTATTGGGTGGAGGTGAGATGATAGTACGTTAGGGAAGCCAATTCTAATAAGGTCAAGTATACTCTACTTGGTCTCTTTAGACTGGTGAAACTAGCCGAAGCTACCGATCCAAGACCCAAACTAGTTAGACCAGAATTTTTCAAAAAGTAATTTTGAAAATGAAATTTCATTAAAAGGCTTTGTCAAGGAAAGGGTTGATGATCCAATAAGCTACGACCAAAGAAGGCCTAGTGCCTCGCCAAGACCTGGAAGCTAATTTTTGAAATTCAAATTCAAGTTACTCCTTGTCAAATTCAAATCTAACACAAGCTTCAATTAAATCTTAGAGTTAATAAATTAAGAAAAATGATTCAAGCATCTCACAATACACCTATAAGGCAACCATGCTTGTTGTATTGATACTTCTAAAATGGGTGAGATGTTAAGGACTAATGAATTGAAAAATATTTTTCAAAAATATTTTTCAAAAATAGTTTTCAAAAATATTATTCAAAAATATTAGAATATTTTCCTAAAAATATTTTTTCAAAATAGTGCTTCAACATAATAATGCTTTTATGGAATTCATGTTTGTCTGACTGATTATACATTTATACATTTTTCAAAAATATATCTTTTCAAAAATTGTTTGATTTACTCAATTAGACACAAGCCTCTTAGGACAACACTAAAGTTCCCTAAGGCACATAAATAGAGTCAAACGGTATCGGGTACAGGGGGAGTGCTTTTCATTTTTTTGAAATGGTTTTCAAAAATTGCACTTTAAACATTACTATCATTTGAAAAATACTTTTTGAAAACTATGCTTTAAATCATTATTACTTGTGTTTTCAAAAAGGGTTTATGTTGTAAAAATTATATGTTCAAAAATTTACCTATTTCTTTGACCTTGATAAATCCTAAAGACATAGAGGAAAGGTCCACTTCATGATTTTCAAGGACTCCTAGGATGTGTCAAATTTAGGGGGAGTCTGAGTCAAAAGAAGAATTTCAGAAAATTTTTGGTAATTACTCATTTCTTTGTTAAATATTTCTTTTTTAATCTGAATCAAACCTTATGACTCAGAGGAAGAGTACTTGTAGTCAACAAGCTTCCCAAGACTGAGTCAAGTTTAGGGGGAGGTCAAATTAAAAGAATTATTTAATAACATGTTATCATATCTGCAAAATCTTGTTAAAAATCTAAGTCTTTCAAAATACTATTATTCTATTTGTTAGAATTTGTGTGACTTATGAAATTATTTTTGAAATGATGTTTACTTGGATTGAAGAATTTCCAGGACACTTAGGAAATAGCCTTGTAGTCAATAAAGTTTCCCAGGATGGTGTCAGACTGGAAGATAAACCAAGTCAAGTAAAATATTGGGTCTTTAAAAGTTCACACATTTTTCAAAATTCACTAGCATATATTTTCAAAAGTACTATAATTTTTTTTTGGCAAAATTGTGTTAATATTTACTTGAGTTTGAAGAATTTCCAGGACACTTAGAAAAATGTCCTTGCAGTTAACAAGGTTTCCTAGGATTGTGTCAAACTGGTAAAGAAGCCTAGTCAAGTAAAACACTTAGCAAAATATGCATAATATTTATATTTTCCAAAATAGCATTCTTTTTCAAAAAATTATGCATTTTCCAAAAAGTACTCAATTGTTCAAGAAGTCAATATATTTTTCAAATGTACTTATACTTTTCAAAAATTATATAATCTTTCAAAAGTACTTGCATTTTTTAAGTACTTGTACTTTTCAAAGCGCATAGTATCTTTTTAAATATGTATTTTTCAAAAAATGTAATATACCATTCAAAATACAATGCTTTCAAAAACATTGCACTAAGTATTTCCAAAAAAAATCAAAGGTTTTCATTGTTAGTGCAAGTATTTTATTGTTTTTTTTATGTATGACAAAGGGGGAGAGGTGTGCTTAAGTTAGAAAAATTTTCTCCCAAAAATCAAAAATGTAGTTTCAAAACTTATATCATTTTTTCATTTTTTTCTCTCAAGGACAGTAAGTTAGCCCCTTAAACCAATCTAACTTAAGTTATTGTCAAACATTAAAAAGGGGGAGATTGTTGGTGCAAGTTGCATCAATGATGTTCTCCTTTAAGTGTTTTAATGTTTGACAATACACTTAAGTCAGTGATACAATAAACAAATAAAGGGGAGCAAAGGAGAAGTAACCTAAGTTGAAAAAAATGTCCTAGTTAACCTAGGTATTGTAACCCTAAGACCTAGCGAAGGGCTGCTAGGCACCTAGCGAAAGGGCTGCTAGGTATCGTAACCCTAAGACCTAGCGAAGGGCTGCTAGGCATAGAAGACCTAGCGAAGGGCTGCTAGGCACCTAGCAAAGGACTGCTAGGGAATGAAGACCTAGCGAAGGGCTGCTAGGCTTAGAAGACCTAGCGAAGGGTTGCTAGGCACCTAGCGAAGGGCTGCTAGGCATAGAAGACCTAGAGAAGAGCTGCTAGGCACCAGGCAAAGGAGTGCTAGGGAATCAAGACCTGGCGAAGAACTGCTGGGGAATGAAGTCTTGGTCCAAGGGACTGAGCAACTTAGCTGAGCGATGACTATGGACAGGAGTAGAGACGGGTCAGGGTTTGGTCGTCTCGAGGTCCGGAGGTATCGAAAGCTAAGCAAAAGTCCACCAGAAGGGCTGGGTGGAAACTGTCTCCTGAAAGGAGTAGGTGAAGTGCAAGTTCTCGAGGATGGGAACTTGTGCTGGTTCGACCTAGGGTTTTGTGGAGATCCGAAGTCCGAACCTCCTTAAGGGTAATATCATATATATATGTGCTTTGTGTTTGTGTATCTTGCAGGTACCAAGATAGGAAGACAAAGCAAGTGGCTGCCAGCCCTGAAGCAAGGCGCCCCCATCAATGGGGGCGCCCCCAGACAAAGGTAAAAACTAGGTTTTGGTGAAGCAGGCAGAACAGGTGTCAAGCAGGGCACCCGGAGCGTCCGGGGCGCCTGGGTTCAAAGGTGTTTTTGCAGTTTCGAATCCGAAACTCAGATAAGCCCATATGAGGGCGCCTGGGAGGTCCGGGGTGCCCTGTCAAAGGTTTTATCAGCTGCGGCGAGGTCGGCGCAGGGATAAGGTTTGACCGGGTTCTTCGGGGTGCCCCCAGCGTCCAGGGCGCCCCCAGCATCCAGGGTGCCCGTAGGAAGCCTATAAAAGGGGCCTCGACCCCTCTGCTTCAACAACAACTTCTACGAGTGATTCCAAGCATTCTGATCGACGACAACGCGCTAGAGATGAGGCTCTACGACCGGGAGGCTCCCGGAGGAAGTGCGCGGCACTTCGGAGGTTCAGATCGGTCGAGCTTTAGACTTTGTCTTGTTGGTTTGCTTTTATTTAATTCCGCACTAATTTTCTATATTATTGCTTGTAATTGTACACTGTAAGACGGGGTTTCTCCACCTCCGGAAATTCCGAAAAGGAGACCTATAGTGGACTCACGCCGAGTACATTGGCCTTGGACGTACTGACCCTGGGGGGTTGGGAACCAAGTAAATAAATCCCGCTATGTCTCTGTCTTGTTTTTATTTACTGTTCCGCTGCACTAACGCTCTCAGTAGATCGAACGATAGTATTACGAATGTTTTACGAAGGTCTTCGCGATCGATATTCACCCCCCCTCACTATCGACGGCACCGGTCCTACAGAATATAGCCGTCCGGTCGGGGAACCTCTCAGGGAGCGTGGACCTCCACGCGTCTGGCTGAGAGCCGATCTGAGGGTAAGGCTCGCACGGTGCGAGAATATAGCCACCCGGTTGGGGGACCTCTCAGGGAGCGTCAGCCACCATGCGTCCGACTGAGAGCCGATCCTTGGGTAAAGCTCGCACGGAACGAGAATATGGCCGCCCGGTTGGGGGACCTCTCAGGGAGCGTGGGCCGCCACGCGCCCGGATGAGAGCCAATCTGAGGGAAAGGCTCGCACGGTGCAAGAATATAGTCGCCCGATCAGGGGACCTCTCAGGGAGCGTGGGCCGCCACGCGTCCGGCTGAGAGTCGATCCGAGGGTAAGGCTCGCACGGAGCGAGAATAAAGCCGCTCGGTTGGGGGACCTCTCAGGGAGCGTGGCCCACCACGCGTCCGGCTGAGTGCCGATCTGTGGGTAAGGCTCACACGAAGTGAGAATATATAGCCGTCCGGTCGGGGGACCTCTCAGGGAGCATGGGCCTCCACGCGTCCGACTGAGAGCCGATCCGAGGGTAAGGCACACACGTAGCGAGAATATAGTCGCTTGGTACGCTTGTGGAATCATATCTATCTTCTTGATATATGACACAGAAATGAACGAGTGTGTTGCCCCAGTATCAAATAATGCAGTAGCGTACTGACGAAAAATAAGTATCTGACCTGTGACAACCGTAGAAGCTTCCGCAGCGTCCTCCTTGGTAACCGAGAAAACCCTGGCATTCGTCATAGTTGGTGGGGCCTCCAGCATCGGGGTACCTTCCAGCTCAGCTTGAATATAGTGTAGTTTCGCTGGGGCACCTTGGTACTGGACGAGTTGTTGAGGAGGAGCCTGGTTCTTGGTAGGACAGTAAGCCGCCATATGCCCTTCCACTCCACAGGTGAAACACCGGTTCGTACCTTTACGGCATTCCCCGGGTTGTCTTTTTCCGCATGTCGCGCACAGAGAAGGCTTGGCCTGTTTATTTGCTGGGCCCCCTTGGGGGTTGTTCCATGGCTTTCGTTTACCACTCTGGTCTCCCTTCCAGTTGGTATTGGCACCCTGGGGTTTTTGCCCTCTTTCATTTAGCGCCTTCCTTTGCTGATTGATATTGTTTAGATAGTGCTCAGTGAGTAGGGCGCTACTAAACAGCTCCTCGGCGGTCTGTGGTCTGTTAACTCCGCCAGCCACGTTCAGAACTATTTCGGGCCGCAACATCTTCAACATAAGTCGGACCCTTTCATTCTCGGTGCGGACCAGCTCGGGGCATAGACGAGCCAGTCGGTTGAATTTCTTCACGGCTTCATTGACCGAGAGGTCACCCTGTCGAAATTCCGTGAACTCGTCGTAATGTTTGTTGGTGACACGCATGTTGAAGAATTCCTCGAAGAACTCTGACTCGAAGTCTGACCACGTCATCTGGTTCACCTTTTTTTGGCCTTGACCCTTTCCCACCACATTCTAGCATCCCCAGAAAGGCAGAACGATGTGCACTTGATCTTCTCATGCTCTGGCCAGTCTAGCAGCTCCATTGTACTTTCCACTGTCTTGAACCACGCTTGGGCGTCCCATGGTTCGCCAGCACCCGAGAAATTTTTCGGTTTCAGCCTCAACCACTAGATCAGATAAGTCTCTTGCCGTGCTATAGTGGTCGGGCCTGTCAGAGGGTTTTGCGTAACTGTGGGCGTGACGGGTATAGCAGTCTGGTTCACTAGTGGAGTAGTGGAATTTTCTTGCTGATTCATCAAGGTATTACTGGTTTGCTGCTGCTCAGTAACTTGACGCTGGAGCTGGGTTACTAATTGCATCAGATCAGGTGATGGAGTTGTCTCGTTAAGTCGGTTACTCTGTCTTCTAGCCATGCTTTTCTTCACCAAAGACAAGTATGGCCAATATCAGTTTTTTTTCCTACCCCTATATCAACTCTAAAGTATTTGATTCATTAAAAAAAAAATATCGTTCATAGTTACATATCCTAAAGTACTTTTCATCATACAACATCGTTCATACTTGCATATTCTAGAATCATAGGTATCATCCATACTTTCATATTCTAGAATCATAAGAGAATATAAGGTATGCATAGAGGTACTTACTTGGAAGCGGCAGGAAGAAGGCTTGATGTGTGTGTAGTGAGATGACAACTGCTCTGATACCAACCTGTAACGCCCGCTTTTTTTTTTAAAGCGGCATTACGCTAACATACATAGGGGCATGTGAACATCGTAATGCAGCGGAATAATTTAAACTTACACATACATGCACCTAACTATCCTTTCTAGCATGGTGACATGGGAACTTAGCATATTAACATCATACTTAACATCATGTCATAAACTCACATAAGTCATCCATTAAGCACATAAGTAGCAAGTGTAAATTGTTCTTGACAACATCATCCTAGGTTTAGCATAAGACTTGTAAGTATATCATTCCTTGGCCAAGTCACTACCACACACACATTCTTGCCCCTCCTGCAGCTTCCTTATTGTCCTCTTGCTTGATCTGCGGTATAAGGAAAATAAGACTATAAGCACATAGGCTTAGTAAGACCCTTTCCTACTCACTAAAACCATTCGTCACTTAATCATAAGCACATGAAACATTAGCATGACCTGGTGCTTTACTTAGAACATAAGCATATAAAATCATTTAGCATGACATAGTTCTTACATAATACATGAGCATAAAATACACTTAACATGGCATGATACCTGGCATAAATATAAACATAAATATACTTAACATGACATGATCCCTAACATAAAACATGGACATATTCTTAATATAAACATAAGCATAAAACATTTACTATCATGGCATAATTCATAACATAAAACATAGGCATAGAACGTTTACTATCATGGCATAATTCTTAACATCAAACATAAGCATAAAACATTTTTTATCATGGCATAATTCTTAACATAAAACATAAGCATATAACATTTTCTATCATGGCATAATTCTTAACGTAGAACATAAGCATATAACATTTTCTATCATGGCATAATTCTTAACATAAAACATAAACATATAACATTTGCTATCATGGCATAATTCTTAACGTAAAACATAAGCATATATGGCATAATGCATAACATGAATGAATGCATGAGTCAAATGCATATACATAAGGATGCTTAATTTTAAAATCATACTTTTAAATACTTAAACATAATCATCACATCATTGGGGTCCCCGGCTTGTACCACATGCATACATCATATGCGCACATCCCTAAGTAAATACGAGGTAGCTAGACTCGACCTACTAGGGTAAGGACAGCTACGGTAGTCCCAGAACCGAGGCGTTCTTATGGTGCCCATCCCTGTTTGACAGCTTCAGTAGTCCCAGAACCATGAACAGCATAGTCGGTAGTCCAGAACCGGGGCGTTCTTAAGGTGCCCATCCCTTGGACCCATACTTCGGTCTGGTACAAGCCCATTCATAAAGTAAAATAACTTCACATGCTTCATCATTCATAGGACATTCATAGCATATTTAAACATAACATAACCTTGTTACATGAAGCATGACAAAAAGCATACTTGACCTTTCATCGTTCATACTTAATGCCTAGCATCATTATGCCTTAAAGGCATAAGCATTATCCTCATTCATAAAACATGGCATGCTTACATAAAACATCATTCTTGTTCATAGTGCTTGCATGATCATGGTACATAAGGTAAGCATTGCCTTGTATTCATAGAACATGACATGTCTACATAGACCATCATCCTAATTCATAGAGCTTGCATGATCATGATACATAAGGTAAGCATTGCATTGTATACATAAGCATAGTATCTATCACAAGCATACATGGGTAGGACTCCTATAAACATGCTACGTGCTATCTAAGTGCATGGCATAGAACATAAGACATTCATGAACAAACCCTACTAAGCATGGCATCTAACATAACATACCAAACATGAACATAACACTTAAGGTTAGGGTTATGGGTAACATAATTTCTAACACATGCTTGAACCTATATATATATACATCATAATAAGCCATAAACAATCATTCTTGAAACCCTAACTCCACCCAAACCCCAATCAAGTTGCTTGGCCGAAACTTGTAAGGAAGAGGTTCTATCATTCAAGTGACATGTAAGGTAGCATAAGGAAAGGGAAAGACCATACATTACCTATAAGGCCATAGGAAGCTATTAGGTCTCATGATTAGGGTTAACCCTAACTCCTAGCCCTACTTCTTGGGGTTGGCCGAAACTTGCAAGGACCATGGGTACAAGGAAAAATTCATAAAATTTCCAATCGATCATCTAACACCATCCATACCATACCATAGGAGCCATTGGAACCCTTACTTGAAGTAAGCCCTAACTCCTTGCCCCAAAACCCATCTTGGCCGAAACTTGTAGGGTTACAAGGCCATGTGAAAATTCACATAAATCACCCTCAATCTCCCTTGTATCATGAGGATACACAAGATACATACTTGAAAGGTTAGATCCAACCCTAACCATGGAATCATGGTGAGGGCCCGAACCCTAAAGGGTCTTAGGGTACTCCAAAAATTCTCCAAATCATATTTTATTCTATATTCATCATGAGAAAACATTAGAAAGCATGAGTGAGGTTTTTAACCTCATCTTGGACCCAAAAAAACATGGTGGCCGAAAGTTGTAGGGTCAAGTTCATGGCTTTCTCCACATAAAACCCAAACGAAACTTCATATTATGATAAACATCAAGGAGAACTATTATACCACAGGTGAGGGAGTCTTACCTTGGTTTATCTTGGTTATAGACCTTAGATAGGGAGGAGGATGAAGATCTTGTTGTCCCTTGACTACCCCTAGCCTTTGTAACCTTGTAAACAAAGCCTTGGATCTTGAAGGAGAGGCCTTCTTGTGAACTTTTCCCAAGGGAGAACCCTCCTATAGGGTTTGGTTAGAAGGAGGAAGAAGAAGGAGAGGAGAGGCTTAGTGGATGAAGTGTTAGAATATGGAAAATTTAAGGGGCTAAAAGGCAATAAACTCAAGAGTTGGGGGCTTTTGTGCGAATGGCTAAAGTAACAGGGGGTTTTTCGCAAAAAGGACCAATCCTTTAATTACCCCAATTAAAGCCTTGATTCCTTGCCATTTTTAGTTGTTTTTCCTTTTCCTCTCCTCGCATCACGCCTCATCTCCAGAAACGCCGAAGCGATTCCTTCCCTTTTATTCTTCTTCTTGGCGAGCCGAGGGCACAGAGTGGCGACTCTTCTTCCTCGTCTTCTCCCTCGCGAGCGTAGCCGAGCCGACCCTTTTCCCTGTCTTCTTCTCCCTGCGAACCCTAGCCGCCTGAGCATTCCTTTGTCTTCTCCTCTCTACGAACCCTAGTCGCGGTTGAAGTCGTTCGGGCTGGTCTCTTGGAGGGGATTTGTTCTGGTTGAAGGCTGAGACAGATTGGGAACCGATGCCGCTTCGGGTAAGGAATCTTGATTTTTCGATTTGGGATTCGGGATGTGGTTTGCTGGATCTGGGTTCTTCGGATCAGATTGTTCTTACGCTTTTGAATCGGGTTATTGGAATTGCTACGGTTTAGGCTGGAATGGTTGATTTTTTGATCGGTGGTGGATTAATGTAGAGATCTATGTTCCATCGATTTTGTTTAGGTTTGTGCTTCTGGCTTAAAGAGTTCATGCATGAGGTTGAGTTGGGAATTAGAAGATGAAGCCGCGAACTTGATTATGGTTGATGAGCAGTGTGGTTAGGATTGTCTTGTGTTGTGAACTCCTGATTGCACAACTGAGTGCGTAGTGAGCAGGTGGAGGAGTTGTGAGGTGTTTTCGGTTGGGGTTAATTTGGTTCAATGAATTAGATTTGGTTGATTGAGCTAGCATTGGGTTAGACCTAATCTGAAACCAAGCGTGGTGGGTTGGGTTAGGTTATTTAATAAAAATTGTATAAGTTGTTAAGTGTATTTTATTTGGATGCAGGACGTTGACTGGATTCCACTTGTGTGACCGATATTATTTCAGACGGGGGTTCTCCTCAATTTTGGATTCCTACATCGGAGGCGGGTATCTCTGACTCTTCTTTTTGAATTGTCACAGATATATATATATATTTGATATGCTTGTGTAGCAATAGAGTAATAGAATTGTGGCATGACTATTATATTTGTTTTGTCGATGCTGGTTGTGCCACAACTGATATGTGATACCTATACCTGTAGGATTTAGGATATGGTGCATGTTCCACAATCCTTGCATATCATGTTGATATAGGTGGACTAGATAGTGGATGCTATTTGACCGTTGTTATGCATCATATTGCACTGTGCATCACTATCGAGCAGGGGCCCCTTTTGGGTGAGCTAGGTCGACAGTCATACTGACCTATCCATACGACCACTCACGGGTTAGTGGTTGACGGAGTATGGGTAGAGTGCTCTGTGCTGCTCCGCTCATGCACTCATGGGGTAGTGAATCGGAGCGTGGTAGCAGGCAGATGTCCCTCCTTGAGTAGTCCATATACCAGGAGATGAGAGGGCGAGATCTCTCCTCCATTTATATACATGGGGTAGGGGTAACACTCAGACAGAGATGTCCTCCACAGATGGCCTTAGGCTGATGGATTACCTCGCTAGGATAGGCCATGGAGTAGGGGTGTTACACCGGCAGCATCCCGTCTACTCGATCGCTCAGGAGTAGTGATGGCAGAGTATGGACGGCAGTCACAGCCCTACGTCGGAGGGTGGCCTCCGCTCAGCTTCCTCCCGTACATAGGTGACGATGTCTGACCGACGGCAGGGGTGACCAGACCATGTCATTGCACTTTGTGTGTTCGTTTATTTTGACTTTACTTGTGCTTGTTTATACTTGATGTTGCATATGTTTGACATGCACTTACAGGAGACCCTTATGTCTGGTCTGGGCGACTCTGCTACTTTGGTATGGTAGTTATTATTATGCTCTTGCAGTTGTTCTTATTCCTGCCTATGCACGTGTTATTTCGGTAGTCTATTACCCTGTTGCTATCTTAGAATATCTTGTATATATATATGATGAGATATTCGCTGAGTTTTATTACTCATACCGTTAGCTCCTTGTTTTTATTTCAGGATGATTGACTAGAGCATGCCCGACAGCCTGTCCCAGGTCGCGTACTTGTCAAGATGTCTTCGGGATTTATCGTCTAGTGTGTCGCTAGTATTTTCTATTATTTTCTTCCGCTGTTGCTTTTGTGTTGGATTTGGTCATACTATACGGCAGTATAGTTGTACGTTTGTGAGACCTTTATACTTTGTGTTTTGTCGATAGTCGGACTGGTCCGCAGTCAGGTATGGTTTACACGGTTTTATTTTTATGTTCTATTTTGAGTTGAGGCCTGAGGCCATTTAACTGCGTGGTTGTGTTATATATATATGATGTATGTATGTGTAATTGTCCGCCGGACAGGGGAGGTGCTGTCCAATTTTCTATTGGATCAGCAGCTCCTGGGGTCTCGGGGCGTGACATGAAGAGAGGAGGAATAACTATCTTAAGGGTTACGTTATCATCCTTCTCATTTATACACAATGAAGAGGGGCAAGTGAAGAGACATGGTGCCTCCTCTCATGGTGACTCTTCACTTCCTTTAGCCTTAACAAAAATCCACTTCATTCCCTCATAGCACTCCCTTGCTAGGTGAATTGGTTAGTACATGCATGATCATACAGGTCCAAGGTTCAATCCTTGGTGCATGCACTTTATTTTTATTTTATTTTTTACATATTTTTTCCTTATTTTCGAAAATTCTCCTAAGACTCACCCATAATCATGCTAATATTCCTAATTAAAACCCACTTATTACCTAAAATCCACTAATAACCATGGTACTAGAAAAGCCCATATAAGGCCCATTAGTATTTCGCTTCTCAATTTAAATGGGAAAATCATGGATAACTTGGCTAAAATTCGTACTAGTATCTCTAGGTTCCTCAACCACTATCTAGACATGATCAATATTTTAATGAAAATATTGAGAAAATTTTTCGGGTCGTTACAGTATTGGTCTATCTTGACCATAGAATTACACTAGTACACTCTGTGTGTATTGAGTAGGACTGATATAGAGGTGATTCAATTTATACTGACTATATAATTAAATCAAACCTCAGATATTATGGTATACATGATCTTAATCCCGATATAATAACGGACACATGTATTTAATATTTATTTCTTTAATTTATCAATGGACGAGATTTATTTGTTAAATCGACAGGCTCAGTAAATTGGAAAATAATATTATTTACATGGTGTGCCGTTGATTATAGAAGGAAAACGAGTCCTAATACGTTAGGATGATGATGTCCCCTTGAGGAGCTCCTAAAGTTCATCATGTAAATCCTGCAGGTGGACTTGGTCCGATATGATGATAAGGTTGAGAAGTACTACTCATGGAGTTAGATATTAATTAATTAAATCGTTAGTAATTTATTTAATTTATGGGCATGCGAGATCATAAACACGTACGGGGAGATAATGTACACATGATATGGTGGACCTCATATTTATTTATAGGGGTTGGTGCGGTAGTTCAATGATAACCCTTTAGTGGATTGGGTTATCATTAATGGATCGGGCTTTAGATCCATTGGGAGACCAAGACTCAATTCCTCCTCATGACCCCTATTGTAGCCTATATATACCTCATTTGTCATGAGACCACGACCATCCAACAAAACCATAAGTCTCTCTATTCTCTCCTCTCTTCCAATTCTCTCTCCTAGGGTTTTCGGCACCGCAAGCTTAAAGGGGAAGAGCTCGGTGGGAAGAAGGAAGATAAGCCTTCTCTTCTTCTCTTTCTCTTCTCCATACTAGTGTGTGCACCACCTTGAGGGAGGAGGACTGATCAGCACCGGTGGCACAAGAAGAAGAAGTTTCTTTTCTTCTCTTGGTCGACGGCGATAGGATGGAGGAAGAAGTGGTTGTCGATGAGGGTTGCAAGCAAGGAGAGAGTTCTTCCTTCTCTTCTTCATCTTCTTCTTCATCCTTCTCTTCATCTTTGGTGGCGGGCGATCACAAGGAAAAGGTAGAACATCTTCCTTTTTGGCCGACGGCAAAGAAGAAAGAAACCTTAGGGTTTCGACACATGGAAAAAGAATAAAGGGCTTTGTCTTGGTGACTTCGTTTCTTGGAAGATTGTCGCCCACATGACGTCCAAGAAGAGGGTAGGACATACGATAGAAGATCGCGAGGTAAACAAGAGGTATAATTCTTGTTTGGTTTTATTATTTCTTGAATCATTGTATGTTGTTAATTTGTCATGGACCTCGAAAATAAACACAAAAATCATCGATCTATTCATTGTCTATTCTGCGGCTAATTGATTAGACGAGTTAGATTACATGAACAACAAGTTTGTTCAAGCGATCACTCATATCAATTAGTACGATGATGAAAACGGTCACTTGGGAAATTTTTCTCCATCCAAATTTGTTTTAATCAATAAAATTTTAATCCGGGGACATGGAGAGGATTTACCATGCATAACTGAAACCAACAACAAGCACATTAGTATTAACTTGATTGACAACCTTGACTAGGTTGAGATGCTTAGGATTGTTGCCCTAGACTTAGATGCTTAAAATTCAGTGCAAAGACACAAGTTGGGGGCGTTATAAATACTATTTAAATTAATCAAGTCAAGTATTCTAGCTAACTGAGTTGATTTATGAAATACACTTGACTTGACTAATTCAAGTGAAAGCTGCTATTTATTACAGTCAGTAAGTTGCTAAAAGGTTAGACAGGTTCCTAAAAGGAATTGACTTTATTTTTTAATATTTAAAATATAATATTTTTATTAATCATGCTTGGACTCAAAATAAAGGTGCTTAGACTTGACTTAGACTTAGCCAACACTTAGACATATTTTTTTGCTTAAAATTACTCGATCTGAGACACTTAGTAATTTTTTTATTGTGAATACTTTAGTCATTTTTTTATGTTCATACCCTTATATTACATACATAATTTTGATATATGGCAAAGGGGGAGATAAACAAAAGAGTTCAAAGTTGTTGGAAAATTCAAACTATTTTCAATGTTTAGTGTTTTTCAAAGTTGGTTAGTTTTTTTTCTAAACCGGAAAGAAAAGATTAAAATGGTTAGAAAAATTCAAAATGTTTTAAAAGAAAAAGAGTTCAAAAACACTTAGCATTTTCGAAAAATTTCAGAATTAACTTGGTCTTCAAAAACTAAGTTTTTTTTAATGCTTAAGTTTTTTTTCAGCATTTTGAAAAATTTCGCTTTCATACTTAGTTTTTGAAAAGCACTTAGTTTTTCAAAACGAATGTTCTAATATGTATTTTAACAGATGTTTCAAAAGTTAACTTAGTCACTAATACATTTTTACACTTAAATAAGACTAAGGCTATTTTTGAAAAATATCCTCTCCTCTATAAACACAGCTATTAAATGATCTAGGGGTAGATAACTAGTTAAGGGGGAGAGCTTAAAATAAATTTCATTTCTCTAGTTAAAATTTATTTTAAGCTTAACTTTGAACTGAGATGTCATAATCAAAAAGGGGGAGATTGTTGGTGTCAGAAGCTCCAGATCGAACCTTGTTTTGATAAGTGGCAAAGGTTTCAAGTTAAGCTAGTATTTTGTACTAATGGATTTGTGGAGATTGCAGAAAAGTCCTAGGTAAGCTAGGCAAGAAGTCTTGACCTGCAGGGTTGTAACACCCAGAAATTTTCCAGAATTTCCAAAATAAAAAGAAATATAAAAATTTCTTTTTGGAGTAAAAACGGGTCAGAGCCGAGGCTCAAACCAAGGACCCTTAGTTTAGTATTAGTTTAAGATTCCATTAGGTGGTGGTAAAGCATCACATTGGGATATGGAAACAATTTAAGATATGTGCAAGTAAGCACCTCTCCATGGAAGTTGCTTCAACTTCCACTTAGTATATATAGGAATAGAAAGAAGAGGAAACAAAAGGTTTCCTCACTTCTTTTTCTTCCTCTTGAGTAAGAGAACCTAGGGTTTCTGTTTTCTTCTTTGTGCCTAAGTATTGGCGACCGTGCGAAGGACGTGGATGAGGGGTAGATCCCGAAGGAAGCTTCCACACTAGACCTAGCACTTAGTATAGTGAGTTAGTAAGTAACAAGGTAAATAGATCACTCACCTGCAGTAAAAGTTGTTCTTCGTATGTTTTTCGTAGAACTTGATTCTAAGCCTTTTGTGTGTGTGATCTGAGTATAGCAAGACCAAGGTCTTGATTAGCCCAAAACGAGTTTTGGGATTAGGGCACGCAAGGTTCTCGATGAAAGTACAGAGTAAGACCGAGGTCTGACTAAGTCCTAGAACGAGTTCTGGGACTAAGGAACGCAAGGTGCATTGATGTAAGTACAAGACCAAGGTCTTGATGTGTCCCAAAACAAGTTTTGGGAACAATACTTTTTAAGTGCAAAGAATATGCAAAGTGTAAGCATTATAAGTATAAGCATTACAATTTTTAAGTATGTTACTTTTTTTAAGAGATATGTACTGGGCCGAGGCCCACATGAGATCTAGGCGAGCCTAGTAAGTAAGACACTCTAATAGGGTTCGGTGGCTAGCTACCCCGAAACCTATTAGGGATGCACACATTGGTACTATGTCGGGCCCAACAGCAGGATGTTTATCTATTTTAAAGTATAAGAGTATACAAGTTTTCATGTTTTCAAATGGAAGCATTTGTTTCAAGCATGTTAAGCATTTTCATTTCGAGCAAGGTTTTCATATGCAAGCATTTGTTACAAGCGTATTCATGAGCATATTCATGTTAAGAATGACATTTCTAGTTCCATATGGTTTTAAAGCAAGAATTTTTTTAATCATGAACATGTTTAATATCGATTGCATGTTTTGTCTGAGTAGGATCTACTTACTAAGCAATTTGCTTATAGTTTGTATCCTTTTACTGCAGATAAAGGTAAAGAAAGGATGTAAGTCAAGGAGGCTAATGGAAGGATGATGGGTGTCAGTGGCGGCAGAACCGTGGAGTGAGAACTTACGATGAGACTTGCTAGTGCTCTAAGTTTCTCGTTATTGCTTAAGTTTCATGATAGTCGTGTTAATTCCGCAAAGATTATAAGATTTAGTTGTTTTATGGCTTACTACTTTAGATGGTTTATGATCTAGTCCAAGTATTTTGATTATGAGTTCTATAATCATAGTTAGTAGTAAAAATATTATTCATGATCTCCTTGACATGTTTCTCAGTTCTGGAAATAAGTTTCCAGAATTACCAGTCGACTGCCCTCAATAAATTCGAGGGAACAGAAACATTGGGGGAGTGAAAACTAGGTGGAGTCGACTGGTAGTTCCACCAGTCGACTGGTTCAGGGCCAACTTTCGAACAGAAAGATTGGGGGAGTGATTTGGCCTAGGAGTCGGCTGGCACCAGTCGACTGCACCTATCATCAGTCGACTGGGAGCAATGCAAAAGAAAAGAAAATAAAAGAAAAGAGAAGACAAAATTGTGACCTCCCTCTATGGTTAAGGTCAAGAATAGAGGCTCGTTACAGGTTTGGTATCAGAGCAAGTTTCTGCTTTTCCGCCACACTGACATCAAGAATCAATCCTGCCGCCTATCAAGTAAGAAAGTACATATGTTTAGTTTATATACATGTCTTTCTTTGACTATTGGTCTTAACATGTGCTATGTGTGTATGATGATATAGAGTAAGTAATGTCCTTGTTCTCATTATGATATAGAGTAAGAGAATGCTAAGAGGATGTGCCAGGAAGGCCCAAAATGAGGAGCGAGCTCATAGAGGGCAAGAGGCAACAGAGTCAGTATCACCACCAAATCATTTAGAGGTGATGGCTCAGTTACAAAGGCAGTTAGCAGAACAGCAACAAGTGATTGCCACCTTGATGGCTAACCAATAGGACGCCCCTGTTACCCCGCCGATGGCAAATGTAGTGGCCCCAGTTGTAACCGAGGTTCCAGTGGTTACATCTGTAGTCTCGGAAAGGGGAGTAAGGCAAGAAGCATACCTCATCCAGTGGCAAAAACTGAAGCCCGAGAACTTCTCAGGCACAAGCGAACCATGGGATGCTCATGCATGGTTCAAAACTCTAGAGAGCATAGTTGAGCTGCTAGACTCGCCTAAAGTTGAAAAGATAATGTGTGCATCTTTCTGTCTTACGGGTGATGCTAGAATTTGGTGGGAGAGAGTCAAGGCCAAAGAAATGTTAGCCAGATACATGGGCCGACTTCGAGACCGAGTTCTTCGAAGAATACTTCCACATGCGAGTAACCAACAAACATTATGATGAATTCACAGAATTCAGACATGGAAAACTATCCATGAAAGAAGCAGTGAAGAAGTTCAACCGGCTAGCTTGTATGTGCCCAGAGCTAGTTGGTACTGAAAAAGAAAGAGTCAGGCTAATGCTCAAGATGTTAAGGCCTGAGATAGCTTTAAATGTGGCCAGTGGTGTTAATAGGCCACAGACCTCAGAAGAACTGATAAGCAGTGCTTTAATCACTGAGCATTACTTAAACAGTATAAAGGCCACCAGTATGCAACAGAAGCAAGTACCAGTCCAGAAATCCCAGGGTAATCCGCAAAACCTGGAAAGGGAACCCAAATAAAAGGAAGCAGTGGGACCAAAAGACTTCTGGAAGCAACAAAGGAAGCTCATCAAGCAAGTACCCGAAATGTCCTCAATGCTTAAAGTGTGGGAGAATGCACCCAAGAGTATGTCATCAAGGCATGAGCGGGTGCTAAATCTGTGGAGTAGAAGGGCATATGACCAAGGCTTGCCCTATCAAAGCAAATCTGCCTCCACCACTGCTTATTCAGTATGGGAGAATGTTACACAGTTGCACGAAATGCAGCCAACACTGGAAGGACCCTACATCAGTCAAGGGAGAGTGGAAGCCTCACCAGTCATGACCAATGCTAGAATTTTTGCCATCACCAAGGAAGAGGTGGTGAATTCTCCTACCGTGGTCACAGGTCGAATACTCATCTTATCTCATTGTGCTAGTGTGCTATTCGATACTGGAGCAGCACATTCTTTTGTGTCTATGTCATTCTCCAAGAAGCTAGGGATCCCACTGGAAATACTGAAGGATAAGTTCTTAACGATATTACCTTCGGGAGAGGTCATGGCATCTACTCAGTGGCTAAGAGTTGTGCCAATTCGGATTTCCAACCGAGAACTCTATGGCGATTTAGTAGTCATTGATATGAAGGATTACAATATAATTTTAGGGATGAATTTTTTGAGAAGTACAGTGCCTCTATTGAATGTCACAAAAGAAGAGTAAAATGTAACGCCCGCTTTTTTTTTCTTTTTTCCATAAAGCGGCGTTACGCTAAACATACATGTGCATATAAAACATCTTAATGCAGCGGAACCACTAGTACTTAAATCATATACACATGTCTGGGTTATCATTCATGGACATGGTGACATTATGCTTAACATATTACCAGCATACCTAGCATCATGATATCAACTTTCCATAACTTATTCATAAGCATTTCAGGTAACATCTTATTAGCATGCATAATATCATGATATCAACTTTCTATGACTTATTCATAAGCATTTCATGTAGCAAGTAGTTTATCCATAACTTCACGAATAGTAGGTTGTTTCTTAGGCATAACTATCATAAGTCGAGCATAACCCAAAATAAGCATTGTCCGATCACAAAACATGAAATAAGTGAAATGAGAGGGTTTCCTGGCCATGTCACTACTACACACCCATGTTCTTGCCTCTCCTGCTGCTTCCCTTAGAAATCTCTTGCTTGATCTGCGGTATAAGAAAATAAGATTATAAGCACGGAGGCTTAGTAAAACTCTTTTCCTACTCACAAAATCCATACATCGTATAAACATGAACATAATGCTTCATTCCTACATATCATAGCATACTTCTTATCATGAACATCTACACAATCATGGCATCATCGCTTTAGCATAAACATAAATAAAATCATGGCATCAGAAATTTAGGATGAACATAGTATCATCATGGCATCATAATCTAGCATGAACATAAATAAATTTCATCATATTTTAGCATGAACATAAGCATGAACATAAATAAAAATCATGACATCATAACTTAACATGAGCATAAGCGTGGACATTAATGAAATCATAGCATCATAATTTAACATGAGCATAAATAAAAGTCATTTGCATGAACATACTTTGCATTATTATACATTGCATAAACATACTTTGCATAAACATACTTTGCATAAAACATACTTTTCATAAACATAATGCATAATTTGGATGGATGCATGGGAAAATGCATATACTATAAGGATGCTTAGTTTAAAATCATACTTTTAAATACTTAAACATAATCATAACATTCATTGGGCCCTGGCTTGTACCACATTCATTCATCATATGCGCGCATCCCTAAGTAAAAATGAGGTAGCTAATCCCGACCTACTAGGGTAAGGACAGCTTCATCGGTAGTCCAGAACCGTGGACAGCTTCATCGGTAGTCTAGAACCGTGGACAGCTTCATCGGTAGTCTAGAACCGTGGACCTTACTTAGGTCCGGTACAAGCCCATTCGTAAAATAAAATACTTTCACATGCTCCTTCATTCATAAACATTCATAGCATAATCATTCATTCTTAATGCTTAACATCATCATTATGCCTTATAGGCATGAATCTTATCTTCATTCATCATTTTCATTCCATATCATCATTATACCTTGAAGACATGAACTTTAACTTCATTCATCATTTCCATTCATAACATGACATGCATACATATCATTCATAAATCATGGCATACATACATATCATTCATATCTCATGGCATACCTACATAATTAGCATCTTAATTCATAAAAACATGCATGGTCATGGTACACGGAAACACATGCCTAGACCCTTTCATACATGATACATTTCCTTAGGTTCATGGCACATGGTCTAACCATTTATGAATCATCATAACAAGTGACCTAACATACAATTCATGACCCATAAGCTAGGGTTTTCATTGGCATAAAATTCTTCCAACATACTAGCATATACATACATCATAGTACCCTATAAACATGCATTCTTGTGGTCTTAACCCACTCCAAACCCTAGGTTATGGCCTTGGCTGAAGACCCTAGGGAACCTAGGTCCATGGAACAATTCATATAGGTCACAAATAACATCCCATACAACATAAAATGCTATAGAAAACATTTGATCCCATAGCTAAAGCCAACCCTAATCCCTTAGCCTTAGATTAGCCCTTTGCCGAAACCTAAAGGCCCATGAAATTCATAGGGAAATTATTATAAAGCCCAATCACTATCCATCATGTCATAGGGGAAACAAATTAAACATGTTGAAGGATTAGATCAAGTTCCATCCCTAGTTTAGGGGTCTTGGCCGAAACTTGTAGGAACCATCAAGCATGCAAAAATTCACATGAATCACCACTAACATCACTTACATCATAAGGATACATAAGAACCATCATTAGAGAGTTAAAACTAGTCCTAGCCATAGAAACATGGGGGTGGCCGAAACCCTAAGTCCCCTTTCATGGATTTTTCAACTTGGATCTCAAAAAAAATGCTTAGGTCATAACCATATCAAGAAGAACCATTACACCACAGGTGAGGGGGTCTTACCTTGGTTTACCTTGATTTTTAGACCTTAGATTTGAGAGAAAGATGAAGATCTTGTTGCCTTTTGACCACCTCTATCCTTTGTAACCTTGAACAAATCTTGGATCTTGAAGGAGAAGCCTTCTTGGAACTTTTCCCAAGGGAAAATCCCCCCTTGGGGTTTCGGCTAGGATGAAGGAAGAGGAGGGAGAAGGGTGAACTTGGTGGAAGAAGAGAAGTAACCCCCCATGCCCTCTCTTTATATCACTTTAAGGAGGCAAGTGAAGAGTCATGGTGGATGACTCCTCATTTTCCTTAAGCCTTAACCAAAATCCACTTCATTCTCTACTAGCACTCCTTTGCTAGGTGAATTGGTTAGTGCATGCATGGTTGTAGACTAGGTCCAAGGTTGAATCCTTTGTGCACGCACTTTATTTTTATTTTCTTTTTACTTTATTTTTTTCTTATTTTCGAAAATTCCCTAAAATTCACCCATAATCATGCTAAAATTCCTAATTACAATTCTTCTATATTTATAGTAAATTCTACCTAATTAAAACCCATTTTTGGAGCCCATATAAGGCCTATTAGTACTTAGTTTCTCAATTTAAATGAGAAAATCATGGATTTCTAGGCTAAGGTTCGTACTAATATCTCTAGGTCCCTCGGAAAATTATCTAGACATGATCAATATTTTAAAGAAAATATTAAGAACATTTTTCGGGTCGTTACAATCCCCCATACCTCGTGAAAGTTCGTCCTCGAACTTAGAATAACTCCGGGTACTTGCGCCTCATCTCGTCCTCGCGTTCCCAGGTAGCTTCCTCGAACAGTTGACTTTGCCATAAAACCTTGACTAAGGGTAGTTCCTTACTCCTCAACTTCTTGACTTCCCGATCCAAGATCTGGACCGGTCTGCTTTCATAACTTAGGTCCTCTTGAACTTGTACTGTCTGCGGTTCAATCACTTGATCTATATCTGGAATACACTTCTTAAGCATCGACATATGAAACACGTTATGAATAGCTGACATCTCCTGAGGCAGCTCTAGCTCATATGCTACCTTGCCAACTCGCTTCAAGATCAGATACGGTCCCACATATCGCGGACTCAGTTTTCCTCTCTTCCCAAATCTTGTCACCCCTTTCATAGGAGCCACTTTGAGGAACACCAAATCTCCGACATTGAATTCCAGTGGTCTACGCCGGACATCTGCATAACTCTTCTGCCGGCTCTGAGCAGCTTCTATCCGTTGTCGAATGTTCTATATAGCTCGGGTGGTGCTGTCGATGACCTCCGTTGTGAGCCCCATCTCCTTCTTTTCACCACCCTCGTACCAACAGACCGGAGACCTACATCTCCTCCCGTACAAAGCTTCATAAGGTGCCATTCCGATAGTAGCTTGGTAGCTATTATTATAAGCGAATTTCGCTAAACATAGGTATCAGCACCAGCTCCCTTTCAAATCCAAGGCACAAGCTCGTAACATGTCCTCCAGCACTTGATTCACTCGTTCAGTTTGCCCGTCAGTCTGAGGGTGAAAGGCGGTACTGAATCGTAGTTTAGTGCAGAGAGACTTCTGAACACACTCCCAAAAATGTGAAGTAAAGCGACCATCCCTATCTGAGATGATGGTCTTGGGAACCCCATGAAGCCTGATTATCTCCTTAACATATAATTGAGCCAGTTGCTCAATAGAATATGTTATCCTGATGGCTAGGAAGTGAGCCGACTTCGTCAATCTGTCTACAATTACCCATATGGCATCATATCCGTTTGTAGTCTTGGGAAGTCCTGAAATGAAATCCATAGAAATATCTTCCCATTTCCACTCCGGAATTGGAAGTGGCTGCAGAGCTCCTCCGGGTCGCTGATGTTCTGCTTTCACTCGTTGACAAGTCAGACAAATACAAACATACTGAGCTACATCTCTCTTCATACCGGACCACCAGAAGTTCTCCTTCAGGTCTTGATACATTTTGGTGGATCCTGGATGCATCGAATAAGGGGTTCCATGAGCTTCTGCCAATATTTCTCTCCGTAGCTTCGGATCATTAGGGATACATAGGCAATCCCCGAGGTAGAGTACCCCCCCCCCCCCGTCGGCGATACGAAAACCATCGCCCTTTCCTTCCAGGATTGCCTGCCTAATTCTCTGAAGACTCGTGATAAGCACCTTGGAATGGATCGCCTTGAAATTCAGATGTAGGGAAGGATATTGACGCCACACTCAAGAAAGATGAGAGGGTGAGTGATAAGTCATGGGGGTTTCGATCGCCACAAGTTGCCTTGATAAGATCACGATTAGTTCTTTGCCTAAGAACCAAAGGAAGCTCTCACAATAGAGAAAACTCTGATTTCATTCAAACTTAACATCCTTGGCCATACAAGAGTTCTCCTATATATAGACTTAGTGGAGGTTGAAACATTAACCTCTACCACACTTCCCACTAAGCACTAATTATGCACCAATTATCATGCATGCATGCATGCATGATGTTTATTTCCCACAATTCCCTAATACTAGCTTAGGAACTCCCAAAAGCATTAAAAACCCACCAAAAAAACATCAAAAATAACTTCAGAAAATTCCCCCAAAAATACCCACGAAAATTGGACACTTGTAGCCCTTGAATGCATCTTGGATCATGTGGTTTTGGGCCTTCAAGTTTTGTCTTCATGTGGGCTCAATTTCACTTTCAATTTCAAGGAATGTGATCCATTTAGTTGTTGCCTCCATTGTGCATTGATCCTTCTTCTCCTTGAGCTCCATTATTAAGCCTTCCAAAGCTTGCTTCATTCTCTTAGTCTTGGATCTTGTCATGGGTCCTCCAATTCCTTTCAATGCCTCTTCCTCTATGGCTTTGTCTTGTAAGCTTGTATCCCCTCCTTGGTCCACATCATTCCCTCCTTCTTTAGGTGAATTCGTCCTCGAATTTAGATCTTCATCACCTACATCAAATGGACGCAAATCAGCCACATTAAATGTTGCACTAACACCATACTCACCGGGCAAGTCAATTTTGTAAGCATTGTCATTAATTCTTTCCAACACTTGGAATGGTCCATCTCCTCTTGGTTGAAGCTTTGATTTCCTTTGGGCAGGAAACCTTTCCTTTCTCATATGAACCCACACCCAATCACCGGGTTCAAGGACAACTCTTTTTCTCCCTTTATTGGCTCTCTTCGCATATTGCTCCATTTTCTTCTCAATTTGAGCTTTAACTTGCTCATGAAGCTTTTTCACATATTCTGACTTTGCTTGACCATCCTTGTGAACTAAAGAAGAAGTGTTAGGTAAAGGAAGCAAATCAAGAGGTGTTAGCGGATTGAACCCATAAACAATCTCAAAAGGGGAAAATTGAGTAGTAGAATGGACAGCCCTATTATAAGCAAATTCAACATGAGGTAAACATTCTTCCCAAGACTTAATGTTCTTCTTAATAATTGCTCTAAGAAGAGTAGAAAGAGTCCTATTTACCACCTCAGTTTGGCCGTCAGTTTGAGGGTGACATGTAGTGGAGAAAAGAAGCTTTGTTCCTAGTTTGTTCCATAAGGTCCTCCAGAAATGACTTAAGAATTTGGTGTCACGATCTGAAACAATGCTCCTAGGCATGCCATGAAGTCTTACAACCTCTTTGAAAAACAAATCTGCCACATGAGTTGCATCATCCACTTTGTGGCAAGGTATGAAGTGTGCCATCTTAGAAAATCTATCAACTACCACAAAAATGGAGTCCTTACCTTTTTGAGTGCGTGGTAGCCCTACAACAAAATCCATAGACAAGTCAATCCAAGGGGAATCAGGAATAGGCAAAGGAGTGTAAAGTCCATGAGGTGATACCTTAGATTTTGCTTTTCTGCACACAATGCATCTTTCACAAAATTTCTGCACATCATGCCTTAAGTGTGGCCAATGAAAATGTTCATGCAACATTTCTAAGGTCTTTTGAACCCCAAAGTGTCCCATTAGACCCCCCTCATGTGCTTCCCTAACTAGCAATTCACGCATGGATCCTCTAGGCACACAAAGTCTATTGTTCTTAAACAAGTAATTATCATACAAACCCATTTTGTGATTTCTTTTCACACGCAGCATATAATTCAGAGAAGTCACTATCATGTTCATACAACTCTTTGATATGTTCAAAGCCAAGTAATTTAGTTTCAAGTGTAACAAGCAAATTATACCTTCGTGAAAGTGCATCTGCTACAACATTTACCTTTCCTTGCTTATGCTTAATCACATACGGAAATTGTTCAAGAAATTCAACCCATTTGGCATGCCTTTTGTTGAGCTTCCCCTGCCCTTTCAAATACTTCAAAGATTCATGATCACTATGAATAACAAATTCTTTAGGCAAAAGATAGTGCTGCCATGTTTGCAAAGCTCTAACAAGTGCATACAATTCTATATCATAAGTGGAATAGTTGAGAGTGGCGCCACCTATCTTCTCACTAAAATATGCAATGGGATGTCCATTTTGAAGTAAAACAGCCCCAATACCCACATGAGATGCATCACATTCAATTTCAAATGATTTGGAAAAATCAGGCAAAGCAAGAATGGGTGCACGTGTGAGTTTGTCCTTAAGTGCTTGAAATGCATTTTCTTGATTCTCTCCCCACTTAAAACTCATATTTTTCTTGACAATTTCATTTAGGGGTGCTGCCAGTGTGCTAAAATCCTTCACAAACCTTCTATAGAAACTTGCCAACCCATGGAAGCTCCTAACCTCACTCACAGTTTTGGGGGTTGGCCAATCTCTAATGGCCTTAACCTTCTCTTCATCAACCTGCACTCCTTTAGAACTTATGACAAATCCAAGAAAAATCACATGATCAGTGCAAAAAGAACACTTTTCTAAGTTAGCATACAGTCTCTCCTTTCTAAGGACATGCAAGACAGATTTGAGATGTGCTACATGCTCAACCAAACTCTTGGAATATACCAAAATATCATCAAAGTATACTACCATAAATTTTCCTAGGAATTCTCGTAAAACATGGTTCATAAGCCTCATAAAAGTGCTTGGCGCATTAGTTAACCCAAAAGGCATTACCAACCATTCATACAATCCATATTTAGTTTTGAAAGCAATTTTCCATTCATCCCCTTCCCTTATCCTAATTTGATGGTACCCACTTTTCAAATCAATCTTAGTAAAGAAGCAAGCACCATGCAATTCATCAAGTAAATCATCAAGTCTAGGGATAGGATGTCGATACCGAATTGTGATGTTGTTGATAGCTCTACAGTCCGTGCACATCCTCCATGATCCATCCTTTTTAGGTACCAAAATTACTGGTACAGCACAAGGACTTAAGCTCTCTCTCACCCATCCTTTTTGTAATAACTCCTCCACTTGATTCTGTATCTCCTTTGTTTCTTGAGGGTTGCTCCTATAGGCAGGCCTATTGGGAAGAGAAGCACCAGGAATAAGGTCCATTTGGTGTTCTATTCCCCTCATTGGTGGCAAACCGTGAGGTACTTCCTGGGGAAACACATCCTCAAAGTCCTGCAAAATAGCAACAACATCACTGGGCAAGGAGTTAGTATTAGTTTCCAAGCAAGTTTCCTTGCACAAAAGAAGAAATATAGGTTGCCTTGTCAAATAAGCTCTCTTCACCTCACTTCCTCTTGCAAACAAATTTTCTATTCTTCTCTCTTTCTTTTCCTCGTTCTCTCTTTTCTTTTCCTCATTCTCTCTTTTCTTTTCTTTCCTCATTCTCTCTTTCTTTTCCTCATTCTCTCTTTTCTTTTCCTCATTCTCTCCTTTCTTTTTCTTAAGCTCTCGCTCTTCTTTTTCTCTTTTCTCTCGCATTTTTTTTTGATCCGCACAAACCTCCCTAGGTGATAATGGTACAAGTGTGACTTTGTGGGAATTGTGAAGAAATGAGAACTTGTTGGAGAATCCATCATGGTGAGCTCGCCTATCAAATTGCCAAGGTCTTCCAAGAAGAATGTGGCTTGCCTCCATAGGTACAATATCACATAGAACTTGATCTTCATATTTTCCAATGGAGAAATTAATCATCACTTGTTGATTCACCACCAATTCACCACTATTACTTAGCCATTGGAGTTTATATGGTCTTGCATGCGGTGTAGTCTTGAGGTTGAGTTTGGTAACCAACCTAGTGCTTGCCACATTGGTGCAACTTCCACCATCAATGATCATAGAGCATGTTTTACCTTGAATAAGGCAACGAGTATGAAAAATATTCTCTCTTTGGTCCTCCTCATGCTCCTTGGCTTGACTTCCTAATAACCTTCTAACCACCAAGAGATCGCCATCTTGCGCATAGGCTGCTCCATCATGTTCCTCATCGCTTGAAGAAGAAGAATGAGAAGAAGTTTCTTCACTAGAGATGCTCCCATTATCCCTAACCACCATAGTCTTCTTATTCGGGCATTCGGATGCGATATGTCCTTTTCCCAAACACTTGAAGCACTTGATATCCCTGCTCTTAGAAGTAGAAGAAGTAGTAGTAGGAAAAGGCTTCTTAGCGCTTGTTACCTCCTTTGAATTAGAAGAGGAACCCTCCTTCTTTGGCTTGTCCTTCCAATTTGAAGAGTAGTTTGAAGAAGATGGTCTTTTCATAACGCCCTTTCTCTTTAATTGTTGCTCTACTTTCATTGCTTGATGAACTAAGTCTTCAAGCTCCACATAATGTTGTAGCTCTACAATGTCTCCAATATCTCGGTTTAGGCCATGGAGAAATCGAGCCATAGTTGCTTCTCTTTCCTCCTCAATATTGGCCCTAATCAAAGCCACCTCCATCTCCTTGTAATACTCATCCACACTCCTACTCCCTTGGATGAGTCTTTGCAATTTGTTGTGCAACTCCCTATGGTAGTGGGAAGGCACAAATCTCCTTCTCATCAAAGTCTTCATTTCACCCCAAGTGTTGATAGGGTGCTCTCCATACCTTCTTCTCTCCTTTTGCATTTGATCCCACCAAATTAAAGCATAATCGGTGAACTCAAGGGCAGCCACCTTCACTTTCTTGGCATCAGGGTAATTGTGGCATGAGAAGATTTGCTCTATTTTCATTTCCCACTCAAGATATGTGTCGGGGTCATTCCTCCCTTGGAAGGAAGGTACCTTGACTTTCACCCCTCTTAGATCGTCTTCATGTTGATGGTTTCTACCTCCTCTTTCGTGTCTTCGTCCCCCTTCACGCCTCCTTCTTTCTCTTGGATAACTATAGAATAGGTCACTTCCCGGATGAGATTCTTCATGATTAGAATTTCCCCCATGGTTGGAAACTCTTCCTCCTTCAAGTCGGTCCATCCTTTCATGTAAGCCTTCAAGTTGTCTTTGAAGCATTCTCTCAAAGTGTTGAGTAAGCGCCTCCATTTGAAGCCTATTAGGATCTTGCCTAGGGGAGTTTTCCCCACTCATGCTTGCAACAAAAAAAAAGATGACAAGGAAAATTACACAAGAAATGTTAGAAAGACCTCACCACTCGCCTCACGTGGTTGCACTCAAATTTATCCACTCAGCTTCCTTTATAAGCCCTTAAGAAAAGAACCTTATCAACGATTTTCTCAAGACAACAAGTAGACAATCAAGTGAGCAAGAAACCAACAAGAGATTATGAGTAGAACAAGAGAAATAAACGGTTAGAACAAGAAATTCAGCAACGATTAAGAGCAATGAGAGAAATATTGGGTCCTTTCAATTCGCCGATCTTCCTTCTTTTTTTTTTTTCTCGAATTTCCTTTTTTCCTTTTTTTTTTCTTCAGTCAAAAAAAACACAATGACTCAAGTAACACCTTTTTTTTTCTTTCAACTTTTTTTTTTTTTTTTTTTGAGTTTAGGACCCAAATAGAGAAGCGATAAATAGAGTTGGAGAATGAAAACACCAATGGAATACTATGGATGAGAGATTAACAAAGATGAACAAGAACACAAATGAAGAAGAACAAAACGCAAACCTGAAAATCAAGGAGCCAAGGCTCTGATACCAAATGATAAGCACCTTGGAATGGATCGCCTTGAAATTCAGATGTAGGGAAGGATATTGACGCCACACTCAAGAAAGATGAGAGGGTGAGTGATAAGTCATGGGGGTTTCGATCGCCACAAGTTGCCTTGATAAGATCACGATTAGTTCTTTGCCTAAGAACCAAAGGAAGCTCTCACAATAGAGAAAACTCTGATTTCATTCAAACTTAACATCCTTGGCCATACAAGAGTTCTCCTATATATAGACTTAGTGGAGGTTGAAACATTAACCTCTACCACACTTCCCACTAAGCACTAATTATGCACCATTATCATGCATGCATGCATGATGTTTATTTCCCACAATTCCCTAATACTAGCTTAGGAACTCCCAAAAGCATTAAAAACCCACCAAAAGACATCAAAAAATAACTTTAGAAAATTCCCCCCAAAAATACCCACGAAAATTGGACACTTGTAGCCCTTGAATGCATCTTGGATCATGTGGTTTTGGGCCTTCAAGTTTTGTCTTCATGTGGGCTCAATTTCACTTTCAATTTGAAGGAATGTGATCCATTTAGTTGTTGCCTCCATTGTGCATTGATCCTTCTTCTCCTTGAGCTCCATTATTATTAACGTGAAAAAATTTTATTTTCAAAAATTCATTTGGTTTTTTTTATAATATCTTGAGTTTGGAAAATCTTCCAGGACACTTAGGAAAATGTCCTTGTAGTCAACAAGGTTTCCTATGATTGTGTCAGACTGAAAGATAAACCAAATCAAGTATTATCACGTTAAAATCTTTACATTTTTCAAAATTAACTTACATCCTATTATTCTGTGATTTATGAAATTTTTTTCAATATTTACTTGGGTTGGAAAACATCCAGGACACTTAGGAAAATGTCCTTGTAGTCAACAAGGGTTCCCAGGATAGTGTCAGACTGGAAAATTAACCAAGTGAAGTCAAATATTATGTTTTCAAAAGTACTTATGTCCTTCAAAGCCAAATATTCTTTCAAAAGTACTATCATTTTTTTCTTGACCTTGAAAAATATTATGTTTCATGAAACACTTATTTTCGAAACACAGTCAGTACTTGCAAAATAGGCATGACATTTATATTTTCCAAAATAACATTCTTTCAAAAGTTATGCATTTTCCAAAAAGTACTTAATTATTCACAAAAATCAATATATTTTCAAAGGTACTTATATTTTTTCAAAAATTACATAATTTTTGCAATACATTATTCAAAATACAATGCTTTCAAAAATTTTTTGCACTAAGTATTTTCAAAAAGAACCAAAGGTTTTTAATGTTGGTGCAAGTATTTTATTTTTTGATGTGTGACAATGGGGGAGAGATGTGTGCTTAAGTTAGAAATATTTTCCCCAAAGATCAAAAATGTAGCAAAGATCAAAAATATAGTTTCAAAACTTATATCAATTTTTTCTTGTTTTTTATCCTAAGGATAGTGAGTTAGCCCCTTAAACCAATCTAACTTAAGTTATTGTCAAACATCAAAATGGGGGAGATTGTTGGTGCAAGTTGCATCAATGATGTTCCTCTTGAAGTGTTTTAATGTTTGACAATTCACTTAAGTCGGTGATATATTGAATAGACAAAGGGGGGCAAAAGAGAAGTAACCTTAGTTGAAGAAAAGTCCTAGTTAATCTAGGCATCGGAACCCTAAAGGCCTGGCGAAGGGCTGCTAGGCACCTAGCGAAGGACTGCTAGGTATTGAAACTCTAAGACCTAACGAAGGGCTGTTAGGCACCTAGCGAAGGGCTGCTAGGTATCGTAACCCTAAGACCTAGCGAAGGGTTGCTAGGCACCTAGTGAAGGACTACTAGGCATAGAAGACCTAGCGAAGGGCTGCTAGGCACCTAGCGAAGGACTGCTAGGGAATGAAGACCTGGCGAAGGACTGCTAGGCACCTAGCGAAGGATTGCTAGGTAATGAAGTCTTGGTCCAAGGGACTGAGTAACTTAGCTGAGCGATGACTAAGGACAGGAGTAGAGACGGGTCGGGGTTCGGGCGTCTCGAGATCCGGAGTAATCGGAGGCTAAGCAAAAGTCCATCCGAAGGACTGGGTGGCAACCGTCTCCTGAAAGGAGTAGGTGAAGGGCGAGTTCTCGGGGATAGGAACTCGTGCCGGTTCGACCTAGGGTTTCGTGGAGATCCGAAGTCAGAACCAAGTCCTTAAGACCAATATTATATGTATATATGCTTTGTGTTTGTGTATCTTGCAGGTACCAAGATTGGAAGACAAAGCAAGCGGAACAAGGGCTGGATGCCCTGCCCTGAAGCAGGGCGCCCCCATCAGGGAGGGCGCCCTCACCAACCAGGGCGCCCTGAACAGCCAGGGCGCCCTGAACAGCCAGGGCGCCCTGAGCCAAAGGTAAAAAAGCAGTTATGATGAAGCAGGCAGAACAGGTGTCAAGCAGGGCGCCCTGAGCGTCCGAGGCGCCCTGGTTCAAAGCAGTATTTGCAGTTTAGAACCCAAAACATAGATAAGCCATCATGAGGACGCCCTGGTCAAAAGTCTTATCAGCTGTGGTGAGGTCGGCACAAGGATAAGAGTTGACCGGGTTTATCGGGGCGCCCCCGGCGTCCAGGGCGCCCCCAGGAGGCCTATATAAGGGGCTTCGACCCCTCTGCTTCAAATACAACATTCTAGAGCCATTCTGATCATTCCGACCGACGACAACACGCTAGAAACGAGGCTTTATGACCGGGAGGCTCCAGGAGGAAGTGCGCGGCACTTCGGAGGTCCAGATCGGCCAAGTTTCAGATTCTTGTTCGGGTTGCTTTTAGTTATTCCGTACTTAACTTTCAAATTATTGTTGCTTGTAATTATACACTGTAAGACGGGTTTTCTCCGCCTCCGGAAATTCCGGAAAGGAGACCAATAGTGGACTCACGCCGAGTACATAGGCCTTGGACGTACTGACCCTGGGGGGTTGGGAACCAAGTAAATAATCCCGCTATGTCCTTGTATTATTGTTTTCTTCGTTCTGCTTGTTTTCCGCTGCTACTAACTCTGAGTCCAGAACGAACTAAAGTTTTCTACGAAGTTTCCGCGAGTAATTTTCACGATCGATATTCACCCCCCCTCTATCGACGGCACCGGTCCTACAATAATCTCTCTGATCAGATGATAGCGGCGAAGCATGTGTTTGGATCGCTGATGAGACCTAGGTTCCTTTGCTTGTGCAATAGCTCCATTGTTGTCGCAGTAAACCGGCACTGCTTCATCAATGGTTGGAACCACGCCAAGTTCGGAGATGAACTTCTTGATCCAGACTGCTTCCTTTGCTGCTTCCGAAACTGCGATATATTCCGCTTCCGTGGTAGAATCCGCTACGGTGTCTTGTTTGGAACTTTTCCAACTTACTGCGCCTCCATTCAACGTAAATACGTATCCAGACTGAGATTTGGAGTCATCCTTATCTGTCTGGAAACTGGCATCTGTATACCCACGTATTATCATATCTCCTTCTCCATATATTAGGAACACATCCTTAGTTCTTCTTAAGTACTTAAGGATTGTCTTTACAGCCGCCCAATGATCCATTCCTGGATCCGACTGGTATCTGCTTGTGACGCTCAGAGCATACGATACATTGGGCCGAGTACATAACATAGCATACATGATAGATCCTATCGCGGATGCATAGGGAATCTTATTCATGCAAATCCTCTAGTCTTCTGTGCGCGGACACATAGACTTCGAAAGGTTGATCCCATGCCTGATGGGAAGGTAACCTTTCTTGGATTCTGACATGCTAAACCTTTCTAGCACTCGGTCTATATATGTAGACTGCGAAAGACCAAGCAACCGTTTTGATCTATCTCTATATATTCTAATCCCAAGGATATAGGTTGCTTCTCCCAGGTCTTTCATGGAGAAAGTTTTGGAAAACCAAATTTTAACTGACTGTAAGACTGATATACCGTTTCCTATAAGTAATATGTCATCGACATATAACACTAGGAATACGACTGCACTCCCACTAACCTTCTTGTACACACAAGGTTCGTCAGGATTTTGTGAGAAATCAAACTCTTTGATTGTCTCATCAAAACGGATGTTCCAGTTCCTAGATGCTTGCTTCAGTCCATATATGGATCGTCGAAGCTTGCATACTTTGGTTTTATCAACCGATGTGAAACCTTCAGGTTGTATCATGTATACATCCTCAAGCAGGTTTCCATTAAGGAAAGCTGTTTTCACATCCATTTGCCATATCTCATAATCATAATGAGCTGCTATGGCTAGGAGCATCCGAATGGATTTAAGCATAGCTACTGGCGAATAGGTTTCGTCATAATCAATTCCTTGTTTCTGACGATATCCTTTTGCCACTAATCTAGCCTTAAAGGTAAACAACATTACCTTCCATGTCGGTTTTCTTTTTGAAAACCCACTTGCACCCTATGGGTTTAATCCCTTCAGGTGGGTTAACCAAGTCTTATACTTGATTTTCGTACATGGAATCCATTTCCGACTTCATGGCTTCTAGCCATTTGTCCCTTTCTGAATTTTTCAGAACATCTTCATAACTGATAGGTTCGTCATCGCTTATGAGTAACACGTCGTTCGATTCACTTATGAGAAATCCATATCTCTCTGGAATATTGCGTGTCCTATCAGACCTACGAAGAGGTGGTGTTGTTTTAGGTTCAACTGATAGCTCATCATTATGAGTTATTGGTTGTGGGTCTAGACTAGGTGTCTCTATAATGTCTATTGAAGTTTCTTGAACTTCATCAAGTTCAATGCCACTCCCACTATTTTCTTGTAAAAGAAATTCTTTTTCTAGAAATACAGCATGCCTTGAAACAAACACCTTTTGTTCCAAGGGATGATAGAATTGGTAACCCTTCGTTTCCTTAGGGTATCCAATAAATAGACATTTATCAGACTTAGCATCCAATTTGTCTGATACAGTCCGCTTCACATAAGCAAGACAACCCCATATCTTAAGGTGAGTTAAGTGGGGTTTCTTACTATTCCATGTCTCATATGGAGTAGTAGAGACTACCTTGGTCGGGACTTTGTTTAGCAAGTAAACAGCTGTCTTAAGTGCATAGCCCCAAAAGGATGTTGGAAGAGTTGCATGATTCATCATCGACCTAACCATGTCCATCAAGGTTCGGTTGCGCCTCTCAAATACACCATTATGCTGTGGTGTATACGGCGGAGTCCATTGTGACAATATCCCATTGTCCCTTAGATAATCTTGAAACTCTTGCCTCAAGTATTCACCACCCCGATCGGATCGAAGTATTTTAATACTTTTGCCAAGCTGTTTCTCTACTTCATTTCTGAACTCTTTGAATTTCTCAAAAGTTTCAGATTTGTGTTTCATCAAGAACACATACCCGAATCGTGAGTGATCATCGATAAAGGTGATGAAGTAGCTATAGCCTCCTTGTGCAAGAGTTGACATTGGTCCACATATATCAGTATGTATTAGACCAAGCAATTCTCCTACTGGATTACCTTTTCCGAAAAAGGGTAATTTGGCCATCTTGCCTTTTAAGCATGATTCGCATGTATCAAATGAACCGGGTTCAAATGATTTCAAAATTCCACATCGGTGTAATTTGGTCATGCGTTTCTTACTTACATGGCCAAGACTGTTGATGCAGTCTGGCCCGGTTGTTATTTTGGTGTTTGACAATGATTTAAGTTTGGTTAAGTGAATTCGAGTTAAAGTCCTGGTCGGGGACTGGGCATGAAATCCCGGTGAGTGAAGCCGGGTCCTGGTGAGTGAAGCCAGGTGATGGAAATCTCGGTGAGTGAAGCCGGGTCCTGGTGAGTGAAGCCAGGTGTTGGAAATCCCGGTGAGTGAAGCCGGGTCCTAGTGAGTGAAGCCAGGTGTTGGAAAAGTCCTAATTCGGAAGGGTTGGGTGAAAAGTCCTAGCTTGGAGGGCTAGGTGAAAAGTCCTAACTTGGAGGGTTAGGTGCAAATTCCCATCCTGGAGAATTAGGTGAAAAAGTCCTGGCTTGGAGGGTCAGGTGCCTAGCTTGGAGGGCTAGGTTGGATGATGTTCTAACTCGGAAGAGTTGGGTGAAAAGTCCTAGCTTGGAGGGCTAGGTGAAAAGTCCTAGCTTGGAGGGCTAGGTGAAAAGTCCTAACTTGGAGGGTAGGTGTAAATTCCCAACTTGGAGAGTTAGATGGAAAAATCCTTAGCTTAGAGGGCTAAGGTAGATGAATTCCTAGCTTGGAGGGCTAGGGTTGAGTCACTGGATCGGTCTGGTGACCGATCAGGGATATTGGCACGCTGCTCCTTAGTGGATCGGTCTGGTGACCGATCCAGCTATGTCTGATCGGACTGGTGACCGATCAGGGAGCGCACAGTGAGATTGGGAACCTACTGTGTGGCTCCTGATCGGACCGGTGACCGATCAGGGAGCAGGCTGCTTCCTTGCTGTCTTGATCCTGATCGGTCTGGTGACCGATCAGGGAGCAAACGGTAAGTGAGTTCCCTTGTTGATCAAAGTCTTGGATCGGTCTGGTGACCGATCAGGGATCTTGGATTTGATTAAAAAGTTACTGTTCATCTGCCCTGATAGATCTGGGTGACCGATCAGGATCCAATCTGATCGGTCTGGTGACCGATCAGGCGTGTATAGCTGTGAGAGCCAGGAATCTCAGCAAAGCAGTGGATTGATCTGGTGACCGATCCACACACCCTGGATCGGTCCGGTGACCGATCACTTTAATTCAAATTTCACTGACAGACACGGTCAAAGCGTCTGATCGTATCGGATTTGCTGATGTATGTTTCTGATATGTGATATGCTGCGTGATCTTCTGCTCTAATGCTCTGATTGAGTTTCAGGTGACAGGGGAGGATTCAAACACTCAAGGAGAAGTCAAAGCGTGCTTTCCTTGGAGCAGGTTTGTCCCTTTTCACATCTCAGGTTGCAACGGCGAGCTGAAGACTGGAGCTGAGACTGGAGCTTGGCTGAGGAGCTCAGTGAGTCCAGAGATAGCTCAGTAGAGGCTGGCGTTGGCAGATGAGTAGCTGGGAGCTACAGAGATGTGGTCACTTGTCGCTTGGCGGAAAAACAAAAGGAAACGCGAGAAGACGAGTCTGTAGAGTTTTTTTGAGCGATTCAGTTTGACAAGTTCTTCGTGTTCTTGCGTTCTGCTGCTATAAGCTTGCTGTTCTTGAGTTCTTCAACCATTCTAAGCAAGCTATAGAGGAGCAATCATCATACTTGAGCGCTTGAAGGAGAAAACAAAAAGCTTGGAGTCCGACAGTGGGAAGACACGAAGCAGACAGGGGTCTGCGTGAGATCGCCACTGGGTGGAGCTCAGGGAAGCTTGCTGTGTTTTGTCCTTGCTAAGAGTTTGAGTAAGATTCTTCTTGTTGTTGTTTCATTGTGCTCATTATATATCATTGTGTGAAACACGCTGTGGAGAGGTTTCTCCACCGAGAAGGAGGTTGCTTCATATCCGGTGTTAACCGGGGCTTGATCTGCCGACGATCAAGGGATCGCCCACCTCAAGGGCACGCCAAGGAGTAGGGGCAAGTTATCCCCGAACCTTGTAAACCCTCCTTGTTAGCGATCTTGCTAGTTGTGTTTGTTTTTCTTTCGTTTCGTTTTTCTGCATACTCTGTTTTCCACTCTTTCCGCTGTGCTACTGATATTTGAGTTGCAGAAATCGTGATAAGTTTGCAAGGGGCAAGCGATTGTCTATATTCACCCCCCCCCCCTCCTCTATAGCCATCTCGTTCCCAACAAGTGGTATCAGAGCTTGGGGCTCTACTTCATCGGCTTAACATCCGAGAGCTAACAAAGATGGCCATGGGAAGAGAAGGGTTTAGCACCAACCGACCTCCACTCGTCGACGGCGCTGATTTTTCGTATTGGAGGTCGAAGATGGAGTTTTACCTCAAAACCAACCTCAGCATGTGGTTTGCTGTCAAGGAAGGTTTTTCCACTCCTAAAGATGCTGAGGGAAAAGAGATGAACTTCTCAAGTTGGTCGGCAGATCAAATCCGGAAAGGTAAAGCCGATGCGAAAGCGGTAGTAACTTTGCAATGCGGGTTGACCAAGGACCAAATAATCAAGGTTGATCCCTTCACAAGTGCTAAAGACCTATGGAGCAAGATCATTGAGCTCCATGAAGGCACTCAAGACACCCGGACTGCCAAGAAGGACCTCCTTCTCACCCAACTTCAAAATCTATCCATGGAAGAGAATGAAACTGTAAGTACACTCCATGGACGATTCAAAGAAATCCTCAACGGTCTCCACTCCATTAATGAGAAGGTAGAAAACCGAGATCTTATAAGGTATGTCCTCAAAGCTTTTCCTAGGAACGCCTTGTGGTCATCCATGGTGGATGCTTATAAGGTGTCCAAGGATTTATCTTTTGTTAAGTTAGAAGATCTATTTTGTGAAATGGAACTATATGAGATCTCTAACAAAAGTTCAAAAGAGAAAGGTATTGCTTTAGTGGCAGGTGACAACAAGAAGAAGAAGAAGGGGAAGAAGAAGGAAGTCTCTTCATCTTCATCCTCATCCGAGTCCGAGGAGGAGGGCAGTTGGTCTTCTTCCTCCGAGATGGCCAACATTGTTAGAAGAATGATGAGGAAGAGCCGGCGCTTCAAGGGTAAAGGTAACCCGAATGAAGTTAAATTTGATAAGTCTAATGTTACTTGTTATGAGTGTAGCAAGAAAGGACATTACAAGGATGAATGTCCGAAGTTAAAGAAGAAGAAGGATAAATCAAAGAAGAAAAGGAAGGCCTTCAGGGCCACATGGGATGAATCGTCCTCTAGTTCATCCGAAGAAGAGGAAGAGGAGAAGTACACTCATCACCGTGCTCTCATGGCCATAGAGAATTCAAATCAAGAGGAGAGTGAAGACGAATCAAGCTCCTCAACCGCGCCTTCATCATCTTCGGATGATGAAGAGGTAATCTCTCCCGAGCTAGATAAGTGTTATAGAACCATTGCATGTCAAGCTAGGTTGCTTAAAAAATCTAAGAACAAAGTTAAATTGTTGAAATTGGAAGTACAAGAGTTGAAATCCTCTAGGGTGGAGGATGTTAATGATTTTCATGATGACTTGCATGTTAAAACCCTTGAGAATGAAAATAAGGACTTAAAGAGCGAAGTTGAAAATCTCGAGAATGTTTTTGAGAAATTCTCAACTAGCTCCAAAACCTTAGACATGATACTAAACTCCCAAAGGGCGGTTTACAACAAGGCCGGTATAGGTTACCGACCTAAGGAACCGACCTTTGTATCCTTAATGTCAAGGACTCAATTTTGGTCACCAAATGCCTATGGGGTTCAAAAGGCTAGAAAGAAAATGACTAAGGCATGGGTGCCAAAGTCATTCATTGTAGATTCATTAGGTCCCAAAATTTGGGTACCTAAAACCTCCATATTTAGAATTGTATAGCTTTGATTGAGGGGGAGCATCTATCAACATAGGTTGTTGATAAGTGGTGCTCCAAACCCAAGGCTAAGGTTACACTAGTTTCAAAATGAGTCAACAAGCCTTGGAAATTATTTTGATACATTGCATGAAGGGTTTAGAGAAACACATAACTTGCCCTTGTCATGGATTGCTTAGGACAATTAGGTTTATTCTTGCAATTTATAGTTTCCCTTGTCATGGATTGCTTAGGACAATTTGGTTTATTGTTGCAATTTATAGTTTCCTGCAAGTTATGATTCATGATATGTCTTATCTCAAGCTTAAGGTGTTTTGTTTGGTAAACATGATCGAGTATGCTATAATTTTCTTGTGTGTGTTATAGAACATGAAGGCATGCTATTGAACATGAAGAACACATGGTTTGTGAAAATCACTATGAAAACTTCACCATACATGATTAGACAAGAACATGAGCTTAAGGTTCGGTTTAAGTTTCTCTTGATACTTTGGAGATGAACCTAGTTGAGTATGCCATGATTTTACTGTTTGTGTGATTAACATTAATCTATGGCATGCAAAGTTTGGTTAAGAACAAGATAAACATATAGCTTGTGCTAATCCTTATGAAAATTCCACAAAGACTCAATGCTTAAGATCTATGATATGATGATTTCTTTGTATCAATCTAAATCAAGACTCTAGGACTTAGGATATATATACATGTACCCCAACATCTAGCTCATCACATGTTGCTTAAACCTTGTATGTATGGGCTTTAATCTCAAAGTTATATTGGAAATGATTTTCTTTGATATGGAATTGATACAAATCATGACATATATTTTGATTAACGGAATTCTTAGGAACAAATGGATTAAAACCAATTGAATTAGAATTTAGGAATGGTTGAGATTTGAAACAAAGTTGATTTCATAGTTTCTGAAATTTTGTTTCTGAAACTGAAAAACCATTCTGTATCAGACCTGATCGGTCCACCGACCGATCAGGACTCACCCTGATCGGTCTGGAGACCGGTCAGGGATCACTCTGATCGGTCCGGTGACCGATCAGATCAGTTCTGATCAAGGAACTCCCAGATCGTTCCAAATTGATCCAAAACCTCCTCAAACCAACTCCTTTTCATCAAATTGTATCAGTGTAATGATCATACCACCAACAAAACTGATACACACAAATCCGATACAAACCAAGTCCAATTGAAACATATTTGATCACCCATTGGTACAAACCTGGTACTAAGGGAGCACAAATTTGTTCAAGTGATACAAACCTAGTACTTAATAGTGATTTGATACAAACCTATGTTGGAATGTTCAAATTCATAAGAAAGGGTTTGTTGAGTCATGACTCTTGATCTTAATGTCGTGTTTCGGAAATTTTTCTGAAATGATGAATATTAATAGAGTCATCTCCCCTGTTATGGAATGCAAATTGTTAATGCAGTCTGTTCAGGAACGTATCAGAGTTTTAGAAATTTTTCTGAAATTCGATCGCTCCCCAGACTAATCAGATATACTTCTGTATCACACAATCAACAGACCTGGTTGGTCACGGAGACCAATCAGGACTATGTTTCAAATACAGATGCATTCCTTACTAGTCCTATGAAGCATATACATATTTGACCATAATATACTTATGTATATGTCTTCACATGGAAGTCCAAGTGTTAACGCAATCTGATCTTGAACGAATCAGAATTACAGAAATTTTTCTGAAAATTGATCGGTCATAGATACATCAAAAAATTTTTCTGTATCGATCATCAGTCTGATGGAACTGCGATAATTATTGTCATGTGATGCACATACATTGTTGCCATGATACATTTATGGTATATGCCTCTCATATGCAATCTAAAATCATCTTTTGACTTACCTATCATATGAAACATATACATGTTTGACCATGATATTATTTTGTATATGTTTTTATGTGCAATTCAAAATTATGCTTTGATTATTTTGGGTTTGGGGAGAGACCCATGTTTGAGGGAGAGGTATGTTCAAACTTAATAACCATACCCTTTTCGATATTTGACAAAGGGGGAGAAAATGGCTGATTAAGTTTATGGTTATTATAGGGGGAGGATCATGATTCCCTTATGAGAATTGAATGGATTTCAATTGATTGATACCTAAACTTAAATCGGGTTGTCAAACAACAAAAAGGGGGAGATTGTTGATGCAGTCTGGCCCGGTTGTTGTTTTGGTGTTTGACAATGATTTAAGTTTGGTTGAGTGAATTCGGGTTAAAGTCCTGGTCGGGGACTGGGCATGAAATCCCGGTGAGTGAAGCCGGGTCCTGGTGAGTGAAGCCAGGTGATTGGAAATCCCGGTGAGTGAAGCCGGGTCCTGGTGAGTGAAGCCAGGTGATGGAAATCCTGGTGAGTGAAGCCGGGTCCTGGTTAGTGAAGCCAGGTGTTGGAAATCCTGGTGAGTGAAGCCGAGTCCTGGTGAGTGAAGCCAGGTGTTGGAAATCCCGGTGAGTGAAGCCGGGTCCTGGTGAGTGAAGCCAGGTGTTGGAAAAGCCCTAATTCGGAAGGGTTGGGTGAAAAGTCCTAGCTTGGAGGGCTAGGTGAAAAGTCCTAATTGGAGGGTTAGGTGCAAATTCCCATCCTGGAGAATTAGGTGAAAAAGTCCTGGCTTGGAGGGTCAGGTGCCTAGCTTGGAGGGCTGGGTTGATGATGTTCTAACTCGGAAGAGTTGGGTGAAAAGTCCTAGCTTGGAGGGCTAGGTGAAAAGTCCTAGCTTGGAGGGCTAGGTGAAAAGTCCTAACATGGAGGGTTAGGTGCAAATTCCCAACTTGGAGAGTTAGATGGAAAAATCCTTAGCTTGGAGGGCTAAGGTAGATGAATTCCTAGCTTGGAGGGCTAGGGTTGAGTCACTGGATCGGTCTGGTGACCGATCAGGGACATTGGCACGCTGCTCCTTAGTGGATCGGTCTGGTGACCGATCCAGCTATGTCTGATCGGACTGGTGACCGATCAGGGAGCGCACAGTGAAATTGGGAACCTACTGTGTGGCTCCTGATCGGACCGGTGACCGATCAGGGAGCAGGCTGCTTCCTTGCTGTCTTGATCCTGATCGGTCTAGTGACCGATCAGGGAGCAAACGGTAAGTGAGTTCCCTTGCTGATCAAAGTCTTGGATCGGTCTGGTGACCGATCAGGGATCTTGGATTTGATTAAAAAGTTACTGTTCATCTGCCCTGATCGATCTGGGTGACCGATCAGGCGTGTATAGCTGTGAGAGCCAGGAATCTCAGCAAAGCAGTGGATCGATCTGGTGACCGATCCACACACCCTGGATCGGTCCGGTGACCGATCACTTTAATTCAAATTTCACTGACAGACGCGGTCAGAGCGTCTGATCGTATCGGATTTGCTGATGTATGTTTCTGATATGTGATATGCTGCGTGGTCTTCTGCTCTAATACTCTGATTGAGTTTCAGGTGACAGGGGAGGATTCAAACACTCAAGGAGAAGTCAAAGCGTGCTTTCCTTGGAGCAGGTTTGTCCCTTTTCACATCTCAGGTTGCAATGGCGAGCTGAAGACTGGAGCTGAGACTGGAGCTTGACTGAGGAGCTCAGTGAGTCCAGAGATAGCTCAGTAGAGGCTGGCGTTGGCAGATGAGTAGCTGGGAGCTACAGAGATGTGGTCACTTGTCGCTTGGCGGAAAAACAAAAGGAAACGCGAGAAGACGAGTCTGTAGAGTTTTTTTTAAGCGATTCAGTTTGACAAGTTCTTCGTGTTCTTGCGTTCTGCTGCTATAAGCTTGCTGTTCTTGAGTTCTTCAACCATTCTAAGCAAGCTATAGAGGAGCAATCATCATACTTGAGCGCTTGAAGGAGAAAACAAGAAGCTTGGAGTCCGACAGTGGGAAGACACGAAGCAGACAGGGGTCTGCGTGAGATCGCCACTGGGTGGAGCTCAGGGAAGCTTGCTGTGTTTTGTCCTTGCTAAGAGTTTGAGTAAGATCCTTCTTGTTGTTGTTTCATTGTGCTCATTATATATCATTGTGTGAAACACGCTGTGGAGAGGTTTCTCCACCGAGAAGGAGGTTGCTTCATATCCGGTGTTAACCGGGGCTTGATCTGCCGACGATCAAGGGATCGCCCACCTCAAGGGCACGCCAAGGAGTAGGGGCAAGTTATCCCCAAACCTTGTAAACCCTCCTTGTTAGCGATCTTGCTAGTTGTGTTTGTTTTGCTTTCGTTTCGTTTTTCTGCATACTCTGTTTTCCACTCTTTCCGCTGTGCTACTGATATTTAAGTTGCAGAAATCGTGATAAGTTTGCAAGGGGCAAGCGATTGTCTATATTCATCCCCCCCCTCTATAGCCATCTCGTTCCCAACAAAGACGACAATGCCATATGTAGGAGTCTATTCGATTATCTATTCTGGCACGTTTGTTGCTAACTTCGATATTGAAAACGTCACCGGATAAATTTAACGTGTAGATACCATTGCACAAAGTTCCATTCCCATAAAGAACGCCATTTAAAGTTATGTAACAACAATTGTTACTAAAAGTTAAATGATAACCCTTTTAATTCAAACATGAAATAGATACAATGTTCTTTATTAACGAAGGAACAAAATAACAATTATCCAATTCTAAGACACGTCCAGTATGGAGCTTTAGCAAATATGTTCCGAAGATACCTGAAGAGGATGGGGCATCGGATGCCTTTTTTTTCAAGGACTCAAGATAAACCTTGCAGTTTCTTCGCTAGTGACCCTCCTTGCCAGAGTGATGGCGAGTGCCTTTTGGGGTCTTTTCAGTCTTTTTGGCCTTTTTCTTCTTTCCCTTATTCTGTTCTTTGGCCTTCCTCTTAGAACTTTTCTTCGAGGAACCAACTAACGGTACCGCCTTCTGATCCTGCTTCACAGAAGGCTTTACAGTCTTCAGCAGGTTGAGCAACTCAGGAAACTGGTCTGGAGTTGCATTTTCAGGAGGACGGTTGGGAAGTTGATCTTCAAGGACATAAGCAAGCTTTTCTGCCTTGAGGACTATCCTCAGGTTTCGATGCCAGTCCATGAAGTTTGGTCCAGTCAGTTTATTGGTGTCCAAAATGGAATGCAAATTCAGAGAAGACATGATCGAGTGATTATCCTAGAAATACAAATTGAGCTTATGTGAGAAGAATGATTGAAGAATGTATCAACATACATAAATAAAATCCTATTTATTTTTCAAATTGAATAACCCTTTTTATCAATTCGGGAGATCGTAGGAACATCTCCAAATAGGTTGATATTCAACCATAGATAAGAACAACCATGGCTTTGACCATCAAGTTATTCTTAGTTATGAAGGTAGGTAATTATACCGATTACATATCACATATATGTAACTATCACTTTATGCTATCAACTAATTGAATGTTTGCATAAATCATTGGGTTGTCAACTCATTAATAAGTATGCAACATTATACATAGCACCCAACTGCACCTCTCTTTACATCGACCTTGGCTGTGGCACAACAAATCGATGCTCCAAGCTTAAGGCTGACCCATTAATCAAGAAATAGTTTTAATATGGTTGGAGCTCATTCAACCGTTTAGTCAGACTTGGATGTGTCCAACAACCAAAACTAAGGATTGACCTCTGACTCCAACTATATTATTCATAAACTAATTCCATGGTTTGAACATGTTGAGGTTCAAGCCGGGCATGGATGTGTCCATCAACCCAAACGAGAAACAAAACTCCGATTCTAACCATATTAATGGAAGGTGTTGGCCTTAATATTTTGTAAGGGGTTTTGGGTCTCATCCTTTCTTTTCTAAGCACATTCATGACATTGAATTATGTCATGACTAACGATTTCCTTAATAAAGTATATATGTGACTTAATTTATCAAGTCTCATTAATTGAATTAGGAACCGGATTTCCTAATTCTAATTTCATACTTTATTAAAGAATTGTTTTGGGAAACATTTTCCTAAATTGTCATAATCAATTTCAGAAATAATATGTTTAAGACTTTGATTTCTCTAAATCAAATCTTATTAAATTAAGAGACATGAGTCCTTAATTCAACCACATATTATTTTCATGAAAATCTCATTTAAGAAAACACTATAGGAAACCATTTTCCTAATTAATTTTGGAGACAACAATATGTAAGAGCATCACCTCTTAAATCATATTTTATTCATAGATTTAATTAATTACAACAAATCGTTTTCTAAGGGTGGCTCCACGAGGCTCAGATACCCAAAGAAAAGTAATTTGTCATAAATCTAATTTGATCCGCTTCGGAAGCGTAACCAAATTAAACATGACAATTTCATTTAAAATTGGGAGGTTAAATTACAACAACTAACTTTAAATTGGACGGCTCCCCGAGGCTCAATGCAAAATAAAAAATTTTGTTGTCAATTTAAAAACCAATTCAAATTTAATTGTCAATTAATTGTCCATAAATTTGTCTAGACTTTCTTGAAAGAAAGTGCCCAAAATTGCGAGATTTCGTAATAGGTTTTCAGAATAATTGTAAGTTTCTGGTATAAAGAAAACTTACATATTTCCAAAATTAGAAAATTTCAAAAATAGAAAATTTTCCAAAATTGGAAAGTTTCCAAAGATGGGAAGTTTTCACAATTATCATAAAATTTCAAAAACTAGGATATTTCTAACGTTTGCGAAATTTCATGAGGATTTCCAAACTTTGAAATTCCTAAATCTAAAATTTATAATAATTGGAAAGTTTCCATAATTGGAAAATTTTCCAAAATTGAGATCACGACAAAGTTTTCCGCAAAACAATTATATGATTATGTCGAACACTAACCGGCTCTGATACCACTGTTGGGACCGGGTGCATGTTGACAAGGATACGGGTTCGTAAAATTTCAAATTTTTACGTGCAGTGGAAGAATTAGCATAAAATAATTTCTCAAATTATTTTAACCACGTATCTAGCATGCAACCTTATGATGTGTGGACATGATCATAAATTAAAACTTTAGGGAAAAGTAAACTAATTTACTTAGTACCTCGCGTAACTCGAAGTAAGGGACGAGATCCAACCGTAGCGTCCCTTGGAAGCTCTGCCTCTATTCGCGTCCACGCCGAGTTCTCTTCGGGATGACTTCGCAAAGTCACGAGTTTTGTGCCGACGAGAACTACTAGATTCTCTAAAGGCACAACTAGAAGATCAAGAGAGAAGAAAGGAAACTAACCACCAAGAAACGGAATTTAAATTCCGGGAAGGAAGGAGTTGCGATCCGCTTCTTCTTCTTCTTCTTTGGCTCCTCCTTGGTGGATGTTGCTCACGCCAACCCTAGGTTGTGTGATGATGATGCGCCGGCCCTAGGAGAGGTGGACGCCGGCCCTAGGAGGAGTTAGGGGCGCCGGCCCTAGGAGGAGGAGAGGGGGAGAGAATAAGAGAGAGAGAGGGAGAGAACTACTAGATCTCTTGATTACTCAATTGAGGAATTCAAGCCTAGCCTTGGTTCCTTTATATAGTAGTCTCTCCCTTGCCAAGTCTCCCTCTTAACGGAATTTTCATAAGAAATTTATCCTATAAATTTTCTTATGAATTATTCCGTTTAAGCCAAGTTTTATTATAACTAACTTTATAATAAAACAAATACATCTCTCCTTTTATTATGGAATAAATTTTCATAAAATTTATTATATAAATTTTCTTATCATGAAAAAATCAATTCATAATTGATTTTATAAAATAAAAATAAACCATTTAAAGTTTATTTTAATTTTCATAAAAAGAATAAATTTATTATATAAACTTTTCTTATCATGGAAAAATCAATTCATAATTGATTTTATAAAATAAAATAAACCAATCCATGGTTCATTTTAATTTTCATAAAAAGAATAAATTTATTATATAAATTTTTCTTATCATGGAAAAATCAATTCATAATTGATTTTAAAATAAAAATAAACCATTTAATGTTTATTTTAATTTCCATGAAAACAAATTTATTTATCCATAATTTTATAAAACAAATCGCGCTTGATTTATTTTATAATTTAAACCAAATTAATTGGTTTCTCCCCCTTGTTGTGGCCGGCCAAACCAAAGAGGGTTGGCACCCTCTTTGGCCGGCCAAACCGAGCCGATCCCATCGCGAATTAAACTCATTTAATTCGCCCAATAAGCCTTCAAAAGACTTAGCCATTTTAAGCTTCCGTTGCGCCTCTGATTAACTCAGATTCGACTTATTTCTCTTGATCGGAAAATCCAATTTTCAACTCGTTTTAAATCCCTCGGATTACTCGTAGTGCGTGTGACTAAATAGGCTTTCGATTTATGTTGGCCGTCTATAATCAACCAATTATAGAACGATCATGAGTGGCACCTAGTAGTACATCATGACCCCCAATTAATCGAAAGATCAACGGTTGACCTCAGAAATAATTCTGAAACCCTTCAGCAGCTCTAATGAATCGTGCCTCATTCCCTTCACCATCTTATACCCACTTGGTTCAGGACACGGTCTATGTGTGTCAGTCCCCACTAGGCTGACTACGTCACACCTAGCCCAAGTAGTGTTCTCTCGTCCTTTGGATTTCTAATTACTCACATGTATTTAAGAGACTCATGCTCTAAACATGTCATGCTCTGGCCAGAGGCTTTGAGTAACAATCCGACGATAGGCCTTGGGTATACATCTCCTCGCAAGGAGTGGTGAATACTTTGTAGGCTGTTCAAACATTTTCGGGCACTTCGGCTTATACCCAACCATCCTGGGTCCACACCTCCTTGGAGATGCTTGCTTAAGATGTTAAAGTATAAGTCTCCATGACCAAAATGACTTGAACACCGCAAGTCAAAGGAACATCGCACTTAAGCTGCGGTAAGGACTTCACTGACATGTCTATGTATAGACTACCATGTGAAGTTTTACAGCTAGTCACTCCAATGAACTAGTTCCCTTAACTAGCATTCATGTTTATCTCCGGACATCCCAATGTCACCAGCCAGTGAGAATCAGCTGATTAGAGAATAACCCATGCTAGTCTCAACAGAATTGATAGTGTCCGTATTTATCAATTCTTCGACTAGGGATATTTTCAATATTTCACAATTGCACATTTAGAGATAATCACTGGTTGTGATCCCATCACAAATTCTCTTATGCTGTGAATTGTATTGCCGACATTCAGTAGATGAGTTTAAGATCCCAATCAAATACACAAACATGTATACTCAAATAGTGAATTATCATTTATTAAAATAAATGTTTACAATCATAAGGCGATTGCCTTAGGACACTTCTCTCATATCACTAACACACCCGAATCAGCAAGAGAGACCTTCTGCTAAACAAACTATACACCATCAAGATGAACGAAGGAGAATCAGCAGCTCAGCTTCATGCCAGAATCCAGGAGCTGATGAACGGTCTACATACCATTGGTCACAAGGTAGAAAACCGTGACCTAATAAGGTATGCCCTTAATGCTTTCCCAAGAAACACCTTGTGGGCATCTATGGTAGATGCTTACAAAGTTTCTAGGGATCATTCCAAAATCAAATTAGATGAACTTTTTTCTGAACTCGAATTACATGAGCAGACTAACTGCAATCTGGGCGAGAAAGGCATTGCTTTAGTTGCAGGTAAAGCTGGAAAGACATCCAAGAAGAAAACTCAACCTGCACCCGAGTCTGATTCAGACTCAGACTCAGAAGGCGACGAAGGTGACCGACCTAAGCTGGTCCGACTGGCCCAAAACTACTACAAGGAATTGACGAATCAATCCAACAGAAGGAAAGCCAGCCGAAGAAAGGAAGAACCAGCTGAACCCTCAAATGACAAGAACAAACCAAACGTGACCTGCTATGAGTGCAAGAAGAAGGGTCACTACAAGACGGAGTGTCCTAACCTAAAGGAGACCAAGAAGACAAGATGGAAGAAAGCACTCCAAGCAACGTGGGACGAGTCCTCCTCCGAAGAAGAAGAAGAGGTTCCACAATTGAACCTGCTTGCACTAACCGCCTCAGAAGAAATGGAGACTGAGTCAGAGTCGGAGTCGGAGTCGGAGTCGGACGACGGCAAACTTACATTCTCAGAGGACGGCGAAATAACTGTAAGTGGTTTTTCAAGAGGTCAATTAAGTGAGTTAATTTCTTATCTTTCTCGAGATTTGGCGAAAGCTAAACTCCGAGTCGAATCTCTCCGACACGAAGTAAAACTCCTGAAAGAGAGAGCTGACTCTGGATCCTTAACTGAGAAGGTTCAAGAAGGAACCTCTACTCAAGTTGAAAAACTTGAGAAAGAGAACTCCTCCTTGAAAACTCAAGTTAAGGACCTCAGAACAGCATTAGAACGGTTTACTTCTGGTTCCAAGGGTCTTGATATGATTCTTGGAAAACAGAAGTCGGTTCTAAATCGATCCGGACTAGGCTATAGAATCAAATCTAGACAAAGATCCTATTATGCTGTACTGAACCAGTCCAGACCTAAAATTCAGGCATGGGTACCCAAACTGTGCCTGAACAAACAAACTGGATCAAATCAGTATTGGATCCCTAAGGACAAGATTCACATCTTGTCTAACCATTATCGTGGCTTTAGTCCAGGGGGAGCCAAATTAAAAATAATATTTATTGTTAGATAAAATTCAATTTTTGTTTGCAAACTGCATGATTGATTGTCTATTTAATTCCTGCAATTTACCATGCTTAGACTGAGGACTGGTTAGTTTTAAGGACTGAACCAACTTAACTGAAATTTGACAACATAGTATTGGGAGGAGGTGAGATGATAGTACGTTAGGGAAGCCAATTCTAATAAGGTCAATTATACTCTACTTGGTCTCTTTAGACTGGTGAAACTAGCCGAAGCTACCGATCCAAGACCCAAACTAGTTAGACTAGAATTTTTCAAATAATAATTTTGAAAATGAAATTTCATTAAAAGGCTTTGTCTAGGAAAGGGTTGATGATCCAATAAGGCTACGGCCAAAGAAGGCCTAGTGCCTCGCCAAGACCTGGAAGCCGATTTCTGAAATTCAAATTCAAATTATTCTTTGTAAAATTTAAATCTAACACAAATTTTCAGTTACGTGTAGATTCAAACTTTTTTTTTCAAAATTAATTGTTTTCAAAATAATTCTATCGATCAAAACCTGTCTCACAAAACCCATAAGGCAAACGTGATTGATAACCTTAGATTGGGTGAGACAGACTAGGCTGTGAAAATCAATTTAGGCTATTCCTGATTCTAATTGGAATCCAAATCAATAAAACTCTTTATGTGTAGGAACATAAAGATTTGGACCAATGGATGTTGGATAGCAGTTGCTCCAGACACATGACTGGAGATAAATTGAAATTCACCAAACTCAAGTTCAAAAACCTAGGCTCAGTGGCATTTGGGAACAATGCTACATTCAAGGTAATTGGGTCAGGTAATATTGAACTTAAATCTGACTTTGTTATTAAGAAAATACTCTTGGTTGAAAATTTTAATTTCAACTTACTTAGCATAAGTCAGTTGTGTGATTCTGGTTATGTAATTACCTTCAACAATTCTAACTGCCTGATTAGAAACCTGCAAAACTCAGAAATCATACTTAAAGGCACTAGGAAAAATAATGTTTACACTATAAATCTACCCCTAGTACCTAAATGTATTGTAACACCCCAATTTTTCCCCATAGGTAATATTATGAATTCATGAAAGATTATTATGAAATGTCATGATGGGCTTGGCTTAATGGACTTTGATGTGGATTAGTGCACAATGTGATAAAAACAAAGTGTAGAAAGGAGGAAGCAAGGATCGAACCTTGAACCTCCTAGTTACACTAACCATGTCTTAACCAATGTACCAAGCAATGTTTCATGTTGAGAGAATAAGAAATGTGCTAGTTAAAGCTAGGGAAGTGAAGAGACATGTCCCTTCATGAAAGTAGTATAAATAAGAGAGGGGGAAGGAAGTTTGATTCTTCTTCTTCCCCACTCTAAAAACCGAAAACCCTAGAGCCCTTGTCCCTTTCAATTTTCGAAATTTCCCCCTAGGGTTCTAACCCTAGGGAATTGGAAGGAAGAAGACTCATCCAAGGATTTTGCCCTCTACTAGGGCCAAGAGTTCTAGAAAAGTGCTAATAAGAGGAACCCTCACCTCTCCTTCAACCAAGGGTACCCTAAAGGTTTAGAGAAGGTGAAATTCAAGCGAAAGGATGTAAGTATCCCCTCGCCTGCAGTGTAATTGTTGTGCATGATTCTTTTGTTCTTCTTGTTTTCGAAAAAGGGAAAATCCCTTGTGTAAGTTTCGGCCACCCCTTAGGGGAAGGCCTTGGTTACTCCTTGATGCATGAGAAGACCCCTTGAGACTTAGGGTATATGTTGTTTCCTTCATGATGTTATGAACAAAACCCTAGGGTTTTACCCTTGTGTAGGTTTCGGTCACCCCCAAGGGGGAGACCTTGGCTACTCCTTGATGCATGAGGAGACCCCTTGGGACTTAGGGTATACATATATGTTGTGTCCCTTCATATTGTGATGACAAAAACTAGGGTTTAGGGTTTGGATGGGTTTCGGCCAAGGCATGGAAACTAGGGTTAGTGAGGGTTGAATTATCCCATAATATATCCATGCTTAGTGTATTGTATGATAGTGTATACAAGGTGTTTGTATAAATGTCTGTGTGAATGTTTCATTGCAAAAACCCTAATTCCCCCTACCCTAGGACTTTCGGCCAACACCCCAAGATTAGGGTTTGTGAAGGTTAAACTACCCTATGAGATATGCTTATGTTTGGGGATGATGATATGTATATGCATGTGATGTTTAAATGGAATGTTTGATTGGAAAACTTAATTTTTCCCTAGCATGACTTTCGGCCAAGGCAAGGAACATTAGGGTTGTGAAGGTTGATTTCCCCATGATGTATGCTATGCTTAGTATGATGCATGATGTATATATATGTGATGCTGGTATGGGATGTTTGATGTCAAAAACCTAACCTATCCTTACCTTATGAATTTCGGCCAAACCCTAGTTTTGGGTTAGGAAGAACGAATTTAATCCATGAAGCATGCTACCACTTTCTATGATATGAGTATGATCTATGTGACCAATCTTGTCATATATAAAGTATGTTTAAGTGGTTGAAGCATGATGTATGTATGAGCATGTCTTATAGCCCATGGGGCACCCTTATGAGATTGCATGTGATGTGTATGTTAAAATGCTTGAAAGGATACTCCACTAAGTATGAGATCAAGAACACCCCTTATGTTGTGTGGTGTGTCCCTATGGGATCATGAGCACCCTTGAAGAGTGGTGTGTCCCTTGAGAAGTGAATTTGGAGTACTCCTTAGCATATATGTAAAGACATGATAAGTATTTTACTTTGTAAGTTGTGTACCCGACTCGGAAGGGGGTCGTTAAATAAATCCGGGGTGCATGTTACCTTAAGGTCATGGCTCCGGTAGGACGGAAGGGTCCTGCTCTAATGGGATTGGTGGCTCGCTAGCCCAATTCATTAGGGAACGCGCATTATGTGGTACACAACTGGGCCCTATATGATGTTGAAATATTTTTAAGTAATATCTTTATAGAATTGTTTTGAAAACATTTATTATATGTGAAGGGTATGCTTAAGATACTTTATACTGCTTGCTTAGAAACTTTGATGTTAGTATGCTATGATAAACTCATGCTTATGATTCATTATGTGTACATGTTGTATTATTCCGTATGGATTTAGCGAGTAGGACAGGATCCATACTAAGCATTTGTGCTTACTAGTCTATGTGTTGTCTTATCCTGCAGATCAGGGTAAGGGACACTTAAACTAAAGGAAGAGGCAGGAGGGCTAAAGATGTGTGGGGTGGTGGCTCGGGAATGAATGATTCTATATCTACTTTACTATGCTGATGTTAATGTTTTCGTAATAAGGAATGTTAGTGATTACACTTAGATTACTCTTATACTTGATTATGTTATGAGTTGAACTACTTGTGAACCTATCATGTTATAGGATAACTCTTTATTAAGATATTTCAAATGATGTTCTAGTATGCTTAGCACTTGTAAATATCACTTGATAGTTTTAAACAAGCATGCTCAGTACTTAGTCCTTGCACTTTTGCTTTTTATTTTATGTTTAAATTATATGATTGATGGTACGTAACCCCGCCCCGAGAGTAGATATAAGGGCGGGCGTTACATGTATGTTAACTCAGTTAGACCAATCAAACCTCTGGCATAGGAGATTAGGTCACACTAATCTAAGAATTATTTCAAAAATCACCTAACTTGGCATAATTAAAGGTATCCCTAAAATTAAAAATCAAGAAAACTTAATATGTGAATCATGTAATCAAGGTAAACAAACCAGGTCTAATCACAAACCAATCCAATCTGAGTAGGACCAGTGTCGTCGATAGAGGGGGGGGGTGAATATCGATCGTGAAAATCTTCGCGAGAACTTCGTTCGTAAAACTACTCAGATCGTTAGTGCAGCGGAAAATAAAAACAAAAAGAACACAAGTACACAGCGGATTTTTACTTGGTTCCCGACCCCCCAGGGTCAGTACATCCAAGGCCTATGCACGGAAATGCCCGTCCACTATTGGTCTCCTTTCCGGACTTTCCGGAGGTGGAGAAACCCGACTTACAGTGCAATATTACAATCAAAGGATTATGAAAACTAATTGCAATATAATTAAAGCAAACCGAATAGAATAAGTTTGAAACTCGGCCGATCTGGACCTCCGAAGTGCCGCGCACTTCCTCCTGGAGCCTCCCAGTCGTAGAGCCTCGTTTCTAGCACGTTGCCTTCGGTCAGAATGCTTGGAATGGTTCTTGGAAGTCGTGTCTGAAGCAAAGGGGTCGAAGCCCCTTATATAGGCCACCTGGGGGCGCCCCGGAAGACTCAGTCAAACCTTATCCTTGCGCCTACCTCGCCGCAGGTGATAAGATCATTGACCAGGGCGCCCCGGATGTTTCGGGCGCCCCTGTGAAGGCTTATCTTGTGTTCTGACCTCGAAACAGCAAAACAGCTTCGAACCCGGGCACCCCGGACGCTCCGGGCGCCCCGGTTGACACTTGTTCTGCCTGCTTTCATTAACTGCATGTTTTAGCTTTGCCTGGGGGCGCCCCCACTGTTGGGGGCGCCCTGGTTGCATGGGGGCACCCCCAGCAATGGGGGCGCCCCCCTTAAAGCCTGCAAACCATGTTTTTTACCTAGTTTACCTGCTTTGTCTCCGGTTCTTGATACCTGCAAAATACACAAACACAAAGCATAGATACATATAATGTTAGCCTTAAGGACTTGGTTCGGACTTCGAATTTGCACGAAACCCTAGGTCGAACCGGCACAAGTTCCCATCCCGAGAACTTGCCCTTCACCTACTCCTTTCAGGTGACGGTTGCCACCCAGCCCTTCGGGTGGACTTTTGCTTAGCTTCCGATACCTCTGGACCTCGAGACGCCCAAACCCTGACCCGTCTCTACTCCTGTCCTTAGTCATCGCTCAGCTAAGTTGCTTAGTCCCTCGGACCAAGTCTTCATTCCCTAGCAGTCCTTTGCCAGGTGCCTAGCAGCCCTTCGCTAGGTCTTTGTTACCAAGCGGTCCTTCGACTGGTGCCTAGCAATCCTTCGCTAGGTCTTCTATGCCTAGCAGCCCTTTGCTAGGTGCCTAGCAGCCCTTCGCTAGGTCTTCTATGCCTAGTAGTCCTTCACTAGGTGCCTAGCAGCCCTTCGCTAGGTCTTAGGGTTACGATACCTAGCAGCCCTTCGCTAGGTACCTAACAGCCCTTCGTTAGGTCTTAGGGTTTCAATACCTAACAGCCCTTCGCTAGGTCTTTAGGGTTCTGATGCCTAGATTAACTAGGACTTTTCTTCAGCTTTGGTTACTTCACTTTTGCTCCCCTTTGTCTATTCATTGTATCATTGACTTAAGTGTATTGTCAAACATTAAAACACTTAAAGGAGAACATCATTGATGCAACTTGCACCAACAATCTCCCCCTTTTTTATGTTTGACAATAACTTAAGTTAGATTGGTTTAAGGGGCTAACTTACCATCTTTGGGATCAAACTAAAGCGTGATCTGACCTTAGTTTTGAAAAAACATTTTGATCAAATGGTCCTTTGGTAAGAGTCCAAAAAAAATTTTCTAACTTAAGCACACCTCTCCCCCTTTGTCATACATCAAAATAAATAGAAATACTTGCACCAACAATGAGAGTATTTTTGAAAATACTTAGTATAAAATTTTGAAAGCATAGCATAAAACTAATGCTTAGTATACTTTGCCGGATTTTTGAAAGTACAAATATTTTGAAAGATGATCTTTGAAGCATGCAAGTACTTTTGAGAGAATAGATTGAGCAGTTTTGAAAAATACATATTTTTGAAGAAGGATCAGAAAAATAATAAGTAATTTTTGAAAACATAATATTTGACTTCACTTGGTTAATTTTCCAGTCTGACACTATCCTGGGAACCCTTGTTGACTACAAGGACATTTTCCTAAGTGTCTTGGAAGATTTATCAAACTCAAGATATTATTTCAAATTGATCAAAATCAGATAATAGTAATTTTTTTTAATTGATAGTATTTTAAAATAATACTTATGTTTTCAACAGGATTTGAAAGATACCGCGCATGAAAACATTTGAAATATTCAATAATTCTTTTAATTTGACCTCCCCCTAAACTTGACTCAGTCCTGGGAAGCTTGTTGACCACAAGTACTCTTCCTCTGAGTCTTAAGGTTTGATTCAGATCAAAAGAGTAATCTAATGACTTTTAAAATAAATAATTTAAAACTTGTCAGAATATTGACTCAGACTCCCCCTAAAACTGACACGTCCTAGGAGTCCTTTTAGATCATGAAGTGGACCTTCCTCTGTGTCTTTAGGGTTTATCAAAATCAAATGAACACCAATTTTAAACCTTTTTTGAAAAATACAAGTGATAACGATTTAAAGCTCAGTTTTCAAAAAGTATTTTCAAATAATAGTGTAGTTTTCGAAAGCCAAAAAAAATAAAAATCACTCCCCCTGTATCCGATACCGTTTGACTCTATCTAAGTGCCTTAAGGAACTTTAGTGTTGTCCTAAGAGGCTTGTGTCTAATTGCGTGAGTCAAATAATTTTTAAAAAGATATAATTTTTTAAAAACGTATAATATGTATATTCAATCAGACAAGCATGAATTACATAAAAACATTATTATGTTGAAGCACTATTTTGAAAATATATTTTTAGAAAAATATTCTAACAATTTTGAAAAACAATTTTGAAAAATATTTTTCAATTCATTAGTCCTTAACATCTCACCCATTTTAGATGTATCAATACAACAAGCATGGTTGCCTTATAGATGTATTGTGAGATTCTTGAATTATTTTTCTTAATTTATTATTAACTCTAAGATTTAATTGAAGCTTGTGTTAGATTTGAGTTTGACAAGAAGTAACTTGAATTTGAATTTCAAAAATTGGCTTCCAGGTCTTGGCGAGGCACTAGGCCTTCTTTGGTCGTAGCCTTATTGGATCATCAACCCTTTCCTTGACAAAGCCTTTTAATGAAATTTCATTTTCAAAATTACTTTTTGAAAAATTCTGGTCTAACTAGTTTGGGTCTTGGATCGGTAGCTTCGGCTAGTGTCACCAGTCTAAAGAGACCAAGTATACTTGATCTTATTAGAATTGGCTTCCCTAACGTACTATCATCTCACCGTCACCCAATACCAGGTTGATCAAGTTTCAATTATTCTTTTTCCTATGGTCGTTCTAATATATGCATAAAATTTAAATATGAATGACATGTCATATAAAAAGAAGTAGCAGATGCATGACATGGCAATTATGCATGAGTCAAACAAGTCCAAAGCATTTTATTTAAGTTTCTAAAAATGTATCAAATTCCCGATTTAATACATGTTGTGTGAACCCGCGAATATGCCAACCCACTTTGATATATTTAATGTTATTAATTTTAATTGTTACAGTTTACGTAAAATTTTATTTTAGTTTGAGTTTAAGTTATTTAAGATTTGAAGTTGAGTTAATTGAAGTTTGAATTTAATTTGAAAATTAATTAATTCTGATTGAATTGATTTGAATCAATTAAAGTTGAATTTATTTGAAGTAGATTGAATTGATTAGCTTTATTTGAATAAAATTGATTTAATTGACTTAATTAAAATTTTAATTGAATTGAATTTAATTTAATTTGAATTTAATTTTAGTTTAATTGATTTAATTAAAATTTTAATTGAATTTAATTTAATTTAAATTTAATTTAATTTGAATTTAATTTAATTTTAATTTAATTAAATTTAAATTTAATTTGAATTTAATTTAATTTGAATTTAATTTGATTTGATTTGAATTTATTTTGAATTTATTTTAATTTAAATTTAATTTGTATTTATTTTAATTTGAATTTAATTTAATTTGAATCTAATTTAATTTAATTTAATTTGAAATAAATTTAATTTGATTTGAATCTAATTTGAATTTAATTTAATTTAATTTAATTTGATTTGAATTTAATTTAATTTGATTTGAATTTAATTTAATTTGATTTGAATTTAATTTGAATTTAATTTAATTTAATTTAAATTTAATTTAATTTGAATTTAATTTAATTTGAATTTAATTTAATTTGAATTTAATTTAATTTAAATTTAATTTAATTTAAATTTAATTTAACTTAAATTTAATTTAATTTGAATTTAAATTAATTTAATTTGAATTTAATTTAATTTAATTTGAATTTATTTTGAATTTAATTTATTTCAAATTTAATTTAATTTGAACTTAATTTAGGATTAAATTAAGATTTAATTCAAATTTAATTAGGTTTTAATTAAGATTTAATTAAGATTATAATGATTAATTAATAATTGTGGGTTTAAATTCATCATTTTCATTATTTCAAAAATTTCTTCTTCATTTTTATCTTTCTTTTCAAGTTTTTATAATAATTTTGATTTATTTGAATTTTTGTAATTTTTATTAACTATGACCTTTATCTTAGATAGTTCTATGTCCTCCTCAAGATTAGATCTTTCGGTATCCTCACAGTAGGTGGAGTAAAATGGGCCATTAATTAAGGTTTTGTAATAATCTTTAATATTATCTATAATTAAATTATTATCTAGGAGAATTTTATCTTCAAAATTATCCTCAGATATATTTTCAATATTTTCATCATTAATCTCTATATTATCTTTAAATTTTTCAGAATTAATTTCTGAATTAATCTTGAGATTTTCAGAATTAATTTCTGAATTATCCTTAAGATATTCAAATTTGAATTCGGATTTATCCTTTGGATTTTCAAATTTGAATTCGGAATTATCCTTATGATTTTCAAATTTGAATTCCGAATTATCCTTAGGATTAATTTTGTCTGAATTAAAATTATCAGAATTAATTTTATTAGAAATATTATCAGAATTAAGTAAATTATCAGAGTTAATTTTATTAATTTCTGAATTGATATTATGAATTAAACAATTAATTTCTAATATTTTGGACATATTCACGTTTTGCAATTTAACATGCAAAAAGTTAATTTTACTAAGTAGTAAATCTACTTTATCAGAAAAATTAACCACTTTATCACATGGCAGTGCAGGTACTTGTAAAATTTTTGGAACATAAATCTTGTGTACCTTCGCCGGACACTTATTTTTGTAATGTCCGTATTTCTTGCATTTGAAACATTGTACGTGACTTTTGTCCCTCCGGTTTCCTGGCGCTGGTGCCTCCTTCGCCACCGGTGATGTAGACCGAATCTTACGAGTAGGGCACTGATTTTTATAGTGCCCTCTCTCCCTGCACGTGAAACAAATAATATGGAATTTACAAATGGACATTTTAAATAAATATACCTGATTCACCCCTAGGCTCCCCCTCAACTCCTGGCGTCTTTGCTCCGTCGACGGTTAGTCCGGTGAAGAGCGGCTCGGCTCTGATACCAATTGTAGGACCGGTGCCGTCGATAGAGGGGGGGTGAATATTGATCGTGAAAATCTTCGCGAGAACATCGTTCGTAAAACTACTCAGATCGTTAGTGTAGCGGAAAATAAAAACAAAAAGAACACAGGTACACAGCGGATTTTTACTTGGTTCCCGACCCCCAGGGTCAGTACATCCAAGGCCTATGCACGGAAACGCCCGTCCACTATTGGTCTCCTTTCCGGACTTTCCGGAGGTGGAGAAACCCGACTTACAGTGCAATATTATAATCAAAGGATAATGAAAACTAATTGCAGTATAATTAAAGCAAACCGAATAGAACAAGTTTGAAACTCGGCCGATCTAGACCTCCGAAGTGCCGCGCACTTCCTCCTGGAGCCTCCCGGTCGTAGAGCCTCGTTTCTAGCGCGTTGCCATCGGTCAGAATGCTTGGAATGGTTCTTGGAAGTCGTGTCTGAAGCAGAGGGGTCGAAGCCCCTTATATAGGCCTCCTGGGGGCGCCGTGGACGTTGGGGGCGCCCCGGAAGACTCAGTCAAACCTTATCCTTGCGCCTACCTCGCCGCAGGTGATAAGATCATTGACTAGGGCGCCCCGGATGTTCCGGGCGCCCCTGTGAAGGCTTATCCTGTGTTCTGACCTCGAAACAGTAAAACAGCTTCGAACCCGGGCGCCCCGGACGCTCCGGGCGCCCCGGTTGACACTTGTTCTGCCTGCTTTCGTTAACTGCATGTTTTAGCTTTGCCTGGGGGCGCCCCCACTGTTGGGGGCGCCCTGGTTGCATGGGGGCGCCCCCCTTGCTGGGGGCACCCCCCTTAAAGCCTGCAAACCATGTTTTTTACCTAGTTTACCTGCTTTGTCTCCGGTTCTTGATACCTGCAAAATACACAAACAAAAAGCATAGATACATATAATGTTAGCCTTAAGGACTTGGTTCGGACTTCGGATTTGCATGAAACCCTAGGTCGAACCGGCACAAGTTCCCATCCCGAGAACTTGCCCTTCACCTAACCCTTTCAGGAGACGGTTGCCACCCAGCCCTTCGGGTGAACTTTTGCTTAGCTTCCGATACCTCTGGACCTCGAGACGCCCAAACCCTGACCCGTCTCTACTCCTGTCCTTAGTCATCGCTCAGCTAAGTTGCTTAGTCCCTCGCACCAAGTCTTCATTCCCAAGCAGTCCTTTGTCAGGTGCCTAGCAGCCCTTCGCTAGATCTTTGTTACCAAGCGGTCCTTCGACTGGTGCCTAGCAATCCTTCGCTAGGTCTTCAATGCCTAGCAGCCCTTTGCTAGGTGCCTAGCAGCCCTTCGCTAGGTCTTCTATGCCTAGTAGTCCTTCACTAGGTGCCTAGCAGCCCTTCGCTAGGTCTTAGGGTTACGATACCTAGCAGTCCTTCGCTAGGTGCCTAACAGCCCTTCGTTAGGTCTTAGGGTTTCAATACCTAGCAGTCCTTCGCTAGGTGCCTAACAGCCCTTCGCTAGGTCTTTATGGTTCCGATGCCTAGATTAACTAGGACTTTTCTTCAGCTTTAGTTACTTCACTTTTGCTCCCCTTTGTCTATTCATTGTATCATTGACTTAAGTATATTGTCAAACATTAAAACACTTAAAGGAGAACATCATTGATGCAACTTGCACCAACAATCTGATCTAACTCAAACCACACTTGAGCTCCTGCATCTTGACCTATTTGATTCACAAGGAGCCAAGTCACTAAGTGGAAACCGGTACTGCATAGTAATAGTTGATGATTTCTCTAGGTTTACCTGGGTTTGGTTTCAAAAGACCAAAGATGAAACCCTAAACCAATTTAATGAATTTTGTAAGTTAATTGAAAATCAAAACGATACTAAAATCAAAAGACTTAGGAGTGACCACGGGGGAGAATTTGAAAATCAACGATTCGAGGAAGTCTGTAAGTTAAATGGGTACATACATAAATCTTCGTGTCCTAGAACCCCCCAGCAAAATGGGATAGTTGAAAGGAGAAATAGAACTCTACAGGAAGCCGCTAGGGCTATGCTCAACGAATTCAACCTAATCAACCAGTATTGGGCAGAAGCAGTTAGTACGGCCTGCTACATTCAAAATAGAGTCCTGATTAACAAGCGACACAAGAAAACACCTTATGAACTATACTATCATAGACTTCCAAACCTACACTACCTAAGGGTCTTTGGATGCAAAGTCCATATCCTAAACACCAAAGACTATCTAGGAAAATTTCAGTCTAAGTCAACCCCAGGCATCTTCCTAGGATGCTCAACCACAAGTAGAGCCTATACGGTGTACAACAAACAAACTAAGAAAATTTAAGAAACAACCAATTTAATATTTGATGAAGAAATTAACTCAAAACCTGATAATCCAGATCAAACTTCATCAAACACTGATCAAGAAGATAATGAACAAACTATTGAACCCTTAAATGAACTAACCATTGAACCAACCAGTGAGTCAGTTGAACCAAATGTTGAACCTAATGTTGAATTAAATATTGAACAAAGTCGACCAGTCTGACCTGAGGCTGAACCAAGTTCAAGAAAACCCAAGAAACCCAGACTCAGTCACCCAACTGATCAAATTGTGGGTGATCCAAATTTAGGAGTCAGAACTAGGTCTTCCTATAGAAACCTCAGTCAGATAGCAATGATTTCAAAAATAGAACCTAAGACTATAGAGGAAGCCCTACCTGATCCTGATTGGATCATAGCTATGCAAGAAGAGTTAGCCCAATTTGAGAGAAACCAAGTCTGGGAATTAGTACCTAAACCTGAGGGCAAATCCGTCATTGACACTAAGTGGATTTTTAGAAACAAGTCAAATGATCAAGGAGAAATAGTCAGAAATAAAGCCCGCTTAGTAGTGAAAGGATTCAGTCAGGTAGAAGGGTTAGATTATGATGAAACCTATGCCTCGGTAGCCAGACTTGAGTCCATTAGAATGTTATTAGCCTTTACATCCCATAAAGGATTTAAGCTATACCAAATGGATGTAAAGTCAGCCTTTCTAAATGGATTCATTAAGGAAGAAGTCTATGTAGGACAACCCCCTGGTTTTGAAGACTTAAAAAGACCTGACCATGTGTACAAACTTACCAAAGCACTTTATGGACCAAAGCAAGCACCTAGGGCCTGGTATGAACGCTTATCAACTTACCTAACTTCTAAAGAATTTAAACATGGGCAAATTGACTCAACCCTATTTATTAAAACCTTAGGAAAAGAAATATTTATTTCCCAAATCTACGTCGATGACATAATCTTTAGGTCCACCAACTCTAACTTCTTAAAAGAATTCATGAAAATAATGGAACACGAGTTTGAAATGAGCCTAGTTGGTGAGCTCAACTTTTTCCTAGGGTTACAGATCAAACAAACTAGGGATGGAAACTATATCCATCAATCCAAATATGCTAAAGAATTAATAAAGAAATTTAAAATGGATAACTCTAAAAGCATAAGTACCCCTATGGCCACAAATGTAAAAATAGATAGTGACCTTGATGGTAAACCAGTAGACCTTAAGATCTATAAAAGTATGATTGGAAGTCTACTGTATCTTACAGCCAGCAGACCGGATATCCTTTTTGCTGTAGAAATGTGTGCTAGATACCAAACCTGTGCTAAGGAAACACACTTAGCAGCCATAAAAAGAATACTAAGATATGTAAAGAACACCTTAAATGTAGGGATTTGGTATCCTAGGACCTCAACCTTTGATTTGTCAGGATACTCGGATTCTAACTACGCTGGGTGTAAATTAGATAGAAAGAGTACAAGTGGAAGCTGCCAACTGTTAGGAAATAGTCTAGTAAGTTGGTGCAGCAGAAAATAACACTGTGTAGCTCTATCCACAACTGAAGCTGAGTATGTTGCCTTAGGAGAGTGTGTAGCACAACTTTTATGGATGATGCACACTCTTAAGAACTTCCAGCTCAACTACACCCAAACTCAAGTCTTCATTGACAATATAAGCTCAATTAACCTAACTAAGAACCCAATCCAACATTCCAGAACTAAACACATAGAAGTTAAACACCACTTTCACTAGTAGAAAATTGCTAATTAACCACGGGCGTTCACCATTGTCGTAGGTGAAAATCACTGTTGTTAAAGGCCATGTTGTTAAAAGGGGTGGTCTACATCAACAGTTACAAACTGTTGTCGTTTATAGTCAATAACAACAGTGTAGCAATAGGTGTTCACCGTTGTCTTTTAATGTGATCGACAACAGGTTAACATTAGTAATAAACCGTTGTTTGTGTATAATTTAACAACAAATAAAAATCGTTGTTTTTTGGTTGAGGCAGCCAACAATTTACAATAAATACCAATTAAAAATTAAATTATTTTAATAATTAAACAATATTCAGCAAACACATTTCAAACTATCATACATACACATCAAAATATCATCAAATATTATACATTATACTCTGCAAATATCATACATCAAGATCCCGAGTATTAGTCCAAATTCAGATAACATCATCAAAGTATCATATACATCCAGAAGTACCAGAAACTAAGATAATTACATCATCAAAATATCCCCAGCAGCTAGCTTCATCACCAAAAGTCTGTAGTGTTAAGACCAACCGTTGAACCTGCAAACGTGCAGCGCTTATCAGAAAATGCATCTCGAAAAGTGAGATCAAAATTGAGTTCTAGAGCATCTAAGGAAGTAGCTAGGCAGCCCAAATCTTGCTTCAAAGAGAATTCATGTTAGCTATCACAGCAACATGATATCAATGTTAGCTTTCGACAGCATTCAGATCTCGCTTCAAAGAGAATTCAGAAACACCAAATTCAGAAACAACATTCAGTGTTAAACTGTTGGTATAAATAATCACCAAATCAACTTAAGTTTCTATTAAGAGATCAACTGATTAAATATAAAACAAAATTTAAGCCTATAAATGATATCAAAACTCAGAAAAGGATTATCTACACAAACACAGCAATAGAATATTAAACAAATTAGATTAATATGGCTCCAAGTAATAGTCATGCACAAAATAAAACATTTGGCCCAAATTTGTTTAAAATAGTAGAAAAATAATAATAAGAAAAGGAACTTGTACATACCTATTCATAAATATAATCTTGTATGCATTCGGCTACCTCAGATCGCACTTCATCAATTTCTTGTTGAGAGTACTCCACTTGTGTGAACTGCAAACACACATAAATTATATAATCTTAAAGAACAAAACATAATTAATTGAAAAAAGGATAACAAAATAACTTCTAATTATTTGAGATTATAAAGATAATATTACTATCGATCGCAATGCATCGCCCTCAATTGTTGCAATTTCTTCAGTAATTTGTCTCATAAATCTCATTACGTAATAACCACATTGTTTAGCCTCTGGCTGCCTAGGAACCTACGTTAAAGACAAATCATATGGTTAATGACCAATATACATATTAAAATATTTGATTGAAATAGAAGTACACATACCTTGATTGCTTCCCATTGTACATCCTTTCTTCCTTTCTTTCCTTTGTTCGATTTAAACAATTTAACGCCCTTCATGTATACATACAATATAGTTGATATATGATTGTTTTATGACTAAATTAACTACATAATAAAAACAATATATGAACTCACATTTCGACAACATATTTCCAATCCTGATCGCGAATGCGATGACTTAGGGAATCCAAGAAGTAAACAATCTCCTTATGAGGTTCAATAACAGTGAGATTCCAATGGAAACTACACACAAACACATAATCAGTGCAATTCACTTAAAAAATAATTGAAAATGTTATTATGGATGTCAATTACCCGTTGCAACTTGGCACCAAAATCAATTGATTAACTGATGCACCACTCATCCTATCAGCTAAAAAACTCGCCCTCTGGTTCAACCGTTTAGATTTACCTATTTTGTCCTGTGTGGTTTGTTGAAAGTATGGGATGCTGTGCAGATTTACAAATCTGAATTTATCAATCTTGTTTTCTTTCACCAACTTTTTATAAAGATGCCTACCATTTAAAATAAAAGAAAATCAGAATTATATTAGTACTAAACAAATAAAGTATGCCTAAGAACAAATAAAACAAAAATTAAAGTTGAAGGTAATTCGAAAACTTACCATATGTAAACAACCACATAATTTCCTGAAATAAGCTCCAAGTGATACAAAGGACTGATGTCCTCAAAGTGCAAGTTCAGTTCATAATCATCCTAAAATACCTCATGATCTAAAATAATTGACAAGTTCCTTCCATTTTCGAGAGCACGCTTTGAATAACAATATACCATGTGCAACGATTTTGGCACACTTGATGGCAAAGTTTGGTTGTTTCCTACACGGGCAGTTTTCTTCATTCGAGGCTTTGAACAATTAGAAACGTTAGCTTGTTAGATAGGTGCAATACTAAAAATTTTACAAATAATTACTTTGAAATATTAGCTTAGATGTACCTCCTGTCGTAGCATTAGCAAGTGTTTTGGCCAAGCCACATGTGTTCCAACAGCATCACCAATAGTTTCACATTCATTGGGAATTCGAACTAGCAAACGTGCTGATTTTTGAATTGCTTCATCGATGGAAACACGAATACAATTCTTGGGTAATGGAATACCATGGATAAAGTGATTAACTCCATTGGCCTTAATAACTGTTCCATATGCAGCAATGTTTGCGCTAGAATCTAATGTCAAAATCACTGATTTACCCTAAAAGATAAATAGCTGTGTCATTGAATTGTACTAACTCTATATTTCAGTAATATATATTACCATAATAACTTATATACCTGTAAAGCAAATACTTTGTCCACAACTTCCACTTCGACATCATTCAACTCTTCATGAGGAGAAATCTTGTCAGTTTTCATTTCATTATCATTTTGTTGAGGTAACTTTACCGAGCAACTGCCTTTGTCATCAATATCACTTCCCCATGTACAATTTTTGTAGACAATTGCTTCAAGTTTTTGAATACGTACATCTTGTTCTTGAATTAATTTTTTTAGCCTCCACCAACTCTCTCTTTTGCTCAATGATTAGCTCTCTGTCAACATCGTCAGTCTTCCAATTTCCACCAATACTAAAGAATAATGATGGAGTAATATGACCTCCAACACCCCTCACATGCCCACCATGCTCTTTTGAATTGAGTGCTTTAGTAAGAATATCTTCTTTTGCCTCTTTTATTTCCAATGTACCTTGACGTTTCTATTGTATGTAATCATCCTGTCATCCAAATGAAAAAATAAACTAGTTTGTAAGATTTCATTGAAATACAATAATTGATTTTTATGTATAATTTCTCACAATCTTGTCTATTGTTTGTTTTAACTCTTGGCCATCGAATTTTCCTTCTTTATTGACCCTTCCTTTCTTCCAAATAATAGCTCTATTGATTTCATCATCTTCACATAATTCATTTGCCTAACAACAAAAACAATTGAATAATGTATGGCAACTATGAATGGTTATAAATGCAGCAAAAAAATTATTGTTATAAGCATTTCACGATGCTAATAAGAAAAAGAACAGTCTAGTATTATGAGAAATTTTGAAATATACATACTATTTCTTCAGCATATTGTGCATAGCCTTTACGAGCAAGGCGATGAGGGTATATGTTCTTCTTCCTTTTTTCCTTTTGTTGATCACTTAGTTTCTAGTCAAGTAAAACATAGGTAAACAAATCAAATTTACTGATTCGTCAATTGTCTTAAAATCTACATACTTATTTTGAAACAATGAAAAACTAAACTTACAATGAAGTCATCAGACGATCGACTAAGGACAAAAGACATCCAATCATCTCTTGTAAGACCATAGCCACTTGGTGGTTCATACAACTCTTTGGGTTTGTCAGCCTTGTTTGAAATGAATGTCTGAGTGAGATGGGATTTAAACTGACGCCACTAATTACTTGCTGAAATCAAACATCCCTTCTTCCATATTGAGGGAACATCATATGTCAACTATAAAACACAAATACAGTAAAAAATATCACATAACATAAAATATATTGTACTAACATTTGAACAAACACACAACTTACATTAACCGATTCCCATATCAAATCTTTAACTTCATTTGGAACTTTCTTCCACGTCTTGTAAGTTATCTTGACCTTTTCTCGAGCAAGCAAGCCAATGTAACTTTGCATTTCAACAGCAACTTCTCCCACTGGTTGCCCGAGTTTATTGAATCTTACCTTCTTTTGAATTCCTTGAACACTTTGTCTAGTAAGCTTACCCAGATGGGTACGACCTCTAGATGTTCTTGTTGTTTGAGTGTCGGTAGATTCGTCCTCATTTCCTTCAAAACCTTTATTAGTGGATGTAGATGGAATTTTTTCTTTGCCCTTCCCAACCATTGCAAGCTGTCATTAGCAATAGAAATTTAGAACAATTGAACTGAGAGCTACTCGAATTTAGAACCATTGCAAGCTGACATCAAATTTGGTTTCACACAAATGAATTCATAGAAGCCTTCATAATTTAACATCATGTTCATTAGAAGATAAGAAGTTGCAACAACCCAAGACAAACTTTTAAGTGAATGATACATAAGAAACACTGCAAATTAAACATATATCAACACTGCAAAATATAATTTGTTATACATTCTTGACCCAAATCCCATCACAATCTTCGCGAAGGCATGGGGGTTCATTGTCATCTATTCCGTCAACATCCATTGATGGTAACCCTCTGGTAAAAGATTGATAGTGCATTACAGTGTCTTCTAGTTCATCCTCATTTGCATTTTCAAATGACTCTAGATCTCAACTAGGAGTTGAAAGTACAATGCTCCATACGGGATCTTGAGGATCTTGAATGTAAAATACTTGCTTTGCTTGATTTCCCAAGATAAAAGAATCTGATTTGAATCCAATTCTGTTCAGATTTACCAACGTGAAACCAAGATCATCTATTTTAATACCATTATTATTCTCCACCCAATTACATTTGAACATTGGAATTTGAAATTGGTGGTAATCGAGTGACCATATTTCTTCAATAACTCCATAGAAAATCATGTCAGACACAATTAGATTTTTATCCTTGGCACTAGCAACTTGCATTGTCTTTGCGACTAAGCTTACTCCGGAGTTTTGAGTAACTCGTACATCATCACGCTCTTTCGTAGCGTAAGTAACCCCATCAATCAAATAACTAGAATACTTTAACACTTTCTTGCTAGGTCCGCGTGCTATCCACTTCAATCTTTCAGATATTTGAAGGGTGGAATGGTCTAGTCCATGTTCAACCTATATTTAACAATATAATAAAATTTATATTTTTTGTAAAATAGAAAGAGTTGTATGTATGCTAATAGATAGTATTTTTAGAGCGTATCATATCATGCAACCATTTAATAAATGTTCGATTATGCTCATCTTGTAACCACTTTTGGACTTAGCTTTTTGAGGAAATCTTGCTTTCAACTCCACCATGTGTGTCCTAATGGAATTATTTGAAATAAATAAACCAATATCTTATTGTATTCATGTAACGACCCGCTTTCTGGTACTAAGCTTTAAGGCGGATCGCTACTACTACTAACTGACTAACTGGCTGGCTGACTAATTAATGATTTCTAAAAATGCTAAACCAACTTTTAAATTAGCTGGGAGAATTTTAAAAATTCTTATTTTGCTATTTACTGAACTAACAATTGATAAACATGCTGAAGTACTAATTTGCCCAAAATAAAACAAAAACTTTAATTTTATAAGCTTGGTAGGAATCTCAACAACGATATGTAAAAGCATAAACGTAACCGTGCCAAGTTTGTATCAACTTCTTATTGAAACCATTCATTATTCATATCTAAGGGCATTCTTAGCTACTACATGTCATTCTATACGGTGCATATATCTTAAAACAAGCATCTCCTATGTATTTAGCATGTAAATCAAAAGTATCAAGTTCTTATCTCTAAAGCTAAAGCATGGATCTAAATTACCATATTACAAGTAGTAACTCATATCATTTAACATTCGCTAAGCAAGTATTAACACAGGTAAATAAACTACTTTAATATACTAGGCACCACAAATAACGAGTCTAAACAGGTTAATACATGGTTCTCATAATATATCGCGAAATAACTAAAGAAGCATAAACAAGGAAACTAAAGAAGCATACTAGGCACCACGAATACAAGTCTAATTAAGTTCATACATGGTTCACATAATATATTGCGGAATAACTAAAGAAGCATAATAAAAACTATTTCTATGCTTTGCAAGTTCCGAAGACTTTTATTCCAACTCCACCATCACACACACTTTGCATCAAGCCCGCCGCCTCCGCTACTAGTGCTTTCCTTTACCTGTATCTGCAGTATAAGGAAATGCAAACTAATAAGCATAAAGCTTAGTAAGTACCATCTAGCCTCACAAAATCATAAAAACTCGAATTATGCTTTTGTAAAACATGCTATGCACATACATGCTCATATCCACAAGTAATCATGCTAGGCTCATGCTAAAATACATATCATAGAGTGTCATGGCATATAACTGAGACATGGCACATACTGAACTAAAACTGAAAAGTAAGCTATAGCATGGCATACATATCTGAACTGGAACTGAAAGTAACTAACATAAACTAATTATTAAATTCACCACATGCTAATATGAATTTCTGAAAACTAAATACATATAATAGGTGAAAATAATAATCAACTGCTATGGGCCCGGCAATGTACCAACTGTGCGTGAATCCCTAATAAACTCGAGGTAGCAAATCCCGAATCCATTAAGGTTCTACTAGGTTATCTAAACCTAGGGGAAACTAGGAGCCCATCCCATACTAGGTTATCTAAACCTAGAGGCAACTTGGAGCCTATCCCTGGACCGAAGTCCGGTACAATGCCAACTGAAAATAAAATAGTCTTTTATACTTTTCTTTCCTTTTCTGATTCTTGCTTTTACTAGGTTATCTAAACCTAGGGGCAACTAGGAGCCCATCCCGTTGGACCTTGGTCCCGATCATAAACTGGAGCAAGAATTTCTATTCTTTAATGCTTTCTATAGCATTAACTGAATTGAACATTTTAACAAACACCTAATGTGCGTGCTTGTTCATAATTTACGATTTCTAATCGTAAAGCATAAATACAAGGAAATAAAGCATATGAAAAATCAACCGAAACTACTTATATTGCAGGTGAGGGATACTTACATCCTGCGCTAGGTTTTCCTTACGAATAAAATCTGAAATTCCCGAGAGAACGTCGAACTACAACGTTCTTCTTGCTTCTTGGCTTTCTCCTCGCGTCTACGAGGGTCCCCGTAGAGAATAGGGCCTCTTGAGACCTTCCCTTGGCTTCCCCTTTGTCTTGGGCGGCAAAAGAAGAGGAGAAGATGAAGAAAACGCAAGAGAGGAAGAGGAGAGGTCGCGTGCGTGAGGGAGGGCGTCGACGCCGCTAGGTTGGGAGAAAATTAACCTAAAACTCGTAACTCACTCTTTTATACTTATGGGGGGCGAATTTACCTAATTATACCTTATCTATCATTTCCCATAATTTATTTTAACAATAACAAACCAGCCCAGTTGGTTCGCCCATTTTTCTCTCACAGCGTAGGTGAAGGGATCGATTCCCACTTATGCGATTTTTTGTTTTTATCCCTTTTTGCCACTTTCGTTTACGGAAAAATTCTATAAAAATATCCATAAATTTCGAATAAATTCTAAGATATTTCTAAAATTAGTTTCGAGAATTTTTGGGCATTACAATCCCCCATACCTTATAAAAAGTTCGTCCTCGAACTTAAAACAACTCTGGGTATTTCTGCCTCATACTGTCCTCTGGTTCCCATGTTGCCTCTTCTACTCTGTGATTTTGCCATATGACTTTCACTAATGGTACCTCCTTGTTTCGCAATTTCTTAACTGCTCGGTCTATTATCTGAATAGGCCGACTATCATAACTGAGATCTTCGCGAACTTGTACCGTCTGTGGCTCTATCACCTGGGTGGCATCTGGGACATGCTTCTTCAGCATAGAAACATGAAATACATTGTGGATAGTTGACATCTCCTGAGGTAGCTCCAACTCATAAGCTACTTTGCCAACTCTTCTAGTGATGGGGTATGGTCCTACATATCTGGGACTTAGCTTGCCCTTCTTCCCAAAACGCATTACTCCCTTCATGGGAGCCACTCTGAGGAACACTTAATCCCCAACTTCAAACTCTAATGGTCTGCGCCGTGTATCAGCATAGCTCTTCTGGCGGCTTTGAGTTGTTTCTATTTTCTGGCGGATCTGTTGTATGACTACGGTGGTATCATCTATAAGATCTGTCTGTAGGCCTAGCTCTTGCCTCTCACCACCCTCGTACCAGCAGATAGGAGATCTACACCTCCGCCCATATAAAGCCTCATAGGGTGCCATGCCGATAGTGGCCTGATAACTATTGTTGTAAGCGAATTCCGCTAAGCACAAGTATCTGTACCAACTGCCCTTGAAATCTAAGGCACAAGCTCTGAGCATATCTTCTAGTACTTGATTAACTCTCTCTGTCTGACCATCTGTCTGAGGATGGAAAGCTGTGCTAAACTTCAGTTTGGTGCCTAGAGCTGTCTGTACGCACTCCCAGAAGTGCGAAGTGAACCTACTGTCCCTATCTGAAATGATAGTCTTAGGGACTCCATGTAATCTGACGATCTCCTTGAGGTATAACTGAGCTAGTTGTTCCATAGAATAGGAGATCCTGATGGCTAGGAAGTGGGCAGACTTAGTCAATCTGTCTACTATTACCCAGATTGCATCTTATCCATTTGTCGTTCTGGGTAGTCCCACTATAAAATTCATGGAAATATCTTCCCATTTCCATTCTGGAATCTGGATAGGCTGCAGAACTCCACCTGGTCTCTGATGTTCTGCCTTGACTCTCTGGCATGTTAGACAGGTACTGACATATCTGGCGATGTCTCTCTTCATCCCAGGCCACCAAAAACGTCCCCTGAGGTCTTGGTACATTTTGGTGGAACCAGGATGCATTGCATACGGAGATCCATGTGCGTCATCTAGGATCTTCCTTCGGAGCTCTTCTTGGTTCGGAACACACAAGCGGTCACCGTAGTACAGTGTCCCATTATCTGATAGGCGAAATTCTCCATTTTCGGCTTCTGCTATCCCCTGCTTGATTTTCTGAAGGTCAGGATCTTGATCCTGTGATGTCTGGATGTCTTCAATCAGGGTTGACACTAATGTCAAAGTGGAGAGCTGCCCAACTAAAATTTCCAGTCCGAACTCTGATAACTCTTTCCGAAGGGGCTGTGACATCATGGACAAAGCTAGTAGGGTGGCACTAGATTTTCTGCTAAGTGCATCTGCCACCTTATTAGCTTTACCTGGATGGTAGAGGATGTCAATGTCATAATCCTTGACTAGCTCAAGCCACCTGCGTTGTCTCATGTTCAGATCCTTTTGAGTAAAGAAATACTTCAAACTCTGATGATCTGTGAAAATCCTACACTGAGCTCCGTATAAGTAATGCCTCCAAATCTTGAGAGCGAACACTACTGCAGCTAGCTCAAGGTCATGGGTAGGGTAATTCTTCTCATAGTCCTTGAGTTGTCTAGAGGCATAGGCAATAACCTTGCCATTCTGCATCAGCACTGCTCCAAGTCCTAATTTAGACGCATCACTATATATGTCAAAGCTGTCAGTGGTCTCTGAAAGAGTCAAGATGGGAGCACTAGTCAATCTTCTCTTTAATTCTGTAAAACTGTTCTCACAGTCCTCTGTCCACTGAAACTTCCTGTTCTTTCTGGTAAGAGCTGTCAGTGGGGAGGCTATTCTGGAGAAATTCTCTACGAACTTCCTGTAGTAACCGGCTAGACACAGAAAACTTCTGATCTCACTGGCATTCTTCGGTCTAACCCAGTTACTTACTGCTTCTATTTTGCTGGGGTCTACCATCACACCATCCTTAGAGATGATGTGACCCAGAAAAGACACCTGATCGAGCCAGAATTCACATTTTGAGAATTTTGCATACAGCTGGCTCTGCTGAAGGATCTGCAATACTGTCCTGAGATGCTCAGCATGTTCCTCCTGAGTTCCTGAGTAGATAAGAATATCATCAATGAAGACGATGACAAACTTATCTAAGTACTCCCTGAATACTCTGTTCATGAGGTCCATAAATGTCGCTGGAGCATTTGTGACCCCAAAAGGCATGACTACAAACTCGTAGTGCCCATATCTGGTTCTGAAAGTCGTCTTGGAAATATCACCCTCACTGACTTTGACCTGGTGATAGCCGGATCTCAAATCTATCTTTGAGAAGACTGTGGATCCCTTTAGTTGATCGAACAAATCATCGATCCTGGGTAGAGGGTACCGGTTCTTAATGGTGACTTGATTCAGAGCCCGGTAATCTATACACAGGTGCATGGACCCGTCTTTCTTCTTCACGAACAACACTGAGCTCCCCAAGGTGAATGACTAGGGCGTATGAAGCCCTTGTCGAGCAGCTCCTGTAGTTGCTCCCAAAGTTCTCTTAATTCTGCTGGAGCCATACGGTATGGTACTTTTGAAATGGGGTTGGTACCTGGAATGAGATCTATCTCAAACTCTATCTCTCTGTCTAGCGCTAAGCCTGGCAACTCGTTAGGGAAGACTGCTGGGTAGTCACATACCACTGGGACCTCTTCTAGCTTTTGGTCCTTCTCTTGTTTGGTATTGACTACATGTGCTAGAAATCCGGTACATCCTAAATCCAGCAGTTTCTGTGCTTTTAAAGCTGAGAGAAATTTCTTGGCTTTTCTCTTGGGTTCTC
>JAGFNQ010004709.1:0-69160 GCA_024364735.1 Boesenbergia rotunda
GTAAATATATCAGCTAGGTTAGACTTAGATTCAACATGGTTAAGTTCAATTTCTCCTTTATTTACATGATCTCTGACAAAATGGTGTTTGATTTCTATATGTTTGGTCCTAGAGTGGTGGATTGGGTTTTTGGTTAAATTGATTGAACTTAGGTTATCTATATAAATTTTGACTTTCTTAAAATCTAAGTTAAAATCTTTTAAGGTATGCATCATCCAGAGTAGTTGGGCTACACATTCACCCATTGCTATATACTCAGCTTCAGTGGTGGATAGGGCAACACAATGTTGTTTTCTACTGAACCAACTAACTAGTGAGGGTCCTAGAAGTTGGCATCCACCGCTGGTACTTTTTCTGTCTAACTTACAGCCAGCATAATCTGAGTCAGAAAATCCAATAAGTTCAAACTGGGCTGTTCTAGGGTACCAAATTCCTAAATTTTTTGTCCCTTTGAGATACCTAAATATCCTTTTAACTAGGGTTAGATGTGATTCTTTAGCACATGTTTGATACCTAGCACACATACTAACTGCAAAGAGAATATCAGGTCGACTTGCAGTTAGGTAAAGTAAGCTACCTATAGCACTTCTATAATACTTGAGGTCAACAGGTTGCCATTTGTGTCACTATCTATAGTTTGATTGGTAGCCATAGGTGTCTTAATTTCTTTAGCACTATCCATTCCAAATTTTCTAAGTAATTCTTTAGTGTATTTTTTGTTGATAGACAAAAGTACCCTCACTAGTCTGTTTTATTTGTAGCCCTAAGAAGAAAGTTAGTTGACCTACTAAACTCATTTCAAATTCAGTTTCCATTATCTTTGTGAATTCTTGTAAAAAGTCTGAGTTGGTTGAGCCAAATACTATATCATCTACATATACTTGGGCTACAAAAATATCATTTTTTAGGGTTTTGACAAATAGTGTTGGGTCAATTTTGCCTTGGTTAAAACCTTTTGAAACTAAGTAGTTAGACAGTCTTTCATACCAGGCCCTAGGTGCTTGCTTAAGTCCATATAGGGCTTTCTTAAGTCTAAAGACATAGTCAGGGTGTTCTAAGCTTTCAAAACCAGGAGGTTGACCTACATAAACCTCTTCTTAATTGGCCATTTAGGAAGGCTGACTTAACATCCATTTGATAGAGCTTAAATCCCTTATGGGCTGCATAACTTAAGAGCATTCTTATGGATTCAAGTCTGGCTACAGGGGCATAGGTTTCATCATAATCAAGACCTTCTACTTGGCTAAACCCCTTAGCTACTAGCCTAGCCTTATTCCTAACTGTTTCTCCTTGTTCGTTAAGTTTATTCCTAAAGACCCATTTAGTTTCAATAAATTTCTTGCCTTTAGGTAGGGGTACTAAGTCCAGACTTGACTACGTTCAAATTGGGATAACTCTTCCGCATGGCTATGATCCAATCAGGGTCAAGTAAGGACTCTTCTATAGACTTGGGTTCAATTTTTGAAATCAATGCAATTTGACTAAGGTTCCTAAAGGCTGATCTAGTCTGAACCCTTAGTTCTGGATTACCTAAGATTTGATTAGTTGGGTGGTCTGAGCTAACTCGTACAGTTCTGGGTTGGTTAGGTTCAGTTTCAGGTGTGGGTTCAGTTAGATCATCGTTTTGGTCCTCAATTGGCCTTTCATCAGGGTCAGTACTGGATCTAACAAAGTCAATTGGTTGGTAGGTGGTTTGATCAGAGTTATTTGGGTCAGATTTTTCATCAAATTTTACATTTGTAGTTTCTTCAATTTTTAGGGTAGTCTTGTTATAAACTCTATAGGCTCTACTGGTAAGGGAATAACCTACAAAGATACCTTCCTCAACCTTAGAAGTAAATTTTCCTAAGTGTTCTCTAGTATTTAAGATATAGACTTTACATCCAAATACTTTAAGGTATTTAATGTTAGGTTGTTTGTTATAATAGATTTCAAAAGAGGTCTTTCCTAGGTTTTTAATTAGAGTTATTCTATTTTGTACATAACAAGCTGTACTAACAGCCTCAGCCCAAAGATATTTAGGTAAGTTGTATTCATTAAGCATTGTTCTAGCTGCTTCTTGTAGTGTTCTATTTTTTCTTTCTACAATTCCATTTTGTTGAGGTGTTTTAGGGCAAGAGAATTCGTGATGGTAGCCTTTTCTAGACAAAATTGATTAAATTTATGATTTTTGAATTCTCCGCCATTATCGCTCCTAAATCTTTTGATTTTAACCCCCTTTTCATTTTCCGTTAATTTACAAAATTGAGTGAGTGTATCAAAAGTTTCATCTTTATTTTTTAAGAATTTTACCCAGGTAAATCTTGAATAGTCATCGATAATTACTAGGCAGTATAGGTTCCCACTAATTGATTTAACCCCATGTGAGTCAAATAGGTCTAAGTGAATTAATTCCAGAATTGACTTGGTTTGAGTTTGATTAGTTGGTTTGTGGGTTGACCTAGTTTGTTTTCCTTGTTGACAGCATTACATAAGGTTGACTCAAGGTTAGATAACTTTGGTAGGCCTCTAACTAAACCATTTAGTTTAGGTAGTTTTCTGAAGTGAGTGTGTGAAAGTCTCCTATGCCAGAGCCAAGTCTCATCCTTATGGGTTAAGAGGCAGTTTTCTAAGGGACAGGTTAACTTAATTTCATAAATGTTATTGTGCCTAAGTCCTCTAAGTGTGATGTTTGGGTTGTCATTGTGTTTGATCAAACATTCATTGGATAGGAACCTAACCTTATAACCAGTGTCACACAATTGGCTAATGCTTAGTAAATTGAAGTTGAAATTTTCAACAAGTAATACATTTGTTATTATGAAATCTGACTCAAGTTCAATATTGCCTAGGCCAATTACCTTAAGTTTACCGTTATTTCCAAAAGCAACAGTCCCTAGTCTTTTGTACTTGAGTTCTGTAAATTTGGTGGGATCCCCAGTCATGTGTCTGGAGCATCCACTGTCAATGATCCATTTATTTTCCTACAGTTAAGTAAACGGTTTAGACCTAGGTTGAGTTTTTTGAAAAAAAATCTAAAAAGATTTAAACACTTGAGTTTGAATTTTAAATTTGAGTTATGTTAAGCTTGACTTTGAATTTGATTTTTAATTTTAATTTTAATTTTAATTTGAACTTTAATTTGAATTTGAATTTTAATTTTAATTTTAATTTGAATTTGAATTTGAATTTTAATTTTAATTTGAATTTGAATTTGAATTTTAATTTTAATTTTAATTTTAATTTTAATTTGAATTTGAATTTGAATTTTAATTTGAATTTGAATTTTAATTTGAATTTTAATTTTAATTTTAATTTTAATTTTAATTTTAATTTGAATTTTAATTTTAATTTGAATTTGAATTTTAATTTGAATTTGAATTTTAATTTGAATTTTAATTTGAATTTGAATTTTAATTTTAATTTGAATTTTAATTTGAATTTGAATTTTAATTTTAATTTTAATTTGAATTTGAATTCTAATTTTAATTTTAATTTGAATTTGAATTTTAATTTTAATTTGAATTTTAATTTTAATTTTAATTTGAATTATCAATAATTTAAATTTGGTTATCCTTATTCATCTCACTCGGTCTAAGTTATCAATCAAGGGAGTCCTATGATTTTGTGAGATGGTTTTGAGTTTGATTAGAAAAGTTAATTTGACCTTGTGTTAGATCCAAGTTTAACAAGTAGTAATTTAAAAGTACACTTCAATAATTGGCTTCCAGGCCATGGCGAGGCACAGTGGCCTTCTTTGGCCGAAGCCTTATTGGAGCAACAACCATTTTCTAGTCAAAGCCGCTTAAAGAAGTTGAACTTTTAACTTACTCATTGAAAACCTTGGTACTAAATAGTACAAGATTCAAATTAACTTTGAAGCTAATCCTAAGTGTCCACCTGGGCAGAGGCTGATTTTAAGGTGCCAACTAGTTTGGAGCCTCCTCCTAAATTATAGACTGGGTGTCTAGGGTCAATGTAATGGATGTCCCTTTTTGGGACATAAAATTGATTCTGACCTACTTGCTTTGTTAGATAAGCTTTCGGAACCCACGCTTTTCGTTGATTTTTGCGGGGGTGGATAAAGGAGATAAAGGATCTTTGGTTCGATCTTGATTTATATCCTATCCCAGATTTGTTGTACATGCCCTTTTGTGATCCAAGAATAAGGTCAAGGTTCTTGGATCGGGTTGTGAAAGTTGCTAGTAGATGCTTAAGTTTTAGGACTTCGCCCTTTAGGGTTGAGTTTTCAGTTTCAATCTCAATTAATTTTTGATTTTGAGTTTGTTCAGTTAATGTTCTAGTATTAATTAATTGCTCCTTAAGGTCTTGATTTTCCTTAAGGAGCTGGTCATTTCTAGATTCAGTTTCAAGCAATTTTTTATTTAAAACAGAAATAATTTTAAAGAACTTTTCATTTACTGAATCTAAATATACCTTTGTAGAGCCGTCTGAAAATAGTCCGATCTCTTGGCTCGACTCGTATTCGGAATCCTCGTCTTGATCTGAGTCTGATTCTGGTCCGGTTGCCATCAGTGCGAGGTAGCTTGCGTTCTTTTGATGTTCATCGTCGGAATCGTCCGAGCTTTCATCCCATGTGGCTTGAAGAGCCTTCTTCTTTTTGTTCTTAGTGGGTTGGTCCTCTTTCTTGTAAGGGCATTCATGTTTGAAGTGCCCTTTTCTGTTACAGCCGAAGCAGATCATTTTGCTTTTACCTTCAGTGCTGTAGGGCTTCACTACCTTTTGAATATCTTTCTTTGAAAATTTGTTCTTCCTTCTGGTGAACATTTTTCTTACCAAGTTCACCAGTTGTTCTTCTTCATCAGAGCCTGACTCATCTTCAGGTTCTTCTTGGACTTTTCTCTTTGATTTGGCTTCCTTTGGTGAACCTGCAAATAAAGCTAGCCCTTTCTCGGCCTTGGCGTTAGTCTGTTCGTGCAGTTCTAATTCACAAAACAATTCATCTAAATTAATTTTAGAAAGGTTCCTAGAAATTTTATAAGCATCTATAATAGATGCCCATAGTGAATTTCTAGGGAATGCATTTAAAGCGTACCTTATGATGTCCCGGTTCTCCTGTTTGTGCCCGATCATGTGGAGTCCATTCAGTATGTCCTTGATCCGGGCGTGGAGTTGACTTGCAGATTCTCCTTCCTGCATTTTTATATTAAATAACTTATTTAAAAGTAAATCCCTTTTTGTTACCTTGGCATCAGAGGTGCCTTCATGTAGTTCAATTAATTTGTCCCATAGCTCCTTTGCTGAGTCAGTTGGTCCAATTCTGTTTAGCTCCTCTTTGGTAAGTCCGCACTGGAGGGTGTTCTGGGCTTTGAACTCGGTCTGAGCCTTTTTCTTCATCTCCGAGTTCCATCTGTCGGGCCTAAGTGGAGCATTATTTCCCTCATCCATTGGCGGTGTGTAACCTGTTTGAACTGCAAACCACTGATCCATGTCGGTCTTCAGATAAACCTCCATCCTTCTCTTCCAGTAGGGAAAGTCTTCCCCATTAAAGAGAGGAGGGCGGGCAGTGCTATAGCCTTCACCTTGAGCCATCTGAAATAGACTACACAAAAACTTGTCCCAAGACTAAGTCTTGGATTAGTAGTGTGGTAGAAATAGGAGAAGAGAGAGAAAAAGTGACTCGAAATGGTGTTGCACCAAATTCGAGTAAAATCAAACGAACGGAAAAAATAATCCAAATCTAGGCAACAATACCTAATTTAGATCAAGTGTAGCGAAAAACCAAAACTTGAAAAAAAACTGGATTTCCCCCGGCTCTTATGGTGGTTGCACCGATACAGAGCGAACTTGGCTCTGATACCACTTGTAGGATCGATGCACGTGAGAGGGGGGGTGAATCACGTGACTTTTTAAAAAATTAAATCAGAGTGCTTTAAAAAGCGTGCACAGCGGAAATGAAAGAGACGAAAAACAAACACACAAACACGAACGATTTTTACTTCGTTCGGAGCCTTCGGCGACTCCTACTCGAAGGCCCAGGTCCCTCGGACCTTTCCGTTGGGCAATCTACTAAAACTCTCTATCGGTCAACCCCGATAGAGTAGGCGAGTACAAATGAATTGAAAGTGTGACAACCCCACACTTTCAAGTAATTAAGTGCAATAAAGTATTAAAAGAAATTCTTCTTTTTACCGACGTCCGGAGTAGGTCGACTCTTTCGGGGCAGCTGGACGTCGTCGGCTCGAAGTGTAACGTTTCCGGAGCAAGGCGCGAGCGTAGAAGAACTTGAAAGCTTTGGAAGAAGTGTTGTGTTTGAACCTTGGTCGAGGGGCTCTATTTATAGCCCTGGGGGCGCCCGAAACGTCCGGGGCGCCCCTCTGCGTGGCTGCCGATCCGCAGCCCTCTCGGTCAAGCACTTGATCTCTTTATCTTCGGGATCACCTTTGACTGGGGCGCCCGACGCGCGCGGGGCGCCCGACGCGCGCGGGGCGCCCGATTTGACCGGTCAAAGCCACATCTCCTTGGCTTCGCGAGGGTGAGCTTCGGCAGTTGGCAGTGAGGTGGCACAGGGGGCGCCCGAGACATGCGGGGCGCCCGACGCGCGCGGCTGTCGGGGCGTTTACCTCTCTGCTGACTTTGGGTTGACTCTGGGGCGCCCGACACATCCGGGGCGCCCTGCTCAGCTACGGCCTCACTCCTTTGAGGCTCTCTGAGCTGCAGAATCATAGTCCTTTGGTCCTGCATCCAGGGTTAGTCCAAAACAAGGCTAGCACAATTTTATATGGACTAAAATAAGATACAATTCTAAGTTAATTAGATCCTGTCTCCCAGACCAGGATCTAACCAGGACTCAACTTAGATCACCTAAATGGGTCTAAGTTGGACCGCGCCTAAAGTCCAAGATTGGACTCGTCCTCACTGGGTCGCTCCTCCAGTGACTTACCTTACTTACCCATTGTGCAGCTCTGCTTGACTTCTTGACCCTACCAGGACTTCCTGCCAAGGCTCAACCACCTTGGTCTTCCTGCCAAGTCTCAACCAACTTGGTCTTCAGCCAGTTGTCAGGTCCCGCGGACCCAACTGGACTTTCCGCCAGGACTCAACCATCCTGGACTTCAGCCTGGTGTCTGGTCCTAAGTCTTTCAACTCTGCACACTTGGTAAAGAGGTTAAACACACACAACCCTAACTTTAACCACTTTGTCATACATCAAAACCCGAGTTTGACCGTTAGTGCAAACTGCACCAACAGTTAGGTGCAAATTCCCAACTTGGAGAGTTAGGTGAAAAATCCTTAGCTTGGAGGGCTAAGGTGGATGAAAACCTAGTTTGGAGGATTAGGTTGAGTCCCTGGATCGGTCTGGTGATCGATCAGGGAAGCTGGCATGCTGCTTCGTCATGGATCAGTCTGGTGATCGATCCAGCAATGACTGATCGGTTGGGTGACCGATCAGGGAGCACACAGTGAGGTTGGGAACCTACTGTGCGGCTCCTGATCTATCTGGTGACCGATCAGGGAGTATGCGTTTCGCCCACTGGCTGGCTCCTGATCGGTCTGGTGACCAATCAGGGAGCACACAGTGAGGTTGAGTTCCCCTGCTGATCTGCTCCTGATCGGTCTGGTGACCGATCTGACTCACTGTGCAGATCGTTCTGGAGAACGATCCAGCTTCGCGGGTTCCTCACTAAGATCGATCAGGACAAAGCCTGATCGGTCTGGTCATAATCTGATCGATCTGGTGACCGATCAGGAGAACCTCTGATCGGTCAGGTAACCGATCAGGAGGTTTGGACTGCGAAGCTCAGAAATCGCCCGATAAAGGGGTGGATCGGTCCGGTGATCGATCCACAACCTGGGATCGGTCTGGTGATCGGTCCAGGAGAGTCCCAAAGAAATCGCGATTTCTGATTGAGCATTGGGGATCGATCAGGACTAAGCCTGATCGGTCCGGACCCATCCTGATCAGTCTGGTGACCGATCAGGAGACCCTCTGATTGGTCCGGTGACCGATCACTTTAATTCAAAATGCACTGTCAGACGCTCTGATCGCGTCTGAACGTATCTGATTCTCTGCGCTTAACATCTGATATATGATTTGCTATTTGATATGCTGCTCTAACACTCTAATTAAGCTGCAGGTGACAGGGGAGGATTCAAACACTCAAGGAGAAGTCAATGAAGGCTTTCCTTGGAGCAGGTTTGTCCGTTTTCCATCTCAGGTTGCAACGGCTGGAGCTGTAGACTGGAGCTGCTGACTAGAGCTTGGCTGAGGGGAGCTCAGGAAGTCCAGGGAGGGGCTTAGTGGTAGCTGGCGTTAGCAGGGATGCAGCTAGAGGCTGCAGGAGATGCTATCACCTGATGCTGAATGGAGAAACAAAAAGGGCGGTAGAAGGCTTCGTTGAGATAGAGTTCAAGTGTTCGCGAACTAACAGCTTGCTGCGCCTTTGAGTTCTCCACGACTGGCTTGCGTGTTCTGATGTTTTCAACATCTTGAGCAAGCTACTGCTATTTGTGAAGCAACCATTCATTACTTGAGCGCTTGAAGGAGGGAACAAGAAGCTCCGAGTCCAACAGCGAGAAGACATGAGGAGAAGGCTCTTGCATGAGATCGTCGCTGGGTGGAGCTCTGAGGGAGTTGGCTATGTTCTTGTCTTTGCTAGTGCTGAGTAAGATCTTTCTTGTTGTTTCATTGTGCTTAAACATACATCTGTGATTGAAACGCTGTGGAGAGGTTTCTCCACTGAGAAGGAGGTTGTCTTCTATCCGGTGTTAACCGGGGCTTGATCTGCCGACGATCAAGGGATCGCCCACCTTACGGGCACGCCAAGGAGTAGGGGCAAGTTATCCCCGAACCTTGTAAACCCTCCTTGTTAGCGATCTTGCTTTGTTTTGTTTTTGTTTTCTATTTCTGCATACTCTGTTCTTGCAACTTCCGTTGTGCTACTAACAACTCTAAGTGCAGAAATTCAATTAGTGTCTAAGTCCAAGTGATTGGCTATATTCACCCCCCCCCCTCTCTAGTCATCCGGGTTCCAACAATCTCAAGTAGTTCCATTTCACAAAACAAATCCTCTAACTTAACAAAAGATAAGTCCTTGGAAACCTTGTAAGCATCCACCATGAATGACCACAAGGTATTCCTAGGGAAGGCTTTGAGAACATACCTCACTAGGTCTCGGTTTTCTACCTTCTCACTGATGGAGTGTAGCCCATTGAGGATCTCTTTGAATCGTCCATGGAGTTCACTTACCTTTTCATTTTCTTCCATGGAAAGATTTTGGAGTTGGTTGAGAAGTAAGTCTTTCTTGGCTATCCTTGAGTCTCGGGTGCCCTCATGGAGTTCGATAAGCTTATTCCAAAGGTCCTTTGCGCTTGTGAAGGGACCAACTCTTATTAATTGATCCTTAGTCATTCCGCACTGCAAAGTGACCACCGCTTTCGCATCGGCTTCTCCCTTGCGAGTTTGCTCAGCCGACCACATTGAGAAGTCAAGATCTTTTCCCTCAGCATCTTTTGGAGGAGAGAAACCCTCTTTCACAGCGAACCATATATTGATGTTCATCATGAGATAGTACTCCATCCTCGACCTCCAATATTGAAAATCTGATCCGTCGAAGAAGGGTGGTCTGCTGGTGCTAAAACCTTCTCCCAAAGTCATCGTTGTTAGCTCTCGGATGTTAAGCCGTTTGAGAAGAGCCCCAAGCTCTGATACCACTTGTTGGTGCTTGGATGGCTAGAGAGGGGGAGGGTGAATGTAGCCAAACACTACAACTTAGCTTCTTTTAACTCTCTGCGCTTAAGGGTTAGCAGCAGCAGAAACAAACAACACAAACATAAATGCAGAAACGAAAAACAAACCAAACAGACGCTAACTCGAGGATGTACAAGGTTCGGGGATAACTTGCCCCTACTTCTTAGCGTGCCCGTGAGGTGGGCGATCCCTTGATCGTCGGTAGATCAAGCCCTGGTGAACTGGATAAAACTGAACCTCCTTCTCGGTGGAGAAACCTCCCCACAAATAGTCTCCAGATGATATATGTTAAGCACACAAGACAATCAAGAAGGAAAACTCTCAGAAATCTCACAGGAATACTTAAGTAAGAAAACTACACACAGAGAGCTCAACCCCACAGCAAAAACTTCACTCGTTTTTTTGATCATTCTACCGCTCCTCTACTTCCCAGTTTTTTCTTAAGCTTCCTCTCCTCGTTGCCAAGCTTCGTCAGCATCCACTGAGCACAGCCTGAACCCACTGACCTCCCTGAGCATTCAGTCCACTGAAGAACTCTTCAACTGAGCCTTCGCCAGTCGCCAGCCGCACCTCAGAAGCCGTTGAAACCTGAGAAGAGAATACATACAAACCTGCTCAATGGAAAGTCCCCAGTTAACTCTCCTCCATTGTTTGAATCCTCCCTGTCTAACCTGCACACTGATCAGAGGCTTAGCAAATGTGTATCAAACAATATCAACAAGTAGCAGAGAAACACAGACATGATCAGAACGTCTGACGGCGATTTCAAATTAAAGTTACAGCTACTGATCGATCACCAGACCGATTAGAGATGACCCTGATCGGTCACCAGACCGATCAGGGTAAGCCCCGAACGATCAGGCTCCAGTCTGATCGGTCCACAGTGAGAAACTGGGGATCGCGGACTTCTTATGATCGGTCACACTGACCGATCAAGTATTGGGGATCAGTCACCAGACCGATCCAACAGCTAAAGACCGAACCTTCAGCTTTTTCCAACCAAAGCCTCCTGATCAGTCACCAGACCGATCAGAGATGACCCTGATCGGTCTGGTGACCGATCAGGTCAATCCCTGACCGATCAGGAGCCATCCTGATCAGTCAGGGTGAGAAACCTCCAACATTTTGATCGGTCACACTAATCGATCAAGGTCTCTTCCCAAAGCTACTGACCTCTCTCTGATCATTCACCAGAACGATCAGAAGCTCAATAGAAACCTTTCTGTTCTCTCCCTGATCGGTCACCAGACCAATCAGACGTCCTTGGTTCGGTCACCAGACCGATCCACAATAGGAGTTCGTGTCAACTCCCTGATCGGTCACCAGACCAATCCAGCGACTCCCAATTCAACTCTAAGTCAAGAGAACGTGCTCCCTAGCCTTCTCTGACTCGTGCTTAGTCCCCCGGACCAAGACTCCGTGCCCAGCTTCACTCACTGGGACTTCATTCAACCTAGCTTCACTCACTAGGACCTGGCTTCACTCACTAGGGTTTCGGTCACCCGGCTTCACTCACCGGGACCCGGCTTCACTCACCGGGATTTTAATCAACCTAGCTTCACTCGCTATGACCCAGCTTCACTCACCAGGGTTTCGGTTACCCGGCTTCACTCACCAGGACCCGACTTCACTCATCGGGATTTCAATCAACCTAGCTCTACTCGCTAGGACTTGGCTTCACTTACCAGGGTTTCGGTCACCCAGCTTCACTCACCGGGACCCGGCTTCACTCACCGAGATTTCAATCAACCTAGCTTCACTCGCTAGGACCTGGCTTCACTCACCAGGGTTTTGGTCACCCATCTTCACTCACCGGGATTTCAATCACTCCATGCTCAGTCCCTGACCAGAACTTAATCCAACTTCACCCAACTAAACTTAAATCGGTGTCAACACCAAAACAACAATCGGGCAGACTGCATCAACACTCCTAGCCACCCCTCAGATCGGCTCTCAGTCGGACGCGTGGCGACCCACGCTCCCTGGTACTCACCGACCGAGTGCCCAGACTCTTGCCTTGCCAGCATGTTATAAGCGGGCCAGCTTTTGTGCCCCACTCGGGTCAGTGTCTCCGATCGGACGCGTGACGGCCCACACTCCTGAAAATCTGCCTAAGCAAGTGTCCAAACTCTCGTCTCCGCACGAGCTATCAATCGGGATCTGCTCCCATCCATCTACTCGGTTCAGCTCTCAGTCGGACGTGCGGCAGCTCACACTCCCGGGAGTAGGGCCCGACCGAGCGCACTATTCCTCATTTTGATGGAGCCTGTGGGTGAGTAAGTCTTAATGGCTTCCTTACCCCAACTCTTGAGCCGGGTATGTTGGCTTCCTATTCACCCCTAAATCAAATTCACTCAGCAATGACGCTCCAAACTAATCGAGTTGGCAGTTTCCTTCAGCCGACTCAGACATGGTCTTCATCTGCTCCGCCGCACTTGCCTGAGTGGCCAACACTTGGAGGCTATAACGCTCAAGTGTTCAACTCTACTGCCCATAAGTGTCGAATTGCTTAAATCGCACTCCTTCCTGAGTGGCTGATAGAAACCCCTGCGTACGGGTATTTCGAGTGTTCGCTCGCCAAAATAGTGTGGGAAAACAGCACATCATTCAAGCCGCATACGCTAGGACCCTTAACAATTAAACATCAAGCATACGCATACAGACGTGGAAAAAGGAAGACTGGCATTCATGGCAGTGCAATTACAAAAATGAGGTTAGGCCTCTACCGAAAGAAAGAGAAACAAAGACTGCTTATGGCTCACGGGCCGACCTACGAGCTTCGCGTTGGAACTTGGCACGACGTAGAGCCTCGGCATAGACCTTGGCGTGCTTCAGATCCCGCTGGGCCGCCTTCAACTCCGACGCTTGGATGTCGTGCTCCTTCCGGAGCTTCTGAAGCGCTTCCGAACAAGCGCTCCGCTCCTCCTCCTTGGCCCGCAGATCGGTGTGCAGCGTCGAGATTGCGTGGCACGCCTCCAGGAGCTGCGCCTAGACCTTGGCCAGCTCCGTGTTGGCCTATCTCCCAAGGTCCCGGGCTACGTGCTCCGTCTGCTCCAAGCGAGCAATTCGTTGTTGCACCTGAGCGACCGAGGCGTCAGTAGAGTTTAGCTCGTCCACGTAAGCCGCCGAGCCCAGGGCGCGGTTGAGAAGGTTCAAGTTCTCGGCGCGCAGCCGGCTCAAAGCCTCCGCATTAGACTGCATCTCCGTGTGGCGGAGTTGCGTCTCCAGTCTCTCTGCCCGGGCCTCTGTTCGTTGCAGAGCCCGAGCGTAGCTCATCAGGCAGACGACTATATCATAGGTCAAGCCGTAGAACTGCAAGAAAGATAACAAGCATTTAAAATTAGAGAAAGAAGCACAGGCAAAGAAAAGAACCAAACCTGACTGGCCGCCGAGATGAAGGCGTCGGCTCGCTGGATAGGACTCCAGTAGCTGGCTTCATGGAGGTCGTTATTGAAACGCTTGCTGAGCGAGCCATACAGATAAACCTCCCGAGTCGACTCCTTGAACCCGGGCTCGGTGGTGAGAACCACTCGATAGCCAGTGGTAGGGTCGACACGGGATGACATGACCAGGTGCAGAGGCCAGTGGACAGAGAACGTCGAGGTAACAGAAGAGGAAGCCCCACGAGTCGGCATGCTCGGAGAGGCTGCCCGAGTGAAAGGAGAGCAAACAGTAGTGCCCTCTGCAGCAGAGGTTGCTGGAATGAAAGCCCCCGGCTGGGGCACAGCGGGGGAGGCATCGCGAGTCAGTGGAGGAAGAGTGGCCTCGCGAGCTAGCGGAGGATGAGTGATCTCCTGAACAGAGATCACTTGAGTGGGAACCGCGGACCCCTGTTTGGTCACGGCTGGGGAAGTAGCCCTGACCTTCTTCAACGGGTGGAGGTCGATGGCGAATCCAAATAGCGAGGAAGGGTTAGCTCACCGAGCCCTCTAGCGCGAGTCCTCTGGCATCTGATCATCCACAGCCCGAATTTCGGGGTCCATAGCTAGCATTTTGCCCTTGCACGCAGCGGGTATTTTGGCAATAGTTTTTCGAAGAACCGATGACTGAAAGGTGGAAGGCTCGTCGGTTTGAGGGTTGATCTCAACATCTTCCAGAGAGAACCCCTCCTCTAAAGATGTGGTCGACATCCTACTAGGATGGATGGCCGAAGAGGATGGCCAGAAAACGAAAGGTAAACGGCAGTGACAGCTGAAGAATACTGGAGTATAGAATTGTGATGGCGAGAGCTGCAACCCGCATCTATATATAGGGGAAGGCGGTCGATCCCAGCCATTCGAAGAAAGCCTCTGTGACTGGTGGGATCGAGCGAAACCCCTCCAATCAAATCATGGGAGAATCTCGAGGTCCGACGGGATGTAAGCATGCTCTTAGCGGTAAACGGTTCGCCGCCCGAGGGCACCAATGATCGGTGATTGACGTCTCATTGCCCGATATGTCATTCACCCAGTGACACGACCATTCGACAATTAATGCAATCGCCAGAAAGCGGGATACGAATCGTCCCGATGTGACGATCGAAAAGACATAGGCTGGTTGGCCGGACGACCGAGGCAGAAGGGGCTGACCTGATTCAAACCCTTTGGTAAACCACAAGTCCCTTGGTTCGGATCCCGGTCAGATGCGTGGCGGCCCACGCTCCCTAGAACTGACTCGACTAAGCGGCCAAATTCTCACAGACAGGCAAGTTCCCGTAAATCCCTTGGTTTGAATCCCGGTCGGATGCGTGGCGGCCCACGCTCCCCGGGCCTGACTCAACCAAGCGGCCAAATACTCACAAACGGGCAAGTTCCCGCAAATCCCTTAGTTCGGATCCTGGTCGAACGCGTGGCGGTCTTCACTCCCCGGGCCTGACTCGACCAAGCAGCCAAATACACACAAACGGGCAAGTTCCCGCAAATCCCTTAGTTCGGATTCCGGTCGGAGGCGTGGGGCCCACACTCCCCGGGCCTGACTCGACCAAGCGGCCAAATGCTCACAGGCGGGTAAGCTCCGGCAAATCCCTTGGTTCGAGTCTTGATCGGACGCATAGCGGCCCACGTTTCCCGGGCCTGACTCGACCAAGTGGTATAGTACTCGCAAACTGGCGCGCTCTCACAAACTCCTCGACTCGGCCCTCGAGTGGGCGCGTGGCAGCCCACGCTCCCCGAGCGTCAGTTGATTGAAGAGCTCATCTCTCAACTCCATATGATCTATCGATGGATGAGCCTTCTAGATTTCCTTAACTAGCTACCCAGCTCTCAGTTAGCTGGCCCGAGGAACTCACAGTCTGAAGCTATAACACCCTTGTGTTCCACGCGGGCATCCGCAAGGTATGGTAACCCGAGTATATTCTCGCCCGAGTGGCAGACACTTAGAGGTTTTCGGGCGCTCCGTCATGTGGTTCAGTGGCTTACAGAAACTGAGTCAATCGTTCGACCGCTCACTTGAGTGTCTCCCGCTAGCTCTCAGATCATTAACATTTGAAAATAAAGACAATTGCGCTCGAAAAAGCTTGAGCAAAGAGGAATAATTGCATTCAAGGGGCAGGAACATTACAAAATTAGAGGTCAGTCGCCTCTGCATGAAAAGAAAGAAGAAAACAAGAGGCCCGACCCTCATTTGAAAGGCTGGTTGGTTATGTTGGGCAGGTCCTTGGACATATCTTGTAACTGGATGGCTGTGGGGGGCATGTCGGGGGATATGTGCCCACCTTGTCTAAGTTGCCTGAGCATACTGATCGCTTGATGCATCAGCATGGCTTGAACTCGCTCAGAGATCTGATCGGAATGAGCCTTGGAGTTGATACACTTGAGCCTATGGGCTTCCAACCGATCAGCCTCTGCCTCCTTATAAGAGCGCAGCTCCACCAGCTCTGCCCGAGCTGTCTCCCACTCAACCTTCTCCTTCATCAGCCGCTCGAGCTCCTCCTTTTGGTCTTGCAATGTCTGATCCTTGGAGGAGAGCTCAGCAGACAGTTCGGCTGCCCTCTTTAACTGAGCCAAGGCCTCTGCGTCCTTGGCTTCCAGCTGGGCCTTGAGGGAGTCGATGGCTGCGGACGCCTCTTGTAGCTGAGCCTCCGCTTGAGTCAGTTTATCCTGGGTCTTCGCCTGAAGAGCCCAGGCCTTCCGCTCGTTATGCTTCAGGGCGGAGATCCTGATGTTCGTTTGGGATGTAGCCAGGTTCGCCGTCTCGACCTGGCTACGAGCGGCCTCCAGCTGCTCTTCAGAACAAGCTAGTCGGTCCTGGAGGGCCTCGACCTCGGCTCGCAAGTCGTTCAAAGCGGGTTCGTCAGAGACGAGCTGAATATGCTTCAGCTGAGTCTCCAGGCGTTCCTCCTTCCTCTCGACCTCTTCCCGGGTCGAGACATGGGTCAGGAGTGTCATCGACAGGCTATGGCACGATCCCCAGAACTGTAGAACAGACATAAACCTTAAGATTGGAAAACGGAATACCCGAGAAGGGAAGGGATTGATCCTATGCGTACCTGAGTGGCCTTGAGGAAAAAGGCGTCGGCCTTGCTGCGAGACCCCCGAAAGTAGGACTCCTCAAGTCCTTGCTCATAACGGTCGGCCACCGACCCATACAAATGGAGATCTTGATGTCGGTCGGGTAGGTCGCCCTGCGGCATCCTCAGACGGCAGTCTAATCAGGTGGGCACCAGAAGGTGCATCAGGGGATGGCCGACTTGCTCATCAGTGGGCGGAGTTCCGGACCCCTCGGGCAGCGGCAGGTCAGGAGCGTCAGAAGAGATGGAGAGGTTGGCAGCAAGTATGGAGGGGTCGGCAGCCAGTATAATGGCGGAGAGGTCAGCGACAGGGTCAGCCATGGATATAATGGTGGTGGAGGCATGAAGAGCTCCCGAATTGGGAGTCGCCTTCTTCTTCTTCGTCTTCTCCAAGCGTTTACTGGAGGAAGGAGGGGCTGAGCGCCCCGAGGGGGAAGAAAACCGTCGGCATTTTGAGGAGGTGGGTTGTTCAGTTGCTGTTGGAAGAACCGCCTCGGGGGCATCGGGCGTTTGCTCAGGAATGGTTGGAGTCGGGATTGCTGGGGTATTCTCGGTCGAGGCGCCCTCCCTTGCACCTAGCTCGGCAGTGATCCAAGCTTGCAACTCAGCATCATCCAATCTGAAGCCTGCTTTCAGGGATGTAGCCAGCATCACGGAAACTGCAAGCGTAGCATGGGCTCAATTAGAGTTAGAGAGTGATCAGAGGAGATATCGTAAGCCTTACTGACTGAAGGCAACGGTGGAGTCAGCATGGGGCTGAGACCGAAGGCGGAAAGAATCTCTTGCCTCAGCAAGTGTACACCGTGAAAGTGCCTATCGTTTAGCTCAGATGTTGCCGACTGGTAGGCTGCGGAGGTGCGGCAGTGCTTGGGAAGGGAGGAAATGGAAGGAAATTCCTCGACCCAGTCGGCGAGCTAGCTCGGAGTCGAGGTGGGCTTGTCACGCCCCGAGACCTAGGAGCTGCTGATCCAATAGAAAATCGGACAACACCTCCCCTGTCTGGCGGACAATTTACACATACATAACTCAAATATAATAATACCACACAGTTTATATGGGCCTCAGGCCTCAAATCCAAACAGAACAACATATATATATGACAATATACTGATAAAACCAAAACACGAACTTACCTGAGCTGCCAGGGGGCAGGAATGCAGCAAACCACACACATAGTCCAACATAGGACTCAAAAGTACAATCTCATAAAGCAAATCTCATACTACAAGTCCACGATAAATCCAGTGCAACGAAATAAACATAACATAGTCCAAAAACAAAAAGTATCATATGAAAACCAAATCGAATGTCGTCTCAGGCATGGGACTGGCGGCTCGAACCCTCCTGGCAGATATCAACCTGAAATCAAAATGTATGGCAACGGTGTGAGTCCATAAACTCAGCAAATACCCAGCATATATGTATAGTACGTTATAATAACAATAAAAGTCCACACTAATACAGTCTCATATGAATCATAGACAAGGGTATACACTAAGATACTGAATAAAGGTACATACCCGAATCCATCTATCCTACAGAGGGTGAAATAAATCCCTATGGAACAAGTATAACATATAATCCGAGATAAACAGGTATCCAGTATATGCATGTCAATCAAGTGCAGAAATCAAATGCAGCAAACAATGCATGATGCAAAATATGCACATGGTGCAATGACATGTGTCACCCCTGACGCCAATCAGGCACCGTCCACCTATCATAAATGAACGTCCACGTGGGTAGGGCTATGACAACTGTACGCACCCTGCTATCACTGCTCCTGAGTGATCGAGTGGACAGGATGCTGGCGGAGGTCACTCTCCTACCCCAAGCAATGGGGGAGTTTAGCTCTCATCTTCTCGTGTCTCAGGACGAGAAGGGATCCCTGGCTGCTACCACGCACCGGAACCATTCTCCAAATAGTGACCGTGCAGAGCAATACAGGGCAAATGCGCACACCCTATGGTAGCCACTACCCCTAAGTGGATGTGTGTGCATATCCTCATGTAACTGACGATGGGCTCAGACTACATAGGAGCCGATGATCGTCAGCATGCAATAATGCAAGGATGGTGCATGACCCAAACACATATACACCCACCAAGTCCTCACTAACACCTCCATGTGTTAGGTATAGGTCTGAATCCTATATTATGGAATACACGTAACCTACTAGGTATACTGAAAAAGTAACTAGTGATCTATCAATGTCAAAATGCAAGAGGGAACATATCTCTACATCTATGCACATATATACACAAGACAACAAATGAGACTGTATGAATCTAAACGGGAGATAACCTCAAGGATAAGCAACATATATCAAATGCAGGTATACTAAGACAGATATAGCATACCATCTTACTGTTATTTATAACAAACCACACATAGCAATATGACAATATCTAAAAGATAAGTCAAAGGGTACCCGCCTTAAAGTAGATGCTCGTATCAGCAAGAACCTCCCGGCTGATAATCAGCAATGCTAAATCCAATCAATACCCTGTATCAAAGGCATAACGTTTAGCTACCATACTATGTAATTTATAGCTAAACAAGCTATTTCAATTTATTAGGATCATCATAGCTATCATGTCTCGTTTGATTAACCCTAATGAAACGATTAGTCCTTAATTATTTCGAGCTTCCCAAGATTAGATTCATGTTAGGTTTCCGGAACCCGAATCATCAAGTTTAGGTTATTAGGTTTAATCTAAAATTAACCTTACAGTACCAACATGAATACTAATCCCAATAACGCCAAATCATAAAGTAAAGCTCAGTATGGCATAACCAAATCCATACAATTCACAACCAAATAGTAGCACTTCCAATTTACCTTAAGCTAACCCCTGTTCCCAAATGGAGCTCACGGCAACAACTTTGAAGCACCCATCAAACTCCTAAAACAGACTATTTCCTTTATATTCAAACATCCTACAGGTAATAAGGATAAATCCCAATAGAATCCAAGACCAACCATCGCCAATACAGGAAGAACTTGAACTCACCTGAAACGGCACACCAACTCCCTGCTTCAATCCGAAAATTAGCTAATGAATCCGTGGATATCTTCTTCCCAGCAACCCCTCTTAAACAGGAATTCAGAACTGCCCTCACCAACAGAATTCGAGAACACAAAAATGGATAGACATTCAAAGATCAATACCTGCTGGGACTCATGCAACTTTTCTCCTGTGTACCTCCAACCCTATAGCCGACACACCGAAAACAAAGCAAGGGGAAGTAGTTCCTGAGGTTGTCGCTCCACAGCCGAAAGAGACGCAATCGCTCGCTAATCTGCGTGGAGAAAAGAAGAGAAGAACGGGTTGGCGTGGCTTCCACCTCGGCTAGGGTTCACGAGGGGAGGAAGGCGTCGGCTGCAGTTTAGGGCTCGCAGACGAGGAGAAGAAAACCGAGGAGGGAGGGCGGCGCGCCTACGCTAGGGCACGCGCGAAGGGGAGGAGGGGAAACGGTGGAAGGGGGTAGTGGCAGCTGCTGGCTACGGGTTAGGGCTCGAGATGAGAAGTTATAATAAAAGGGGGAGGAGACTTTTGCAGAAAAGCCCCTGACTTTTCTCAAATTAACCTTCTACCCTTAAGGCAAAGGATTTAACCATTTAACCCTCCCATTTAATATAATCCATCTCAAAAATCTTTAGGGTTAAATTATTTACCCTTCCGTAATTTAAGAGTTTACCTATAAACCCTTGATAAGTTTTAAGTTTTTACAATAAAGCCCCTTGGGCTCCTCCCGTAGGCCGAAAACCCTAGACTCTATCCGGAAAAATATCGAAAAATTTTCTGATCCGGATTTTCGAATTGCCATATTTTACAGGGCTTGACAAAGAAGTAACGCTCTTTCCATCCTTTATTGGAGGATGAAAGTTTCAGGAGAAAAGAGGTTTTGGCTCGGGCTTGAAAGAAGAAATCACCCGGCTCTTGTTGTTTCGGATAGAATAAGTAATGGAAGGACTCAGGTTGCAAGGGGCACACATCAGACGCATGGCATTCGGAGCCAGTTGGGGTAGGGGAATACGGAAATATGCGCAGGTAGCGAAGATGAAAGGATCGATGGGAAAGCGAAGACCGATCTGTAGGTGGTCTCGAGACAGAGTAAGATAGCCTGACGGGGCAGAGTCAGGCCGATCGGTTGATTTGGGCAGACGCGTTGGGTGGTCGAACGGGATTAAGAATATATATATATATATATATATATATATATATATATATATATATATATATATATATACATTGCGAACTCGTGCGGACTCAACGAAAGGCGCCTTCCATGCAATGATGAAAGGCGCCTCCCATTACATGAAAGGTGTCTTCCATTGTATTTTTTTCACACAGTAAAATTTTTATTTTTAAATTTTTTTGGGATATATTTAGGGTTTAAAATTTTAAGATTTAAAGGTTGGGCTATAGTGAGTTTAAGCAAATAAAAATTTTTCCTTAAAGTTTAGTCGTCCCTTTTGGGTTATAGTATTCAAACGAAAAAAATTTAGATGCTCATCGGGTATATTATATGTATTTAACGTTTAAAATTTTAGGATTTAGGAGTTGGGTTATAGTGGATTTAAGTTAATAAGCTTTTCTCTAAGGTTTAGTCGTCTGTTTTGGGTTATAGTGTTTAAACGAAAAGAATTTAGATACTCACAGGATACATTATAGGTATTTAAGATTCATGGGAGGAAATATTAATTTTAAAAAAAGTTTTTTAAAAAACCACTAGCGATACCTTCTATCATATGGAAGGCGTATCATGCACAGGCGCGCAACATAAAATCTACAACAGAGCATATTATATATATATATATATATATATATATACCTCAACAGAGTATATTATTTATATATAGACTGAAGCTTACAAACTTGTCTTAATGGAAGGCACCTCCAATAACATTGGAGGCACCTTCCAATCTTTTTTTGTTTTTTTAGTTTAAGTGATTGAGGCGCCTCCCATACATTTGAAGGTATCTCAGTTTAATTTTTTAAAATAATTTTTTAAAAATCTTTAACGTTAAATATCTATAATATACCTTGTGAATATCTAAATTTTTTTCGTTTAAACACTATAACCTAAAAGGGGCGACTGAATTTTAAGAAAAAATCTTATTAATTTTAACCCATTATAATCCAATCCCTAGATCCTAAAATTTTAAAAGTTAAATACCTATAATATATCTAATGAACATCTAAATTTTTTTCATTTGAATATTATAATCTAAAAGGGATGATTAAACCCCTGTGATCTGTTTACTTAGGACGGATGTAAAAAGTGAAGGAAACTTTTTCGTAGGAAAATTTTTTGCAGTTTACTCTACAAGGAAAGGAAAGGAAAGATGAATTACATTTAGGCTACGTTTGGTAGGGGGTAATGTAATATGGTCTGTAATGTAATCAAGTTTGTAATGTAATATAATGTAATCTTGATTACATTGTTATGTTTGGTAATGAGTTTTATGTAATCTTTAATAACTATTACAAGTTGGATTCTTTTGTTTGGTGAGGGTCAATCCATCCTGTAATGTAATCAAGATTGACGACCGACGACAGTCGCCGGACGCCCGGTCACCATTGATCGGTCGGTGAACGCCGGCGGCGGCCGGCGGTGGTCGCCGGCGACCGGCGGGCGGCCGACGACCGACGGGCGGCCGGCGGGCGGCCGGCGACTGGCGGGCGGCCGATGACCGGCCGCGACTGGCGGGCGGTCGATGACCGGCCGGCGACCAGCCGACGGCGGCGGTTGTCGGCGGCCGGCGGCGACCAACGACTGTCACCGCCCGACCGACGACTTTACAAACTGTAATGTAATCCAGATTACGGAGGTTTTGGTTTGTAATCCAGATTACAAATTATCAACCTCTTTTGTAATCGAGATTACATTACATTACAATCTTAAAGTGATTCCAAACAAAGGAATCCAACTTGTAATGTAATCTCGATTACATTACAGGCTGGATTACACCCTACCAAATGCAGCCTTACTTTTCTAATAATGAATGGATGAATTTTAAAATCCATCCGCGGATGATATTTGGGTTGTTTTTCATCCTCCCCAAATTGGGCGGAATGTGCTTCTCTCCTTTTCCTCAATCTCATCTCCACTGTGCCCCACCGGCCACGGGCCAAGCGAGGTCGCCACTAGAGCATCTCCACTACCTCGTTGCCGCATTGCAGGCCTGCAAGTCTTCTTCTTCATCGTTGTTGTCCTCCCAGACTTCCCCCTTTGCGGGTTTGCCGCTGCCTAAGAAGTGGAAGCACCACAGTTACAACTTCTTCATCTCCATTTGTGATCCCTCACCTTCGGCGGTTAAGAAGCCCAAAACCAACGACGTCAAGCTCTCCTTCAGGCTCTGTGGATGTCAAGAGGAGATCTCAAGGGACATTGAGGAGGAGCACCAGTTCAAGGCGGAGGACGAGGCAAGTGCAAGGTTGCCTTGTCCGGTCCCGATGTCGTCGATTGTCGTTGTCATCTCCATAGATGAGTGGCAGAGTTTCCCCTCGTCTAGTGCCTTTGTCAAACTATGCGAGCACCCCAAAAGTATCACAAGGCAATGAAAAGAAAATTCAAATAAAGAGCATCGGTAAAGTCAGGGTTGTGTATTTGGTCAAAATTGAACCGAATAAATCGAAACTGAATTAATTAATTTTTTTTGGGAACCGACCAAATCGACCGAATTTTTTATAAAAATCAAACTTATCAAATCGATAAAATTTCGATTAATTCGATTTTCAACTGAATTAATCGAAATTTTAAATTTAATTTGATTTTTAATTTAAAATAATCATATTTTATTTAATTAATTATATTTTTAAATAAAAAATAATTAAATTAATATTTTATTATTTTTAACCGAATTATAAAATTTAAAACCGAAACCAAATCGATTTAACCGAAAAATCAAACCAAATTTAAAAAAATCGAAAACCGAATTAACCGAACCGAATTTCAAAATTCGGTCGGTTCGATTAATTTGATTTTTTTCTCAATTGTACGGGAAAATATGTACTTGACAATGTTGCGGAAGAATCACGGGCCATTGTTGGATCTCAGCTTATGTTGCCTGCCTCCGCACCATTATCGAGCATGCCGAGCATGAAGCACTTAGCATTCGGCGACAATCTTTACGGGCTGGCTCGGTTGGTAAGACGTCTGCCCGTTTATTTCGGAGGTTTCAGATTCGAGAGTCGCCAGTCGCACACGGAATAAAAACCTGATATGCTGGCTTAAAATCTTCTCGGCTCCAGGCGTCTTACTCGACCAATAAACCGTGATTTGTCTCTCTCTGGACACCTGTGGGGCAGAGACCAGAGGATCGTTAAGGTGACAGTTCCACCTTTTTGTGCTTAGCATTCGGTGACAAAATCTTCGATGACCCAATTTCGAATACTCACGCCGTCACTTGTGGTCGTCGGCCACTCACGAGGGGAGACCCTGCACATCTTTTTCGCAAGATTTCCTTCCCTTCTCTCTTGGTTACTTTCTTTTATCTTTCTCTACGAGAAAGGATTTTTTTAACGAAGAATCCTTTCTTTTCTCAATTCGCACTTCGAAGTAAATAAAATATAAAAAAAATTTATTAACTTAAATACAGAATAATTTAACATTTAAATTTTAAAATTTTAAATCTTAAAAATATTTAAAAACAAAAAAAAAACAAAAACAAAACTTCTGTATCAATAATGCTCCATCAAGGCGCCTCGTGCTTGGGCCTTTGCCGACGGGACCGAAAGAGAAGTCCGTAATTTATAATAATAATAATTAAATTTATTTTCTCCTCTCGAGTCATAATTTTTGTCCCATTAATCATTGGGCCCGCCTCTCTGCCACGTTCCTCTTCTCTCTGCGGTTTCTCCTGTTAGGGCAACAGAGTCGCCCTTGTTTTCCCCTCTCCGCCGTTTCCTCCCCTCGCCGATCACTCCGCCGCCGCTCACCAACGCCTGCGCACACGTTTTCTGGGCTATCTCCAGGTCGGTGACATAATCTCCGCCATCCCTATCTCGTTCCACGGCCCTTGGTCCTCGAGCAGATCCGCTCTCCTCTCTTCACAGCTGAGCTCTGTCACGGAATGGTAAGAGCTCGCCTATCCTCCTCACGGTCGTTTTCCTCTGACAGCGAGAGCTCCGATAGGAATGAGAAAAGAAGTAAGAAGAAAGAGACGAGTAGGTCTAGCCGTCACAAGGAGAGCAGTGGGCAAAAAAAGAACAGACACTCCAAGTCCGAGAGAAGGCGGGACCATGAGGAGCGTCGGGAAAGGAGAAGGGACAGGAGGAAGTTGGAGAAGAGGCAGAAGAGTCGGAGGGAAAAGGACGGCAGTGACGATTCAGATCATTCTCATTTTTCGTCTTCTTCTTCCGGTGACGATTCCGTCTCCCAATCGTCCAGACCTAAAGCAATTGCTCTCCTCTTCCTTCAGAAATTTCCGAATGCTGCAGATGATCTAAAACAGGTGCGAAAAAGTATTCTTTATGCAATTTACATTCTTTTTCTCTGAATAATGTGCAATTGATAGAGCTTTTTCTCCACATTCCCTATGTAAAAGAAAGAAAACCAACTCGGTCTGTTATCTTTTTAAAAGTATAAAATCACTATCTATACATTTCAAAATGAGATAACATTTTTCTTATGTGTAAGATTGTTTTGTACTATGCGAAATATGTGTGTTTGTTGCAACTGTTTTCCTTCTTTTTGTTGTAGCTTCTTCACATGATCGACAGTGGACAAGGTGTTGATGTAGGAGGAATTTCAGATAAGTCACTGGTGAAACTTCTAAGACGGCTTTTCCAATCTTTGAATTTAAAAAAAAATGATTATGGTGTTTATTTGTTGCGTCGAAAAGGCATTCCAACTTTAGATATTGTTGGTCCAATACTGTGCTCATATTTGAAACCCGGAGATAGTCTGCATCCTGTGTCCAAAGTACTGCATACTCAAGTGTTTTCACCATCTGAACATTCACCTAAGGACCAAGCTGAAATTGACACAAAAGTAAATGAGTTGCAAGATGATGGGCCAACACCTGGAAAAAGAAGGTGAGAGACTGTAGATTTTGAAGGCTTCATGTTTATAGCTTCTTATGAGTTGATTTCTGCTTTTGCCCTAGTTGTTGCTTCTATTCTCTAGGCATCTTGTATATTGAATGTTTTTTTCTTCCTTGTAACTGTGTGAACTGGTAATCTTCTTTGGCAGATTCAATTATCATTGTATACCTTGTCACTATCATTTTTATAGCAATAATGAGTTCACTGATAATTGAATTTGTTTATGCTCCATTGTTCAAAAAAAAAAAACTTCATTGTGCCGAATTTATCTGGCTACTTTAGATACTTGTCAATAATCTTTGGTTGGCATGGTAAGAGAAAATATCACTATTTTGATAAATACTGTTTACAAAAAAAATCCAAAAATCAAAATCTAAGATGGCTCTAGATTTAAGAAAACTAACTTGGAGATCCTAGACAGTAATAAAAAACATGAAAAAAAGGATATTCAGTGTTTAGATGCACCATTAGACAAATATGAAGTTGAAAATGAACTTATGAGAGGCCATGTAATAAGATACCTAACATCATCTATATGCATAGGGTCATACCAACATTTTTCATTTATGTACACTATCTATGGGGGCAAAACATTCAGGATTATAATAAATAATGGAAGTTACACGAATGTAGTTTCTACAAAATCAGTCACCATAATGCAACTCAAAGAAAGCGTCATCTAAATCCTTATAAATTAGTGTTGGTAGATCAAATATAATTACTAATGTAAAAATAGAAAGATGTTTGGTTCCTATGTAATTACACTTAGTATGGTGTTACATTATCCCTATGAATGCTGCCCAATTGATCCTCGATAGATCATGGGTGTTTCCATCATACACGATGAAAGGGAAAATACAGACACACTTAATCCTACCCAATGAAACTAAACCCACAAATAACAAAGTAAATCCTTCATTTTGTCTCACTAAACAATGCCGAAAAGGAAACAAAAGAATCTTGGACGAATCACGAATGCCAATCTCCCAATTAACAACATAGGATGTTGTGCCCTCATGGAGTCATCTATCCATTTACAATGATTTCAAAGTTATTAAAATAGTCACTTCGTGACTTACCTTATCCTCAACCCCGTGGAGTGATGATGGGAATCTTAGCGCCACAAGAGATAACTCTACCTTGCTTAGTCATTCTCTAGTGAGGTCAAGGACCTCTTAAGCCTAGTACTTAACCCCTAAAAGAGCCTACTAATAGCATGTTTTCTTTCTATAGAACACTAACTATATAATTGCTAAGAATTTTTTCGTTTTTAGTGATCCATAGACTGATGTTTTTTTAAGTGAGCCTCCCGAAGAGATATCTGTGAATCCACCACTTTTGGGGCACGTTCAACATGCCATTAATCACGATTCCTTTGTCTACGTTTATCCACTACACTAAGAGCCCTACTATGTGCATAAGAGACATAAATGCAATACTAGGAGAAGAATTTCAATAATTAACGATTATTAGAAACTGCATGCTAAAGCACCCTGTAGGCTAAAAGAGCAGCACATAAATTATACCTATGCATTCATTCCCCAAAATCTCATAATTACTCTAAAAGAATTTATATTCATTCCACTATTTCTTTGTGAGAAAAACTGGTTCAAAATCATATTTAAACATTTTCCATTTTTTGACAAAGTATTTGGTGCCTTATTGGTAGACATTATACCCTCAACCTTTACATGTTGACTTTTCCATGGACACTAGGGCTATGGAATTGTAGAGAGTGGTTTTGTATCATGGTTAGCTGCTGGGTTTCCTTATACATTAGAATGGACAATAAAAAAGAAAGTAAAAGTCAGAAGCATAGTGAAGAGGCAACTATTCCTCACTCATTTGAAAGTCTGAGAAAAAATAAATAAACTTACTTCCTTAAATATCAAATCTAAGATGGTGCTACAATAACTTTTAACTCATTGGAAAAAACGTCTAAAATGAAGATGTATACCACTTGCCAGTAGTCAAGATATCCTTGTTGGGGGAGAATGATGCAAGTTAGAAAATTTATATTATTCTTTAAATTTATAGACTTCATAACGATTTTTTTTGGTAGATCCTCATATTATTTAAGGTAGTTTTAAAATTGGGAATTGTCTTGTTTAGGAGAAGAGAATATTTTTGGGATAATTTTATTTAGGATATGATTTATTTTGTTGTTTTCTCCAAATGTCTTTGGGTTGGAATTGTTAAGGGATCCAATGCCTCATGTTAACTTCTTCTTGAGAAATATCTCTTTTTGGACTTGAGTTTCGTTGCTACATGACATACAGGTATACTATAGTTCATTTTAATTGGACAGACTATTATTTTTGGTTAGCTTGACTAGCTCTATGTTTCACCGTTGGTTGTTTCTAGTTTAATGTCACTTTTCTTTTCCATGTTTTATTTTAAATTTGTGTTTCTCCATTTGTATATCTATCTGCACGTATGCATATATGAACGATTCATACAGCATTTATCATATGGTGATATAGGAGTTAGCCTTTCTATGTTTTTTCCTTCATAGACCATCTTCTATTGTGAGAGTTAACTAAATAGGGATAAGTAGCATGCTGTCGAAGAATGAGCATAATAAGGTTGTTCATTTAACATGCCTTCTATATGCAAAGTTACCATGGAAATTGGCATTTTCCAGGCATTTTGAGAAAGGTTTTATGTTACATGCCACTCACATGGAATGCTAACACTTGTTTCGTAAGAACAAAAGTCAAATTAAGTTGCATCAATATTTTCCAATTCAAATTTTATGTTTTGTGTAATTTGATAATGGTGATGAGACCGGTTTACAGATTGATTGGACCTGAAATGCCATCTCGAGAAGTATTGGCTGCTGCTGCTGAGTTGACAGAGGCAGAGGGTTTGCTAAGGTGCTTTAACACTAGTCTCTAATTTCTGCAGCCGTTTCCTTTAGCTTGCACTTGTGGGTAGCTAGTCTGTTGAAGAAACCTACAATGTAATTGCAAGTTCGTTTGATACATTTAAAATGCCCAGGGAAGCTGAGCTGGACATTGACAGTGAATTGCTCATTGGCCCACCTCCTCCTGCCATAGTTTCAGAAGCTGCATCTGCAAATGAAGCTGAACGCTTTGAGGAGGTATACACATTTTATGCTATGTTCTGTTGATTCTTCTCATACTGCTTTACCTCATGCCATTGGTCAATGAATGCAAATGTTTATCTGAGCTTCTTGAACATGAATCTGGTTTGATTTTTTTAAATGGGTGAAGTGAAATGACATGCTACTTGCCTTTGAATTTGGTTTATCGTCTTTGCTGAGTTCTTTGTCAGGCAAATAAAATTATAATTCTGCTTAAATTGATGAATTTGATCTCAAAATTCTTTGGAGCTCTAGTCCATCACTAAACACTGTTTATACCAATGGAGATTTGTTTTGATATCCTGATTTTGGTTGAATAAGGTAATTCTCATAGTCTGCCTCTTGGACTTGCTAAGATGTTTCACAATTTGATAGGTGGTAGTCAAAAATAGTATAAAATGTCATTTGTTTAACTTGTTTCATAAAGTATCAAAATTCTTCTTTTCTCTCAGAGTTTTAATTTGTGCAATAACGCTGTGATAATGCATGTTGTTCAGGTAGCTCGGATTGTTGGTGCTGATGTTGATAAACCATATGACATTCTTGGAGTCAATTGGAAGATGTCATCTGAAAATATCAAGAAAAGGTTAGAAACCTTGTTCAATGTTCACACATTCTTCAATGTTCAAAATGAGAAAAATTGTCGGATGTCTCTTTTGTCACTTTCAAGTTTCTAGATCTCTGAGATTCTCCCTTTGTGGACTTAATAAAAAGGAAGCTAAGATTGTTCTCTTATAACACATACTTATTACAAATTGTATAAGATCAATGACTAGTATTGTAAAAGTAAAATACAATATTCTCTCTGATGGCCACTTACCTGCCTATTTCCTTATTGGCTATGCTATCTTATTGTTGTCTAGACAATGATTTTCAACCTCAGAAGCATCTAATGCATCTATTTTCTAGATACTGGAAGTTATCTCTTTTGGTGCATCCGGACAAATGCACTCATCCTCAAGCACACCAAGCATTTGTGTTATTGAACCAAGCATTCAAAGATTTACAGGATCCTGACAAGGTAGGTCTGATTATGTTACAGTAACCATTGAAGAACTATTCCAAACACCCTAAAGCAATTATTTTTTTCTGCAAAATGCACTATATTAGGTTCTAGTTTGATGCAAGCCAAACAAAATACAATAGAACGTATTCTGAATCAAAATTGGATCAGTTTGGTGGCAGGTTTTATATTCAAACCATCTATTATTATGTCAAATATAGAAAAATACTCACATTTGGTTTAGTTTACCATGTGATGACATTATTGCTGAAGGAATTTGTAGAAATTAGGATCCTCTTTCCTACTGTTGCTGCTGGCGGCAGTGGTCCAATACAAGTATTCTGGATTGGATGGCATAATAGCAGGCTGACTTTGGCAAGGAATAAAGAGATGGTCCAATACAGTTTTTAGACTAAGCATGTGTTGGATATACTGGATATGCATTGATGATGGGATAGCTTTTACTAGCGATGGTCTGTTATCTTGTAGGGTCGGAATATGTGCCTTAGAGTTTTACTTGGCCTCTATTACCTGCCTCAAAATCAAGGGAATGGAATTTAATTCCATGTTGGAAGTCTCGGTTGATTATTGTTTCAAAACAAGTTGGATGGAATAGTAATAGTCTTCCATCCCCCATCAATTACCTAGAGATAGAAGGAAAGAGACGAAATAAAAAGATTACCGATTCACTAAAATTCTTATTTGATTGCCTTTTCTTCCCTTGTTTGGTCACCTCACCAAACGAGCAGAAATCCTCTGTCCCCAAACTCCCGCTGTCTCGCATCCCACAATCGTGGCGATGACCGACGATTCGTCCGGTCGCCGATCGGACACCACCGGCAGCCTCCGCCGCTTTCCCTGAACCAAACTAGACCCTGGGGGTACGGTGAACCCGTCGGGGATCGCCGCAATTGTGATCTCGTTGGATTCACCGTCGAATCCTGCGAGATTGTAATTGCGGCGATCCCGACCGGTTCACTGTTCCCCTAGGGTATCATTTGATTCGGGACGGTGGCTGGAGGTCGCCGGTGGTGTCGATCGGCGATCGGACGAATTGCCGGCCATCACTGGTGATTGTGGGACACGGGGACAGAGGGAGTTCGGGACAGAGGATCCCGTGTCCACCGAAACCTACTTGAGCTTCCTCTCCTTGTTAGAGTCGGCAACTACATGATATTGAACCTCCATTAAATCCACTCTACTCAAGTAATGCTTAACCTCCCTCATCATAGACAACAAGTTTTAAGCTCAGAAAGGACTCTTGCAAGTTCCTTCTCATAGATGATGAGCTTCAAGCTCCATGAGGATTTTGGTGTGTTTCCTCCCATTAGTGGCAAGCTTTGAGCTTCATGAGGACTCCCACAAGCTATTATATTCATTAGCAACCAGCTTCAAAATAGTGAGTACTCTTGTGATCTTTACGACAATGAACTCCTTCAAGGACTCCTATGAGTTCCATTTTCACTCAAGCTGTGAGCATAGGGTCAATTTTGTCTTTTGGTGGTTTGTTATCTCCTGATCAGTGCAATCATCTAGACAAAAGTAAAACACCTTATTTTTACTTCCATGGAATCAATGAGGAAATCCTTTGTTGTAATTTCAATATGAATAAACAAAGGAAAATGACTCATAATTTGTGCATTTTCATGGAATTAAGTTGCTTCTGTGCAAGTAAACGCGCCATTAGTTACCTAGGCCATTAAACCACTTTATAATGCCTCTTGATGTGTTTTAAAATTTTTGAATATTTGTAAAATATTTTCATTGTCAAAATCATTAAATACATCTTGGTATAAGTGATCAAATAATCATTCATCTTGGTTATGTTGTTAGGACTATAAGGCATGTGTGGCTAGATGGTTAGAGGGGGTGAATAACGTTTAACTTGAAAAATGTGCTCTTACTCCTACTAATGCTTTAGCAAGTCAACTACAAACTATTCGTGCAACTAAAATAAAATAAGCAAGCATAAGAATGCTAACATGATGTAATGCTGTTCGAAACAATCATTCCTACTCCATAACATATGATTCTTTGGTGAATTACTCTCTAAAGCCCACTAGTTTTTTCCTTCTCGGACTTCTTCTGGAGGTGGAGAACCCCTTATAATCTCTTCTACAAATAATTGAAACTTGTTAGTCTAAGGATAAGATTACATAAAGAGCTCTTAGAATAATAAGAACAATAAGCTTAAATGTCATCTATAACTCTCCGTGTGGTTCCCCTTTTATATCCTTCAAACATATTCAACTTCACTTTTTGCTCTAGTGTTCTGTTGTCAAGGATTAGTTGACTTTTCTCAATCGCTTGGAGATTCAATCTGCCGACTATTTCAGTTAACTGGCTTCTATCATTAGTCGACTTCCACTATAAGTTGACTTGTTCTGTAGAGCTCATAGGTTATTCGAACATTGTCTTACTGAATCATTTGAGTCATACGATTGAGCTCCCCTTGAATTGAGCTCTCTTATTCTTCTTCCTCGGATCTTGTTAAGACAACTCTATCATTGTTGACAGCGAGGAGCGCTACAAGAGTTCTATTCTTGACTTCCTCTTCCTTTGATGAGGAGGTATCATCTAAGTTGCATTTTGCACCTCATTCTTCATCCCGAGTTGCTTAGCACTTTCTTCTTCTCCTCCCAAGTTGCTTTGCACCCATTTATTTTTTGAAAATGCATGATCTCATTGGATTCAATAGGGAAAGAACCATATCATTATGAAAGAGGATAAGGAGAAGAAATTGTTTAGAATTAAACTGCCTAGCACATCTTGACGTGCCATGGCAGAAATGTTCAGCTGTTGTAGTTCTTTGACATTGTTTTGGTAAATTTTTTCACACATGCAAAATACCAAAATGCCATAAATTTAGAATGGCATCAACCTAGCACTGCACCGTAAAATGAATGTATTATCTGTCACATCTAAGCTTTATGCAATTATCTCCTAAATATGTGTTATGCTGCATGTAAATTTCATTTATTGCTCATCTGACATCTGTGTAAACATTTCGTTAAACAGAATTACAATATCTATTTTGTTCATTTACATGAGGTGAATATTAGTATGGCAATTTGTCACATATAAGTGTTTTGTTTATTAAAGAAGCCTATACTTCTTAAGAATTGAACTTTCAACGATTTCTGCTGAGATTATGAATATCATTATGTTACATCATTTATTCTTTGCAGCGTAAGAGTCTTGATGATAAGATTAAAAAGAGAGAGGAAGAAGAGGAGATGAAGGTATTTCTAATTTCTTATTCTTATTATATTCTTGTTTGTTCATTATAAGATTGTAAATTGTTCCGGGCTAAGGTGATTATGATGAATAATTTCTTGAATTTTCTATACACTGATGCAGGTGGAATTGCGAGCACTACGTGAAGCTGCTGAGTGGAGGAAATCACAAGGCTATTATCTTCTCTTCTTCTTCTTTTTACTTATCAATATCCATATCACTAAAGAAATTGCCCATTAAATGCTGTCACATTACGTTTTAAATTAATTATTTTAATAGTTTTTTTCATCATAATTTTGTGCTCTATAATTGAGGCTGGATATATGCCTAGTTATTTGTTATAGAATCAATATTTTGCGCTTGTTCTTTTTTATGTTTCTGTTTTGGTTAGCATCTGACGTATGTTTGCAGATGTTTATTATTCTTCAACCATAGGTCTGTGCTGGAAATTAAGTTAACATAAATTTGCCACCTGATTTTGTGTTTTGCTTTTCTTTGGAATTTACTTTACAAAATTAATTGAACTGAATACCTTTAGAAACCGAGGAAAAAAAATCAAACCAAAACCTTTTGGTTTACTTTTGTTTAATTCTGTTTCAATTAATTCTTTTTAATATTAGTTTTTGTTAATATCTTCCTAATTTTTTTTCTAGAAATAGTATAATTATAAAATTAATTAAGAAATATTAAAAATTCATTTTATAGTTTGGTTTGAATGTTTTTTTTTTCAGTAGCTGTTGGTGTATATAATTCACTTCCTTATGAGAGATATTCCTTGACTATTTCAGTAGCTATCCATGATTATTTTGTATAATTGTGGTATTTAAAAATTCATAAAATCATCTCAATCATTTCTATTAGCAGGGATATCAATGGAAGGTGATGATGAACTTCTTGCTATACCTATGGCACCCATAAAACAGGATGATGGGGAACCATCAAAAAGGGAAGAATGGATGACAACATTACCTCCTGAAAGAAAAGTATGGACCTTATTTTTTGATATCCTACGACTTATTGTGTTTCAAATGCCTGCTTTAAAATGCATCTTTACTTGCTTGTTTCTTCAACAGCCAGGAATGACTATGCAATCAACTTCATTTAGTAGGACCACCAAAGAGGGTCGAGGTGATGCTAGCGTTTGGACCGACAGCCCCCTTGACAAGGCACAAAAGGCAAAGCAGAAGTAAGTCATCCCACAAGATTGCCAAAGCCTTGATATTATTCATCATTCACAATTGGTAATGATATTCTTCATTTTAGTTATTTGGAAGCTTATAATAAAGCCAAGACTCTCGGTGATGTTGAGGGTGAAAAGGAAAGAAAGACGAAGGATGCTGACTTAGTCGACAAATATAATGCTTCTAAACGTTCGGTATCATTGGTGCAAAAACACAGAGAGGAGACTTCTCGTCCAAAAAAGAAAGTAAAGCGTCTAGAGAAAGAAGAATGGGAAGGTCAGCATCCTTGGAAACCATGGGACCGTGAGAAAGATTTGACTGCTGGGCGTAAAAAGGTCAACTTTGATGCTGACAATATGTCACAAGGATTGTCTTCTCGCTTCTCATCTGGATCAGTGCAGAGGAATTTCTTATGAGTCCCCATAACTCAGAAAGGCTCATCTTATTGTTCAGGTAATGCCTAAGTTTTAATATGTTTTGTGAAATCTCTTGTAACGGGGTTTATATGGTCCAGAAACTCCTTCAGCTATGTTCAACAACAAATGCGGAAGCTTTCATCTTGTGGAATCTTCCATTCGAGATTTTGAAGACATTTGGATGAACAATTAGCTTCACTATCCGGATTGACAGAATGCGAGGGCAAGCTAAATTTTAACTGTATTTTTCCAGTTGAATCCTCCCTGTCAGCAAGTTCAGATCGTATCTTATTTTTTAGTTGCGCGATGCTGGTAACTACATAAATCTACATGTAAAATTTTATTAATAAAAAAATGTCAATTAAGATTGATTTGGAAGTGTTTCAGGATGATGGTGATCCGCATAAGTTGAGTTGGCAAACTCTAGTTAGTGTCAACATAAATTTATTCGTACGCAAACTGATGATATTTATATATAATTCATCGGTTTATAGATTTTTATTCCCTCCAAAAGCAGCAGTTAAAATTATGATTTCTACTAATAATTTTATTGCTAATTGTTGAAGCTCGTCATGGCTGCCTTAAGTATTACCATTCATTTTACTTGGTTCTGTTGCAGGAGCATTTTTATGAAATTTAGGATGAATGGATCGTTTTTGCACGACAAATTATTTTTGAGAATCAAATGGTCGGTAGATTTTGTTTTCATGTTAGGAGCTCGGATTTACTTGTAAGATATGAATACATAGTAAAAAATAAATAAAATTGAAACAGAGTTGACTTATTTATGTTTTTTTAGTGTTTTCATATAATTGTTGTGCACCTTAAAAAGGTAATACATGGAGTTATTATAAAGTAGAAAATAAAAATATTAATATTTAAAAGTAATTACGTGGCTAATAGCTAATAAATTTGAGAAATAAGATTGATTTTGCATAATTGCCCTATGTTGATATATTAATTTTGTAGTTAAAATGTTGATTGTCTAAAATATATAAAATGTAAAGGAAGACAAAGAAATTAATATAATATAATACAATAATAATTATTTAATTGAATATTGATTCCTAATAACTTTAATATCGGACAATAGTCTCTTACATGGTTCTTTTTAAAATTTAATTGATTATGCATCTTGCTATTTTTCTAAAAGTTAATATTTAATTTTTTTAAATTATATTTGTGTAGGTAATAATGTTAAATTTTAAAGTATCATTAAATTGAAAATTTATTGTTTCTTTAATTTCAAGTATTTTTATATTTTAATAAAGTATCATTAAATTGAAAATTTATTGTTTCTTTAATTTCAAGTTTTTTATTTTGATAAAATATTAAAAATTTATATTTTCTTTTTTTATTTGAACATAAATATGTTTATTAAAAAATATGATTTTGAACATGTAAAACATAGGAACAAATAAACGAATTTATTAATATCAAAAGGTAGACAGATTTATTACTAATATTAAAAATCACAATACACAAAAATCAATGGCAAATTTAAATAAAAAATTAATTAAATTTTTATTAGAATCTAATAGGGGGGGGGGGGGGGGGGGGTTCACCTTTGTTGTAAATTATTTAGTAAAAAATTAATTATAATTCAATTAGCAAATTAAGGATATCGAAATTAGAATAATCTTACTGACAAACTTAAAAGTCATAAAATAAATAGTGAATATATTATAAATATGAATATTTGGTTTGATGGTAAAATTAGATTAGTTAAAAATAAAACTATCGACCAAAATTTACAAGAGAAGATAAACAAAAAGAACATTAAGGAATACATTAATATAATTATTTCTATAGTTAAAAATCTTTTTAAAAATAATTTGACATTTTATAGTTCAATGAGAGGATTTATCAAGATAATAATGAAATTTTTAAATTTAATCGAAATGATTGTAAAATTTGATTGTATATTACAAGAACATCTCAAACGTATTTAAAATGATAAAATTTCTAATCATTATGTTGATCATAATAAAAAAAATGTCAATAATATATTAGATTAAAATAAAATGTATTTTAATTAAAAAAATAAAAGAAACAAATTAGTTTTAGTTATACTTGATTGTAACTTAGATATAAGTTATAAAAATAAATGTCATTTATATTAAGATGTATATATAGCTAGATATTTTAATAAGTCCAATCAAAATAAAAGACTATTTTATAAAATTTAAAAGTGCATGATACACGAGGGAAAGGTGTTTTTAATACCATAATAAACAAATTTTAAACTTGATAAATGATATAAGAGGACGAGGATTTGATAATGAGTTTAATATGAAAGGTGGTAAACAATAAAATATACAAAATGCATTATTAGATATAAACTTTAAAGTTTTTTATACACCATGTGATTATTTTAATAAGTCTTAATTCATTTACTTTGTGATATGATTAATTTTTGTCCTTAGCTATAATTTTTTTTTTTGTGTGATATAACATATATACTCATTGTTCCTATCTGAGATCATGATCGGGTGAGTTAGCAAAAAGCAATGGTTACGAGGAAGATTACAAATGACATGTAGGCATAGAAACCACACAAGGATCCTATAGGCACTCAAAAAAGGGTTAGAAGGGCGTCGAGGTTGAACTTGGCATGACTACTCCGACACTTAAGTTAGCCTCAGGGCTAGGAGAAGATAAAAACAATGGACTAGTTTAAAAGTTTGAATGGTTATGTGCACATACCTGTACCTACTGTAGCAGGCAACCCTTTATAGGGCCATAGCTATAAAGTAACCAAACAATATGATAGATACGAAGTCATATTTGTTACTATCAAACAAACAATTAAGAAAAGTAACCAATTATATAAATAAAAATAACCAAACTAATTAATAATTTTGTTTATAAATTTAAGCAATTTATCAAAAGAAAATAATTGAAGTTGGCTCGTACAAATAATATTAAAAGAAAATAAACTTGCGACCATGGACGCATAGATATCGCGTGTTATTTGAGAGAAGAGATGGTGTGCTTATACTCATTGAGTCACTATCAATCGTCACAATCAATCGCCTATACATGATGTGAATATAAAATATACAAATGAAAAATATTGTAAAAGTTTTTAAGAAATAGAGAGATTGGAGATCGAAAGAAATTCATTCCAAAGACGAATAGATCTACTCTAATCCAATGAAGGAAAAAGATAAAAGATTAAAATTAGAATCTTTTGTACCTGCGGCTGTGAAGAGGAACAAAAAAGACAGTGGAGGCATGCGACAGATAGAATAGGTTGCGTGGGGGGGGGGGGGGTGAATTGACGAAACATTGTAAAGTTTTTTGATTTAATTAAAGTTTGCACGTTGAATTTGGTTTAATTAAACCTTGCAATAGGAAAAGGTGGGGTTCTAATCCAATGAGAGTTGTGTTGTGTGGGCTATATTTTTTTTTCGGTAAAGTGGGTGGGGCTGGAGCCCACCCTAGCCCTAGGGTGGCTCCACCCTTGGGTGTTCTTTATAATCGTAAAGTATATCTAAAATTTAAAAGAAAGTTTTACAAAATGACAATTAGACTTGTTATATTATATGAAGTTGAATGAGTTCTGATACGCTCAGTGAAAAAATTCAATGAAATGCTTAGTGAATGACGTGACACTTTGCATGCACACATTCGATTATCGCTCGGACACCATCGGCGGCCTTCGGCCGCCGCCCCAAATCAAACTGTACCCTGGGGGGCACGGTGAACCCGTCGGAGATCGCTGCATGTAAAGTGTCACGTCATTCACTGAGCTTTTCTTTGAGATTTTTCACTGAGCATATCAATTATTAGGCTATGACGTGAGCACATGGGCAAAAGATGAGAGTTGCAGAGATAAGGATATTAAGATGGATATGTGGACATACATGGATGAAAAGGATAAGAAATTAAAATATTAGAGAGAAAGCTTAGGTTGCAACTATTGAGGAAAAACTCTTGTAAACACATTTAAGATAATGGTACGAATATATACTTAGATAACCAATAAATGCTCTAGTTAGGGGATGTGAAACTATAATAAATGCCCTTATCAAACAAGGAAGAAAAGATAAAAAAAAGACTTGGCTAACAATAATAAAATAAAATAAAATTTATTTAAATATAAATAATGACATAGTAGGGCTAGAGTCTAATGATATAAATGATCCATATAGTCAACTCCACCAAGAGAAATAAAACATGGTTGTTGTTGTTATTAGATTAATGCATCAAGTTTTTGATAAAGCACACACTGCTCATGTTAAATACCGAATTTTATGAGGTTGAAAAGGTGAATTTCGAAAGTTAGGGGCCTAGTTGCAATTTTCCAAATCTGTTGGGTTTATTTGTAAAATACCAAAATAATAATAAAAAATCCTAAATCCCTCTCACCGATTCAGTTTCCTCCCCAACGCCGCACGCCCATCGCCTCTGCCTCAACGCCGCCGCAGACCCCCACACGCGAGCGGTTTCGCCCTAGCCGAACACCGCCGAGACCTTTCTTCCTCTCATTCTTCTTCTTCCTCTTCTCCCTTTCACTTGCCCGACTCCGCTGTGCCCTAGTTCCTGTTGATCGATGGCCAACACAGGTATGATGGGATTTGTTTTAAGATTCTTAAACTATGGCAGTGGGTTCTATTCGATTGTTGAGGGATGTTTTAGAGGAAGATTGAATTGGGTTTTAGGGAATTGAATATGTTGAATGTGACGTTATAGCGTGATATTTAGGGTATCCTCTATGCTCATTTTTTTTCTGAATCTGGACTCTTACTCAGAGCAGATGGGTGTTGGGTCGGTTTTGGGTCGCTGGCGCACGTTCTGGAGTTGGCTGGGTTGAGCTTGGTTTCATATTTGGTTACGGTGAATAATATAAAGGAATAGAATGTAATATATATGTTTGTTGTCATTTAGAAATCAAGGTAGGCATAGTTTGGTATTATCTTGAGCAGGTGTAAGATTTGGGAGATGTAGTACAAAGATTTATTTCATGTTCTCGTTCGTTGTTTTAGCTTACGTTATATATTGTTATTAAAGATAGGTACTCTAAATTTTCTAGATTTGGACACGTGCTCCTATCAGTCCAATATCCCTGCTCTAAATGCCTTGATTGATTAATTAAGTAATTAATGATAATAGGAATATGAATTAATTAATAAATTTATTAATTAAATCATAGATTAATAGTTTCATGGGTTAACTCGGAAATTAACCTAATAACTTAATTATCATAGTTAGGTTAAAAAGAAACGTATTGTGATTTATATATTAATTAAATATATATTATAGGTAGAAGTTATCTTAATCATGTTGAGTATCTCGTTTAGCTAATTTAGCAATTTTTTATAAACAGCTAAATTATGTTCTTGATACAGGACCTTGATTCAAACTTGTTCGGTTGATCGTGGAAGGTTCTCGTTTACGAACTTAAATAAAAAGTGGGTACTTCTCCTTTGTACTCGTGTAGTTTCTTTTACCTTAAAGCATGACTATTTTATGTCTAATAGGTTGCTTGACCTTATTTCTCGTTGTTTGTTATTTTAACATCGTCGTTGATACTTATTCTTCGTTGATCTTCGAGTATTCCAAATTTGTATCCGTACAGTCCCATGTTGGTTTTCTGTTCTGTAAAGTGCCGTTTGTACGTGAGTACTTAGAAGTCCATTAAACACACTTAGGTTTATTTGACATTAGAAATATCCTACCCAGTAGTGTAGATCAAGGTTCGTAGAATCGCGATCCTACACAGGATCGATTTGGGGTCAGGATCGGATCGGTCAGGATCGGATCGTAAAATCGTACGATCCTATCAAAAACCCTTAAAATGAAAAAATATACAATTTTTATTAACACTATAATGAAAATAATCACATTTAACTTCAAGAATATTCTATTTATTACAAGATGATCCAATTTAATTGTCAACCTATTAGATAATAGACATCTAAAGACTCATCATTTTAGAAAAAAGATATAACATAATATTATTAATCAAAAACTAACTAAAAAATAATTAAATAGATATTTAAATAATCTTAAAATACTAACACTAACGATGTAAAAGATAAAAAAAATAATAAAAAAGATTAATAATCTTCTGGGCCTCTGAAAAGACTTTAAACAATATTTTTTGGGATTCAATCTTAAAACTAACTTGTAGATCTTTGAACGAGTTTCAATTTGATATATTATAGGTCACGTGGTTCAATCCGAGTCAAAAGTTATGACCTCTTAAAGCTTTCATCGATCCTGTTCCGATTCTGTTCCGATCCTGTCCGATCCTATACGATCCTGTCGATTCTGTCCGATCCTACGATCTGTGCGATCCTGCTACAAAAACGATTTGCGCGATTCTGGATCGTTTTCTGCCTAGGATGTAGGATCGTACGATCTACGATCCGGATCGCGATTCTGCAAACTATGGTGTAGATGCATAATCGTTGGTTTTCGTTTTCCGATTGGTTGTATTGATGCATCGTTTACTTGTTAGATTTTGGTTGCATCGTTATTTCTCCGGTTGTTCGTGCATCTTGTAGCATGCACCATATCTGCACGTTGCATACTAACGACTGTTGGGCTTCCATATGGTTAAGCCATCGTTAGTCATTTTGTTGCTCGATTCACTCAACCACTTGTTCTATTGGTAGTTGCTAGAGTGCGAGCAACTGTCCTGTTTTGCCACACATGTTGCAGTTGTAGGCAAGTAGTGACACCCTCATAGTTGTTTTTCGAGGGATATTAGAGTTGTTGGTGGCTCCCCCTATGTATCGGGGTTTTGGAGTGTTGGCTCCCCAGCATCCTGTCACTCAACCACACCTTTCTGTGGTATTTGTTGGAGTGCGTACAGTTGTCACAGCCCTACCCACTCGGTCACACAGATGAGATGTGTTGGCGGCTTGACTGGCGTCAGGGGTGACACATGTCATTGCATCATGTGCATACGTATTTCATTTATGCATTTTCTTGTGTTTGATGCATTTATATGAGCTATGATTGTTGCACTTGCTTGACATGCATGTATATGTTGGATTTATTGTTGTTGCGTTGTTTCATACATGTTTAGTTGTTAGTCGGTTTTATAACATATTGTTCTTGTTAGTAGGAGCTCTAGAGCCAATTATATGATGATTGACTAGGGACTTTTTGTATCATATTCTATCATTAATAAAGGCATGATTGGTTATTATACTTACTTTATACTTGTGCCAAATAACTAAGTATAATAATGTCCTTGAGTAGTAGATTCTTATCTACATTATATCGATTGGTTGAATCGATAGTGAGATAATATAGAGAACACTACACTAAATCATTCCTAGTCAAGCATTAATATTCAAGGACAATATTAATGCATAGAGACTAGCATGTACGTCAATTGATGACTTGAGCTCACAAGTCATGGATATGTAATATCGAGTTGACACATGAGTATACATTGGAGAATGTGTACTAAATTTACCCGCCATGAGTAAGTTTCATAGATTGTCATATGAGTGTCATAAACTTTCTCATGTGATTATTAGTATCAATAGTCCTTAGACCTGAAGTCACTACGGTTCCTTACATAAGGAGTTATGTACTTTGGTATCGTCAAACGTCACCCGTAACAGGGTGGACTATAAAGGCGATCACTGGGTATGTAATGAATTATGCGGAGGGATGTGAGTGATGTAGATGGGATCTATCCCTCCCATATGACGGGAGTGATATCTGTGGGCCCCTTGATCGAGTAGGACTGCTAAAACGCATGGTCATGCTCAAATGAGTCAATATGAGATATTGAGCTCATTTGTTTGAGTGAGTCTACTCGGGGATCAAGAAACACAAGATTGATTGAGGATGACACAGTTTATTCCTCATTGGTCAATCTAGATATCAAGGATAGAGGGACAAGGTCATACATTATCATAGTCACGGAGGTTCAGTCAGATCTCGACTTTTCTTGTTACTTGGGTAGCAATGATGCATTGCTAGATGCCGCTCATTACTTATGTGTCTAAAGGGTTTAGGCACATTGCCAATGTCGCGAGAACCTATTGGGTCACACACTAAGGATATGATGCTTCGGGAGTCCGAGTTTGGAACTCGGGAGACCTGAGCCCGAGTGGGAACTCGGGAGGTCAGTTAGGGAGCCCGAGTTGGGAACTCGGGAAGTCCGAGCCCGAGTCGGGAACTCGGGAAGTCCGAGCCCGATTTGGGAACTCGGGAAGTCCGAGCCCGAGTTGGGAACTTGGGAGGTCCAAGCCCGAGTTGGGAACTCTGGAGGTCCGAGCCCGAGTTGGGAACTCGGGAAGTCAGATCGGGAGATCTGCTCGACAGACTGGGTCGGCACTCGGCAGACTGAGTCGGAGCTCAGCAGACTGGGTCGGAGCTCGGCAGACTAGGTCGGAACTCGACAGACTGGGTCAGAGCTCGGCAGACTGGGTCGGGAGCTCGGCACTCGGCAGACTTGGTCGGGAGACCGGTTGGAAGCCCGAGGGGCCCGGTCGGGATTAAAGGGATATTCATTAAAGTGTTTAATGAAGGGAAAAGAAAAAGATTCTTTTCTTGCATGGGAAATGATTAAGAGCCTCATGAAAAGATGTGCTCTTTATTGGGAAGCCAAAGAGACACAAACATCTTCATATTCATGGGATGAATATAAAAGACAGTCTTGTGACTTTGGATGAGGTCTTCTTCTCCACTCCTTCTTCCCTTTTCTCTTCCCTCCCTCATCTTCCTCCTTTGATCGAAACTCTACTGTAGGGTTCTTGGTGTTCTACGAGCTACCTCAAGTTGCTAGCACAACTAAGGTAGCTCTCCCGAAGTTGAGAGATTGTGCCTGTGTGGATACAAATAGAGGCACAGATACTTGAACGTGCAAGAGATCCGGCGCACCTTGGACGAGCGGGATAAGCAAAGGGCACGCTCCAAAGCTATATCTTCTTTAGAAGTAGATGTAGATCAACTTTGTACTAGTTTTTCTTTCGCATGGATCGCTCGTGGGTTTTTGTTTCCGCTGCGTTTTATGATTTTGTGCCGGGAGAACCCAACAGTTCTATATATGTTATGCATGTTTAGGTATTCCTATATTACATATGGATTGTACCCTGTTGGTTCTCTACTTAGTATACCTTTTGTTATGCCATATTTATTGTCTACTCATATACCCGCTGAGTCCGCCCGAACTCACCACCCCTGCTTTCTCTTTTTCTTTCAGATAGCAGGTAGTCGCATTTCTTAGAGCCAGGAGAGGATCCAGTCGCCAGTCCCCAGAGTTGAGTTGTTTTCGTATTTGGTTTAGTTGCTTTATTTTCGGTACTTGGTTTGTTTGCAATTTATTTGTTTATCAGTTATCGGACTGATTTTATTATTATTACAAAGACATTTGAGTTCCCGTTGGTTGTGATTTCTTTTATGATTAAGGTGGCTGAGCTACCCATTATCTTTTATGATGATATAAACTGGGTGGTGATGTTTTTATTTTCTGTTATGATGGCTGAGCCATCTTTTGTGATTAGAGTGTATGTATTATTGCCCCAACTTGTCCGCCGTACTATTAGTGATATGAGAGAAGTGTCCTAAGACAATCGCCTTATGATTGTAATCATTTATTTTAATAAATGAATATTCACTATTTGAGTATACATGATTATTTGATTAAGATCGTAAGCTCATTTACTGAATGCCCACAATACAATTCATAGCATGAGAGAATTTGTGATGAATTCACAACTAGTGATTATCTCTACATGTGCAATTGTGAAGTATTGAAATTGTCCCTAGTCGATGAATTGATAAATACGGACACTATCAATTCTGTTGAGACTAGCATGGGTTATTCTCTAATCAGCTGATTCTCACTAGCTGGTGACATTGAGATTGTTGGTGCAGAAAGCACCCAAGTCGAACCTGTGTTTTGATAATGGCAAAAGGGTTCAAAAGTTAAGGTATAATGTTTATCTAACATGTTACTCAAGTGTGCAAGGAATGTCCTAGCGAAGGGCTGCTAGGCAACTGGCGAAGGAATGTCAGGATACAAAGCCCTAGCGAAGGACTGCTAGGCAACTGGCGAAGGAATGCCAGGATACAAAGCCCTAGCGAAGGACTGCTAGGCACCTGGCGAAGGAATGCCAGGATATAAAGACCTAGCGAAGGACTGCTAGGCACCAGGCAAAGGACAGCTTGGTACTGAAGACCTGGCGAAGGACAGCTAGGCACCTGGCGAAGGACTGTCAGGATCCAAAGACCTGGCGAAGGACTGCTAGGCACCGGGCGAAGGATAGCTTGGTATCCAAGACCTGGCAAAGGACCGCTGGGCAAAAGTCCAACCGGAGGAGCCGATTCGCATCAGGTAAATTCTCCCGAGAGGAGTAGGTGAGGACGCGTTCCCTGTCGAGGGAACAGTAGGCATTGGTTCGACCTAGGGTTCCATTTTGGAGACTCAAAGTCAGAACCAAGACAGCTAAGACTGTATAAACTAACATATTATTGCTTTATGTTGTTTTGGACTAACCCTGGATGCAGGACCGAAGGAATGAGTCATTGCAGCTCAGAACGCCTTAAAGGAGAAAGGCAGCAGCTGAGCAGGGCGCCCCCAGTGTTCCGGGCACCCCCAAGGGCAACACAAAACAGACTAAGCAAAAAGAGTGCTTCAGCAGTTCATGGGCGGGGCGCCCCCATGCTCCCGGGCGCCCCCCATGCTCCCAGGCGCCCCCAGCTTAAGCTAACGAAGCAAGCCAGCGAGAAGCCAACAGGATAAGAGCCTGACCCAGTCAACCCGAGCGCCCCCAGCGTCCCGGGCGCCCCCGTCAAAGTTTGATCCCGAGTTTGAAGGGATCAGAGCTAACCGAGTGCAGCCCGGATCAGCTGACACGTGGGGGGGCGCCCCCGACGTTCCGGGCGTCCCCAGGGGCTATAAAAGGGCCCTCGAACCCAAGGCTTCAGCAAATCAATTCTTCCAACGCATTCACGCTCTTCTGCTCCCGCACTATGCTCCGGAAACCTCCCAACTTGAGATACAAGCGCCGACGACGTCCTTCTGCTTCAAAAATATAATCTACACCAGACGTCGGTAACGAAGAGCTAATTTTAGTTTACTGCAATAATTTTTGTAATACTTTTTGTAAACGAATTTTGCGCACATATAGAATTGCCCGCAGTAAACGGTCAACGACCGTGGGCCTTGGAGTAGGAGCCGACCGCGACTCCGAACCAAGTAAAAAACTTGGTGTTTGCATGTGTTTGATTTAAATTTCCGCTGCGTAATTTCTCTAACTGTTAATCCGAACGTTTTACGATATTCAACCCCCCTCTATCATTTCTCTCGATCCAACAAGTGGTATCAGAGCGGGGAAGCTCAAATTTGGTGCAACCACCAGTTTGAGAATTTTTCAGATTTTTACGAAATTTTCTTTAATATTTTTTTTCGTTCGAATTTCTTGTCGTTAATCGAGGTTGGTGCAACACCCCTCGACAAATATTTTTTTCACTTTATCCCGCACTACTAATCCAAGACCAAGTATTGGGATATTTCTTTCCTTTTAGTTTAATTTTCAGAGAAAATGGCCATGCAAGAAGGCTTCAGCACTGCAAGACCACCTCTCTTCAGTGGGGAGGACTTCTCCTACTGGAAGAGCAGAATGGAGGTCCACCTGAAAACTCAGGTGGACATGTGGATAATCATCCAGTCCAAACTGGAGATTCCAAAAAATGCTGAAGGAGTACCTCAAACCTACACAGAATGGGTGATAAGTGTCATTTTATTGATCATTTTATATGCTTAAATCTATGTTTGACCCATATTTTACTTGTGTAATTGTGGATTTACCCTAGGTTCTAGGATTTGTATCCTTTTTGGACCTAATTGCAAATTTAGTTATATTTGAGTTGTTTTGTCACTAAATTTTTGATCTACTTTTGTAGGCTTAGAAGGATCGTGGACCTAGGTTATATTGGGTCAAGGTTGAGTCAAAGTGGACCAGGTCAAAGAAATCAAGCGTCAACTCATTTGGACCGTCCGATGCAAGAACGGTTAGATCTAGACCATCTGAAAACTTTTGATCAATACGAGATGGGCTAAGGCTAATCAAGCAATCAGATCAAGATCTGAAGATTTCAGCTCAATCGGAGATCATCTGGCCGTTGGATCATGATCAGAGAGATCTAGACCGTCCATTCAAAGATCAAGGTGATCCGAACCATCCGTTGGAGATCTGGCAGATCCGAGCTACCACGAGGATGATCCTGACCTCTGATCAAGATCTGGAAAATTTGAATCAAATCGGACAAAGATTCACCGTTGGATGAAGCGGGATTAATCTCAGCCGTCCACTGATTTAACTACAAAAACAGATTCCCCTGTTCAGATCTGTGGTCGCGTCTTCAGCTCAGTTCGAATTTTCTTCACTTGTTCTTCAGTTTTTTTCGGCAATTTCTTCCATTGAGGGCGTGGCCAACTCGATCACTACCTTGGAGTGAGATTTAAGTCATTGGAGAAGGCTTCTATGGAGTTTCTAACTCGGATTTGCATCAGATCAGGGGTTGAGTGAGGGTTTCATCAGTTTCTGATTTCTGATCCATTTGATTGTGAATTTGTGCTGTTTCCTTCAATCGGAGCTTCCTGGAGGGTCTCTAGAGCGTCCTGATCATCACCTAATCTTCACAGCATTCTTTCATCGCGAGATCAAAGGGATCGGATTGGTTTTTCCAGCTGCGTGCAATCTGGGAACAGATCTGAAGTGGGAGCCAATTTCCATTGGTTTGCGAGTTGAAGGGGTTCTTGACTTGCCTTTGTGTGACGAACAAGGTGATCTCGAGACAAGAGAGTGATTGAGAGTTAATTTCCTTAGTTAATTTCTGTTTTTCAGATGTAATTTCAGTTTCAAATGTCTTTCAAATCTGTTTTTCGTATCTGCTGTAGTTTCTGAAGTTTGTATCAGTTCTATTAGATCGTTGCTTGTAGTTGATAGCTTTTCAAACTTGCAATCTAGTTAGCTAAGTTGTTTGTTGAATGAACAATTGCATTCAAGTCAGTTTATAGCTTCAATTAATTTCTGAATTTGGATTCGTTTCTGCATTCATACTTGTTTCTGTCTGCGTATCAGAATTCTTAGTGTTCATTTCTGAGTTGTTTGACTATAATTAGATTGTAATGCTTTGAAGTAAGTAGGTAAACAGCTTGATTGGTTAATATTTGCTCTCAATTTGAGTTTAATTCATGAATTAGTTCTCGCGTATCAAGTTTGTAGTTGTGTATCAACTTGGTCCCTGCTCTTACTTCAAGTTCAGTTTGAATCTGCGTTTCCATTTCTGAAAATTAGACATCATGGATAGAGTGCTAATGCAGTAGGTTTCAGTCTACTTCACATTTGAATCATGCCGGAATTAAGTTGATTTCTGAAATTCTGTTCAGCTGACGCGTAGCATACATTCCTGCACATCAAGAAATCAGTACTCTTCTTAATTGAAATAAGCTGCAATTTCAGTCATTTGCTTCTGAATTTTGGTGTCAAGGAATCAGTAACTCTTCTTGATTGTATCTGAACATTAGATTAGTTATTTGAGTTTAGTTTATCCTTGGTTGTTTCTAGCATTCAGTTTGATACAAGCATGCATGCATTTCGAGTTATTAAGCTTAGCATTTCATTTTCTACAATAGTTTGATTCAGAATTCTGTATTTAATCTGTTTGTTTCAAATTCGATTGTTACATCAGTAGTTTCACAGTAGTGTAGTGCTGCTCTATTTGTTCCAAGTTGCAAGTCAATACTACATGTAGATTTAGTTTCCGGCACAAGGTGTTCCTTTACTTGGTATCAAGCTTAGTGTTTGAATTCATGCAACTTCAATTCTGTAATCTCATTTCTATTACTGCTGCATTCAATTCCGAATTTCAGTTCTTAATCCATGCATTTCATTTCATTAATAGCCTTGTTCTCCAAGTGATGTGATTAGTTCATTTCTTAGGTTGTTTCACATTGAGTATCAAATTTTCATTTCTTTTTATTACCTTTCCTTGTCTATTTGAAACCAAACACCAGACTTTATTTGAAACCCAAAAATATTGACGACACATAAACGCAAGCTCGAATCATACAATTTGAACTAGCCCTTGGAAAAATATGACCTGTGGCCCCTTTACTACGCTTTTCTTCTTTGATTGCAAAAAGGGTTTCAGCACTTTTATAAATTCTAAATTCTGATGGATCCACATTCGTGACAACTTTAATTAGCTAAATTGGGTCCATCAATGGGACACCGCTCTGAAATGGAAGATTGAAGCTGATGCAAAGGCGACCCAGACCCTCCAATGCGGCTTAACAAAAGAGGAGCTGAATCGGGTGGGTCCATTCAACAGTGCCAAGGAGCTGTGGGGGAAACTGATCGAGCTGCACGAAGGAACTTCAGACACTCGGATCAGCAAGAGAGATCTCCTCCTGAACAAGCTGTACACGATCAAGATGACCGATAACGAAACAGCAGCTCAGCTTCACGCCCGAATTCAGGAATTAATGAACGGACTACACACCATCGGTCACAAGGTAGAAAACCGTGACCTAATAAGGTACGCTTTAAATGCTTTCCCGAGAAACACCTTGTGGGCATCTATGGTAGATGCATACAAGGTTTCAAGGGACCTTTCAAAAATTAAATTAGATGAATTGTTCTCTGAATTAGAATTACATGAATAGACTAACTGTAATCTGGCCGAGAAAGGTATTGCCTTTGTTGCAGGTAAAACTGGAAGGACAACCAAGAAGAAGCCTCAACCTGAACCCGAGTCTAACTCAGACTCAGACTCAGAAGACGAAGAAGAGATCGACCAAAGCTGGTCCGACTGGCCCGAAGCTACTACAAGGAATTGAAGAACCAAACCAACAGACGGAAGGCCAGCAGAAGAAAGTGTTGGATCGAGAAAACCGATAGAGGGGGGGGGGGTGAATATCGGAAATCGTTTTTCAGAAATTTTAGAGCAAGTACGCAGCGGAAATTAAAAATCACAACACAGAGACACAGTCGATTTTACTTGGTTCGGAGCCTGTGTCGACTCCTACTCCAAGGCCCACGGTCGTTGACCGTTTACTTTGGGCAATTCTATATACGGCGCAAACAGTTTACAAAATTTGATTACAAAATAAGTGCAGTAAATAAAAAAACGCTCTTCTTTACCGACGTCCGGAGTAGATCGACTTTTTCGGAGCAGCGGGACGTCGTCGGCTCGAGTTGGAAGGTTTCCGGAGCAAGGCGCGAGAGCAGAAGAGCTTTGAGACGTTGAGTGAATTGATGTTCTGAAGCCTTGGTCGAGGGCCCTTTATATAGGGCCTGGGGGCGCTTGGGACGTTGGGGGCGCCCCCCCACGTGGCCTTTGATCCGCCAAAGTCTCGGTCAGCGTCTGATCCCTTTATCTTCGGGATCAGCTTTGACCGGGGCACCCAGAGCGCTCGGGGCGCCCGGATTTACCGGGTCAAAGTGTTATCTGGCTTCGAAGAGAGCTGCTTCGCCCGCAGCGCAGGGGCGCCCGCAGCGCAGGGGGCGCCCGGGAGTTGTACTGTTTGAAGCTGCTTTTTACTTGTGTGTTTTGTGTTCACCTTGGGGGCGCCCGGGACACTCCGGGCGCCCTGGTCAGCTGTTGCCTCACTCCTTTGAGGATCTCTGAGCTGTAGACACTCGTTCCTTCGGTCCTGCATCCAGGGTTAGTCTAAAACACAACAAAACATTAAGTGGTTAGTTTATACAGCCTTAGCTGTCTTGATTTTGACTTTGGGCCTCCAAAATGGAACCCTAGGTTGAACCGACGCCTACTGTTCCCTCGACGGGGAACGCGTCCTCACCTACTCCTCTCGGGAGAATGTACCTGATGCCAACCGCTCCTTTGGTTCGACTTTTGCCTAGCGGTCCTTTGCCAGGTCTTGGATACCGAGCTGTCCTTCGCCCGATGCCTAGCAGTCCTTCGCTAGGGCTTCAGTCCCAAGCTGTCCTTCGCCTGGTGCCTAGCAGTCCTTCGCTAGGGCTTCAGTACCCTGGCATTCCTTCGCCAGTGCCTAGCAGTCCTTCGCTAGGGCTTTGTATCCTGGCAGTCCTTCGCCAGGTGCCTAGCAGTCCTTCACTAGGGCTTTGTTTCCTTGCAGCCCTTCGCCAGGTGCCTAGCAGCCCTTCGCTAGGACTTTGTTTCCTGGCAGCCCTTCGCCAGGTGCCTAGCAGCCCTTCGCTAGGACTTTGTTTCCCGCACACTTGAGTAACATCGTTAGATCACCAATAACACTTAACTTTGAATCCTTTGCCAATATCAAAACAAGGTTCGATATGGTGCTTCCTACACCAACAATCTCCCCCTTTTTGATTTATGGCAACACAATTCAAAGTTAAGTAAAAACCATATACAGTTTAAGCAAAAAGATAAAAACACAATGAAGTATGAACAGAATAGATTTTAAAAAAATTCTTTATTTCTCATACTCCCCCTAAAACCCTGAATTCTTGTGTTAAAACACTTAACTTTGACCTTTCCTCCCCCTTTGACATATATCAAAAACATACATGGGCGAAAAAAGGTTTCTAATAGAGAGTTTTGAGTTTGTGTAAAACTTTTAAGTTTTTTTACAAAGTGTTTTAAAAAGCATTTGCATAAAAACTTTTTACACTTAGACAATTTTCCATTTTGCAAACCTAAATTTTGTTTAAAAAAAGCTTTTACTTACAAGGTTTTGCAAAAAAGAATTTTACTTAGGCCAAATTTTGAAGTCAAATTTCCAAAAAAAAGTTCAACTTTGAGAATTGAAAAAAAATTATTTTTAAAATAATTTGCACACTCAGACGAATTTGCTTGGAAATACTTTGTGTATTTTGAAAAACAAAATTTGTAAAGCTTCTAGACAAGTTTTTCACCAAAAAAACTCTACTTAGAAACATTTTCCAAAATTTTCAACTAGTTTTTTGCTCAGACAAATTTTGTTTACTAAGAAGAATTTTACTTTAAGAAAAAAAACATGCACTTAAGAAATTTTGAAATACTTAGAAATGCTTAGCACTTTTAAAGAAAATTAAACAAAATTTCCTTTCTCTCCCCCTTAATGTGAAATTCTTCTCCTTCTGTTTTAGACCATTTCTAAGTTCAGTTTTAAAAAAGATATTTTGAAAAACTTCTGAGTATCACAAAGGAAAATCTTAGTTAAGAGCAACTCGAAGTTTTCAATAAGGTTTCTTTAAAAAGGAAAAGTTTAAGGAGAAAGTTTGTGTATCAGAGCCTATGAGTTTTGAAAACATAAAAATACTTAGTATAATTCTCGAAAGCACAGCAAAAAGCTTAAATTTCCAGATTAAATCCATTTTGAAGAGTATTGTGAGGTTTTGAAAAATATTTTGTAAGAAAAAAAATTTAGAAAAGATTTTTCAAGTACTTTTGAGATAAATTATGATTTGAAACACATAAGTACTTTTAGAACCATATTAGACTTTGAAAAATATGAGTAATTTTTGAAACGTATTAGACTTTGAAGAAATATAAGTAATTTTTGAAACATATTAGACTTTGAAAAATATAAGTAATTTTTGAAACGTATTAGACTTTGAAAAATATAAGTAATTTTTGAAACGTATTAGACTTTGAAAAATATAATATTTTACTTGACTAGGTTTCTTTTCCAGTCTGACACAATCCTAGGAAGCCTTGTTGACTACAAGGACATTTTCCTAAGTGTCCTGGAAATTCTCCAACCCAAGTAAATATTATTTCAAAAATAATTTCATAAGCCACAACAATAATAGCATTTTGAAAGACTTATATTTTCAGCAAGGATTTTGAAGATATAGTTTATGAAAATATGTTATTAAATAATTTCAAAACAGATAATTATTAATAAAAACTTTTTAGAAATTCTTCTTTTGATTCAGCCCCCCCTAAATTTGACACATCCTAGGAGTCCTAGTAGATTATGTAGTGGACCTTCCTCTGTGTCTTTAGGGTTTACCAAAATCAAAAGAATAACTTTGAAGTATGATATTTTTAAGAAGATAATTTTTGAAAACACAACTTGGAATGATAGCATAGTTTTCGAAAATCATTTTGAAATGATGATAATTTTTCAAAGAGATAGTAATATACGAGGGTTTTTGAATCAAATTTTTGAAAACCTTATTTTGAGATGATAGTGAGTTTTTAGAGCATAAGGTTTTTGAAAAAAATCTGAATTTTTCGAAAAAAGAACCAAAAAAAAACTCCCCCTGTATTTGACACTATCTTACTTTTATCTAGGTTCCTTAAGGGGTTCAGTGTTGAGCAAGTTTGACTATGTTGACTAGGGTTGACTGTTTTGACCAAGTTTGACTAAGTTGATAATGTTTGACCAATCAATAACTAAATCAAACAAGCCCCTAGATTATATTTAAAATGAGTCTATCGAGATATTTCACATGAAATTTCATATTAAAAAAATGTTAGAATTGAAAGAGTAGGGTACCATAAACTGAATTAATTTGAAAAATATAGATAATTTTGAATAACTTTTGAAAATATTTTTTTTATTTAAAAGGATAGTGAATTATGCATTTAGGTCCTAGATGTCTCACCAGTTCTACGTGGTCAAGCATGTTAACCTTATGGGTTGTGTGAGACAAATATTTTAATTTTGAAAATAAATGATTGACAATAATTAAATTGAATTTTGAAAATAATTAATTGAATTATTTTGAATTTGATTAAATTGATTTAACTAAGATTTAATAGAATTTAATTGATTTAATTAAAATTTAATTGATTTAATTAAAATTTAATTGATTTAATTAAGATTTAATTGGATTTAATTCAATTTAATTGATTTAATTAAGATTTAATTCAATTTAATTGATTTAATTAAGATTTGATTGGATTTAATTAATTTAATTAAGATTTAATTAAATTTAATTGATTTAATTAAGATTTAATTGATTTAATTACGATTTGATTGGATTTAATTGATTTAATTAAGATTTAATTGGATTTAATTGATTTAATTAAGATCTAATTGGATTTAATTGATTTAATTAAGATTTAATTCAATTTAATTGATTTAATTAAGATTTAATTCAATTTAATTGATTTAATTAAGATTTAATTGAATCAATTGAATTAATTTGAGTTTGATTAATTTAAATTTGGTTGGGTTGGACTCAACTTTTAGGTCCTAAGCATCTCACCCATTTCTAGGTGACAAAACAAGGTATCCTTATATGTTTTGTGAGATGCGTTAAATTTTGTCTTTGAATTTAAATTAAAAGCTATGATTTGATTGAAGCTTGTGTTAGATTCAAGTTTAACAAATGACAATTTGAAAGTAAGTTTCGATAATTGGTTTTCAGGTCTTGGCGAGGCACAGAGGCCTTCTTTGGCCGTAGCCTTATTGGATCAACAACCCTTTCCTAGACAAAGCCTTTTAAAGAAATTTTATTTTCAAATTGCTTTCTGAGAAACTTTGGTCTAACTAGCTTAGGATTCGGAGAGGTAGCTTCGGCTAGTTCCACCGGACTAAAAAGACCAAATAAGGTACTCCTTACCCTATTTGATTCCTTAGTCAGGCTTCCCTAACGTACTATCATCAAACCTTGTCCTAATACTAGGTTGTTCAAGTTTCAATTAATCAGGTTAGTCCTTAAACTAACCAATCCTAATTTTTAAGCAAAAAAAAATAAAAATAAAATAAAATAAACAACATACAATTAAAGCAAACAAAAAATTGATCTAAGTTACATCATAATCGAAATAAAACTCTGATTTATTAAAATTAGCATGGTTGTGAATTAAATTTTCTGACATATTAAACTTAATTAATTTGTATGAATTAATTACGTTCTTTGAGGTAAATATTAGATTTTCAAATATCGTAAATTTACCTTTTGATTCCCGGTTGGGAATCTCCCCCTTGATTCTAGCCATCTTTCTTTTGCTTGATTGTTTCTTCGATATTTTGTAGCGGTCGCGAGCCAACCAGACCAGTTTCCAAGGATCCCTTCGTTCATCGTCAGATTCTGAGTCTGAGTCAGACTCAGGTACAGGTTGAATCTTCTTCTTTAGTGGTTCTCAAGTTCAGGCATGGGTACCCAAACTATGCCTGAACAAACAAACTGGATCAAATCAATACTGGATCCCCAAGGACAAGATTCACATCTTGCCAGACCATTATCGTGGCTTTAGTCCAGGGGGAGCCAAATTGAAAACAATATTTATTATTAGATAAAACTCAATTCTTGCTTGCAATTTGCATGATTGATTGTTTACTTAATTTCTGCAATTTACCATGTTTAGATTTAGGAATGGTTAGTTTAAGGACTGAACCAACTTAACTGAAATTTGACAACATAGTATTGGGTGGAGGTGAGATGATAGTACGTTAGGGAAACCAATTCTAATAAGGTCAAGTATTCTCTACTTGGTCTCTTTAGACTGGTGAAACTAGTCGAAGCTACCGATCCAAGACCCAAACTAGTTAGACCAGAATTTTTCAAAGATTAATTTTGAAAATGAAATTTCATTAAAAGGCTTTGTCAAGGAAAGGGTTGATGATCCAATAAGGCTACGACCAAAGAAGGCCTAGTGCCTCGCCAAGACCTGGAAGCTAATTTTTGAAATTCAAATTCAAATTATTCTTTGTCAAATTCGAATCTAACACAAATTTTCAGTTAGTTGTAGATTTAAACATTCTTTTCAAAATAAATTCAATTGTTTTCAAAATTAATTAAGTTTTTCAAAATAAATCATGTTTTTCAAAAATTCTTTTATCAAAACCTGTCTCACAAAACCTATAAGGCTAACGTGATTGAAAACCCTAGATTGAGTGAGACAGTAAAATTATACTCAATTGAAATTCCTTTATTACCTATATTTTGGTTTAATCCTGTAGTTCAGAACATAGTCAAACCATAGTCAAAGTAGTCAAACCATGGTCAACATAGTCAAAGTAGTCAAACCATGGTCAACATAGTCAAACCATGGTCAAAGTAGTCAAATCATTTCAAACCATGGTCAAACCAAATAAACCATGGTCAAATGATGACAAGACAACAAAAATGACAATCAATACTCCATCCGGGCGCCCGTGACTCCTCGGGCGCCCCCCATTACTTTCACTCCTCTCAAAGCAAAAAGCTGTCCTTGTCCCTTGACCGGGGCGCCCCGAACCTCGCGGGCGCCCCCAGTATCAGTCAAAGCAGCAAAAGCTGCAAAGACCAGGCTGACCGAGGCGCCCGGGTCACTGCGGGCGCCCCCAACCAACACTAGTCACTGCCAAAGGCAGTAGGCTGCTGTCCCGGGCGCCCGGGAGCCCCCAATAAACTGCCTATAAAAAGGCACCCGAACTCCCTCTTCTTCCCACACCAAAAACCATCCTCCTTCCTCACTTCCTTCCTTCCAAAGAGATCAAGTGACACTTGTGCATCCTCAATCTCAACTATGTCTCCTCGGTATGATTTCTTTTATGCATTTATAATTATTTTCTTAATTCCTTTCTTATAAATGCATGTTTCTTAACTTAGAAAACGCCGAGCGAACCAAGCGAACCCCGGTACCGAACCGAGTCCCGACCCTAGGTTTCCAACTCTAGAACTTTGTAATAAGTTTGCTCGAACAACCTATAAGCCTATCAAAACTAACTATCTAAATAGACACTTCTTCACCCAATCTTGTCCTTTAGCCATGAATGTTATAAACTTTTATCAACTAGACAATCTAGTGTTCTGCACTCATTCAATTAACACATCTTTATGTGCAGAATTCTATAATAACATAGTTGACAAAACGATCTCATGTTTGTCACTACTGTTCATGGGATACCCTTGTCGATCACTCCTACTTTACTAAATCGATTTCTTGGACTACGACCCTCCCAGTCCACCTTTTGTTGCTATCCACCTAGGGATCCTCCATTTGATGCTCCCTACTCTCACATTACTCTAGACACTCTCCACTCCTATTTCTATAGGGAAGCTAGACTCCCCGTAGCTAGACGTTTTCAGTTCGTTGACCTTCAGGTCCAGGACTATGCCCTGTACAGAGTCCTGGTCCGCTGCATATTACCACTATCCACTAGGGATGTCGCAACCATGCGACCTTTTCATGCCTTCCTCCTGTATGCCCTAATCCATCATCTAGACATTGACATTGGCCTTCACATATTCCACGCTATCTTATATGCTTCCAGTGTCACGACTCAGGGTCGGGTACGCACTCCCTTCTGCCACATCATCACCTCCATCCTTCATCACCACGGTCGTGACATTACCGTAGGTGAAATAACTGCGATGACCGATTTTGACGAGATAGGGTTTAGGAACTTCTCTTTAGCTGGTATAGAGGTATCGGCCACCGGGGTTTTGACTTGGAGACGACAGCGAGTCGGAGCTCAGATAGACTCAGACGAGGAGGTTGAAGTCGATGTCGCCGATTTGGCAGCAGAGGCTCGAGCACACATAGACGAGCCCCCTCCACCGACACTGTACGGGAGAGTGACACGGCTGGAGACACAGGTCCAGAGCCTCCGTGAGGAAGTGGAGGCAAACCATGCTGAAGATATGGAGACAAATCTAGGCTATTACACTGACTATATGAGTGCCCTTAGAGCTGAGAGGGAGACCAGAGACGCACAGTATCACGAGATGATGGACTGCTCCGATCCTGGCAGCCAGGATCTTCTGATCATCCTGGTCCCGCATCCTAGATTTGATTAGCATTGTACCAGTGACTATATGATTGCCCCTACTCAGTAGGGTTGACTCATGTTTTGACTTGTATGACTGTACTGATTCTCTCTGTTGACCAGCTGACTTATGGAGATGAGTACTTGTTTTTCTCTACTATTTGATCAGCAGTTAGGATTATGCTTGGTAGAATAGGTTAAGTCTACTCTTGGTTTTCTTACTACTTTGCTCATTTCAAAATCAATATTTAAAGTAGTTTTTAAAATGCTTTCAAAATCAGCTTTTACTTAGTTTTGAAAAGTTTTAAAAATAAATTTTTCGACTTAGTTTTATTTTAAAAACTACCCCCTTCAAAACTAGGGCTTTTTCATAAATGGACTTAGCCTAGGCCCTAACCCTAGAACTGCATGCACCTATAGATTTAGAAGCCAGCATCTCACAATCACCTTAGGGTACTTTTGATTGATAACCTAGAATGGGTTGAGATGCTTAGGTCTTTGCCTTAATTCAAGATGCTTTAAGTCTGTGCATCTGCAGTAATTGGGGCACTAAATACAACTTACACAGTAATCAAGTTAAGTGTCAAGTTTAGAAAATCTAACTTGAACAGAACACTTAACTTGACTAACCCTAGCAAAAACTACTGTTTATAACAGTTAGTAAGTAGCTAATTGGGTTAGACAGGACCCTAAAAGAGATAAGTAAAACTGATTTGGTTTAGTTCATATCCTGAATTGATTCAGTACAGCAAATTGTGCAATTTATTTTTTGCTTTTATGCAAGTTAATTATCCTTTTTTCTGCTATACTGCCTTGTTTTTGATATATGGCAAAGGGGGAGAGATAGGAAAGGAGAGAATTTAAAATTTAAAATTTTTTCTAAAATCTAAAAATTCAAACTCTATCCTTTATTCAAAAAGTACTTAATTCATTTTCAAAAGTACAAAATTCTTCCAAGTTTTAAAATTTTTTCCAAGTACTTAAACTTAAGTTTTCAAACTTTCCTTAAGTACCTTAAACTTAAGTTTTCAAACTTTCCTTAGTACTTTAAACTTAAGTTTTCAAACTTTCTAAGCACTTAAACTTAAGTTTTCAAAATTTTCTAAGTGCTTTGAACCTAAATTTTCAAAGTTTACTAAGTACTTAAAACTGAAACTTTCAAAATTTCACTTAGTACTTTAAAACTTAAACATTTTACAGATTTTCCTAAGTACTTAAAACTTAAATCTTTCTAATTTTTCTAAGTATTTTAAACTTAAGTTTTCAAAAACCCTCTAAGTATTTTAAACTTAAGTTTTCAAAATCCCTCTAAGTATTTTAAACTTAAGTTTTCAAAAACCTTCTGAGTACTTAAACTTAAATTTTGAAATTTTCATTAGTACTCAAACTTAAGTTTTCAAAATCCTTCGTAATACTTAAACTTAAGTTTTCAAATTTATCTAAGTATTTAAACTTAAATTTTCTACAAAGATAAATTTTCCAAAACCAAAATTATTTTGGAAAATATGTATCTTGAAGTTCTGCTGAAAATTATTCTAAGTAAAATAAAATCCAACTTTAGACTTAGAATTTATTTTCAAAAACCCCACGAACTTTTGAAAAATCTAGGGGGAGATTCCTTCCAGGGGAGGAAACAAAATTTCAGGTTACTAGTTCTGATTAACTTAACTTTTTGAACCAGGGTTGCCATAAATCAAAAAGGGGGAGATTGTTGGTGCAGAAAGCACCCAAGTCGAACCTGTGTTTTGATAATGGCAAAAGGGTTCAAAAGTTAAGGTATAATGTTTATTTAACATGTTACTCAAGTGTGCAGGGAATGTCCTAGCGAAGGGCTGCTAGGCAATTGGCGAAGGAGTGCCAGGATACAAAGCCCTAGCGAAGGACTGCTAGGCTGCTAGGCAACTGGCGAAGGAATGCCAGGATACAAAGCCCTAGCGAAGGACTGCTAGGCACCTGGCGAAGGAATGTCAGGATATAAAGACTTAGCGAAGAACTTCTAGGCACCAGGCAAAGGACAGCTTGGTATTGAAGTCCTGGCGAAGGACAGCTAGGCACCTGGCGAAGGACTGTCAGGATCCGAAGACCTGGCGAAGGCTGCTAGGCACCGGGCGAAGGATAGCTTGGTATCCAAGACCTGGCAAAGGACCGCTGGGCAAAAGTCCAACCGGAGGAGCCGGTTGGCATCTCCCGAGAGGAGTAGGTGAGGACGCATTCCTCGTCGAGGGAACAGTAGGCGTCGGTTTGACCTAGAATTCCATTTTGGAGACCCAAAGTCAGAACCAAGACAGCTAAGGCTGTATAAACTAACATATTATTGCTTTATGTTGTTTTGGACTAACCCTGGATGCAGGACTGAAGGAATGAGTCATTGCAGCTCAGAACGCCTTAAAGGAGAAAGGCAGCAGCTGAGCAGGGCGCCCCAGTGTTCCGGGCGCCCCCAAGGGCAACACAAAACAGACTAAGCAAAAAGAGTGCTTCGGCAGTTCATGGGCGGGGCGCCCCCGTGCTCCCGTGCGCCCCCCATGCTCCTGGGCGCCCCCAGCGTCCCGGGCGCCCCCAGCTTAAGCTAACGAAGCAAGCCAGCGAGAAGCCAACAGGATAAGAGTCTGACCCAGTCAACCCGGGCGCCCCCAGCGTCCCGGGCGCCCCCGTCAAAGTCTAATCCCGAGTTTGAAGGGATCAGAGCTGACCGAGTGCAACCCGGATCAGCTGACACGTGGGGGGGGGGGGAGGGGCGCCCCCGACGTTTGTTGGTGCAGGAAGCACCATATCGAACCTTGTTTTGATATTGGCAAAGGATTCAAAGTTAAGTTTATTGGTGATCTAACAATGTTACTCAAGTGTGCAGGAAAAGTCCTAGCGAAGGGCTGCTAGGCACCTGGCGAAGGGCTGCCAGGAAACAAAGTCCTAGCGAAGGGCTGCTATGTTAGTGATATGAGAGAAGTGTCCTAAGGCAATCGCCTTATGATTGTAAACATTTATTTTAATAAATGATAATTCACTATTTGAGTGTACATGTTTGTGTATTTGATTGGGATCTTAAACTCATCTACTGAATGTCCGCAATACAACTCACAGCATAAGAGAATTTGTGATGGGATCACAACTAGTGATTATCTCTAAATGTGCAAATGTGAAGTATTGAAAATATCCCTAGTCGATGAATTGATAAAAACGGACACTATCAATTCTGTTGAGACTAGCATGAGTTATTCTCTAATCAGCTGATTTTCACTGGCTGGTGACATTGGGATGTCCGGAGATAAACATGGATGCTAGTTAAGGGAACTAGTTCATTGGAGTGACTAGCTGTAAAACCTCATATGGTTATCTATAAAGATATGTCAATGAAGTTCTTACTGCGGCTTAAGTGCGATGTTCCTTTGACTTGCGGTGTTCAAGTCATCTTGGTCATGGAGACTTATACTTTAACATCTTAAGCAAGCATCTCCAAGGAGGTGTGGACCCAGGATGATTGGGTATAAGCCGAAGTGCCCGAAGATGTTTGAACAGCCTACAAAGGATTCACCACTCCTTGCGAGGAGATGTATACCCAGGCCTATCGTCGGATTGTTACTCAAAACCTCTGGCCAGAGTATATCATGTTAAGAGTGCGAGTCTCTTACATGAGAGTAATTAGAAATCCAAAGGACGAAAAAGACACTACTTGGGCTAGGTGTGACGTAGTCAGCCTAGTGGGGACTGACACCATAGACCGTGTCCTGAACCAAGTGGGTATAAGGTGGTGAAAGGAATGGGGCACGATTCATTAGAGCTGCTGAAGGGTTTCAGAATAATTTCTTCTGAGGTCAAACCGTTGATCTTTCGATTAATTGGGGATCATGATGTACTACTAGGTGTCACTCATGATCGTTCTATAATTAATGGGTTAATTATAGACGGCCAACATAAATCGAAAGCCTATTTAGTCACACGCACTACGAGTAATCCGAGGGATTTAAAACGAGTTGAAAATTAGATTTTCCGATCAAGAGAAATAAGTCGAATCTGAGTTAGTCAGAGGCGCAATGGAAGCTAAAAAATGGCTAAGTCTTTTGAAGGCTTTTTGGGCGAATTAAATGAGTTTAATTCGCGGCGGTTCGGGTTGGTTTGGCCGGCCAAAGAGGGTGTGAAAACCCCCTTTGGTGGCCGACCACAATAAGAGGAGAAAACCAATTAATTTTGGTTTAATTAATAAAATAAATCTAGTGTGATTTGTTTTATAAATTATGGATAAATAAATTTGTATAAAGAAATTTATATAAAATTTATAGAAATTTATTCTTTTATGGAAGATTAAAATAATCCATGAATTGGTTTATTTTAATTTTATAAAATCAATTATGAATTGATTTTTTCATAATAAGAAAGTTTATAAATTTCTTATAAAAATTTATTCCATAATTTAAAGAGAAGAAGAATTAGTTTTATTATAAATTAGTTTATAATAAAGACTCGGTTTAAACGGAATAATTAATAAGAAAATTTATAAGATAAATTTCTTATAACTAATTCCGTTAATTCGGTTTAGAGGGAGACTTAGCAAAGGAGTTGCTACTATATATAGGAACCAAAGGCTAGCCCTTATTCCCAATTAAGAGATTAATTATTCTCTCCCTCTCTCTCTTAATCTCTTCTCTCTTCTTCCCTCTCTTGCCTAGGGCCGGCGCCCACCCTAGAGGATTAGGGCCGGCGCACAAAGGACTCCTTGGAGGAGGCCGTGAGCTTCAAGAAGAAGAAGGAGAACCCGAATACGAAGAAGAAGAAGCGGATAGCGACTCCTCTCTTCTCGGAATTCGATTCCGTTACTTCGTTGGTTAGTTTCCTATCTTTCCTCTCTTGTTCATCTAGTTGTGCCTTCCGAGAATCTAGTAGTTCTCGTCGGCACAAAACTCGTGACTTTGCGAAGTCATCCCGAAGAGAACTCGGCGTGGACGCGAATAGAGGCGGAGCTTCCAAGGGACGCTACGGTTGGATCTCGTCCCTTACTTCGAGTTACGAGAGGTACTTGGTAAATTTGTTTACTTTTCCGCAAAGTTTTATTTTGTGATTATGTCAACACAATGTAAGGTTGCATGCTAGATACGAAGTTAAAATAATTTAGGAAATTATTTTATGCAAACTCTTCCGCTGCACGTAAAAATTTTTGAATTTTACGAACTCGTATCCTTGTCGACATGCACCCGGTCCCAACATGCTAGGCACCTGGCGAAGGGCTGCCAGGAAACAAAGTCCTAGCGAAGGGCTGCTAGGCACCTGGCGAAGGAATGCCAGGATACAAAGTCCTAGCGAAGGACTGCTAGACACTGGCGAAGGAATGCCAGGGTACAAAGCCCTAGCGAAGGACTGCTAGGCACTGGCGAAGGAATGCCAGGGTACAAAGCCCTAGCGAAGGACAGCTCGGCATCCAAGACCTGGCAAAGGACCGCCAGGCAAAAGTCCAACCAAAGGAGCAGTTGACATCAGGTACATTCTCCCGAGAGGAGTAGGTGAGGACGCGTTCCCCGTCGAGGGAACAGTAGGCGTCGGTTCGACCTAGGGCTCCATTTTGGGGGCCCAAAGTCAGAACCAAGACAGCCAAGGCAGTATAAACTAATATTTTATTGTTTTATTGTGTTTTGGACTAACCCTGGATGCAGGACCGAAGGAACGAGTGTCTGCAGCTCAGAGAGCCTCAAAGGAATGAGGCAACAGCTGACCAGGGCGCCCGGAGTGTCCCGGGCGCCCCCAAGGTGAACACAAAACACAAGAAGGCAAAGCAAGCTTCGACAGTTCGAATCCCGGGCGCCCCCGTGCTCCCGGGCGCCCCCGCTGTCCTGGGCGCCCCCAGCGCTCCGGGCGCCCCCAACAGCAAAGCATCGAAGCTCAACCAAGCGAAGCCAAGGGATAAAGTTTTGACCCGGTCAAGCCGGGCGCCCCCAGCGCTACGGGCGCCCCGGTCAAGGTCTGATCTCGAATTTGAAGGGTTAGAAGCTGACCGAGACCGAGGCGGATCGTGTGACACGTGGGGGGGGGGCGCCCCTGACGTCCCGGGCGCCCCCAGGCCCTATATAAAGGGCCCTCGACCCCAGGCTTCACAAGAAAACTCTCAATCAACGCTTCTACGCTCTTCTGCTCTCGCGCCTCGCTCCGGAAACCTCCCAACTCGAGCCGACGACGTCCCGCTGGTCCGAAAAAGACAACCTACATCGGACGTCGGTAAAAGAAGAGCCTCTTTTTAATTGTTAAGTTTACTGTGCTGTATTTATAAATCAATATATGTAAACTATTATTGCGCCTCATATAGAATTGCCCAAAGTAAACGGTCAACGACCGTGGGCCTTGGTGTAGGAGTCGACCTAGGCTTCGAACCAAGTAAAAATTACTGTGTTTGCGTTTGATTGTTTTATTCCGCTGCGTAACTGCTCTAATCCTAAAATCCGAACGATTTTCGATATTCACCCCCCCTCTATCGGTTCTCTCGATCCAACAACGTTCCGGGCGCCCCCAGGGGCTATAAAAGGGCCCTCGAACCCAAGGCTTCAGCAAATCAATTCTTCCAACGCATTCACGCTCTTCTACTCCCGTGCTCTGCTCTGGAAACCTCCCGACTCGAGATACAAGCACCGACGACGTCCTTCTGCTTCAAAAATATAATCTACATCAGACGTCGGTAACGAAGAGCTAATTTTAGTTTACTGCAATAATTTTTGTAATACTTTTTGTAAACGAATTTGCGCACATATAGAATTGCCCGCAGTAAACGGTCAACGACCGTGGGCCTTGGAGTAGGAGCCGATCGCAACTCCGAACCAAGTAAAAAGCTTGGTGTTTGCATGTGTTTGATTTAAATTTTCGGTGCGTAATTTCTCTAACTGTTAATCCGAACGTTTTACGATATTCACCCCCCCTCTATCGTTTCTCTCGATCCAACAGAGATGTCTGGAGATAAACATGAATGCTAGTTAAGGGAACTAGTTCATTGGAGTGACTGACTGTAAAACTTCATATGGTAGTCTACATATAGATATGTTAGTGAAGTTCTTACTGCAGCTTAAGTGCGATGTTCCTTTGACTTGCGGTGTTCAAGTTATCTTGGTCATGGAGACTTATACTTTGACATCTTAAGCAAGCATCTCCAAGGAGGTGTGGACCCAGGATGATTGGGTATAAGCCGAAGTGCCCGAAGATGTTTGAACAGCCTACAAAGGATTCACCACTCCTTGCGAGGAGATGTATACCCGAGGCCTATCGTCGGATTGTTACTCGAAGCCTCTGGCCAGAGCATGACATGTTCAGAGTATGAATCTCTTAAATACATGAGAGTAATTAGAATCCATAGGACGAGGAAACGTTACTTGGGCTTGGTGTGACGTAGTCAGCCTAGTGGGGACTGACACACATAGACCATGTCCTGAACCAAGTGGGTATAAGATGGTGAAGGGAATGGGGCACGATTCATTATAGCTACTGAAGGGTTTCAGAATCATTTCTGAGGTCAACCGTTGATCTTTCAATTAATTGGGGATCATGATGTACTACTAGGTGCCACTCATGATCGTTCTATAATTAATTAGTTAATTATGGACGGCCAACATAAATTGAAAGCCTATTTGGTCACACGCATAACGAGTAATTCGAAGGATTTAAAACGAGTTGAGAATTGGATTCTCCAATCGAGATAGACTATTTTTGGTAAGTCCAAACAATAGTCAAAACTGAATTTATTTCAGACGCATCAGAAGCATAGAATGGCTAAGTGTTTTAAAGACTTAATGGGTGAATTAAATAAGTTTAATTCATTAAGGGATTTGATCCAATTGGGGTTAGATGGGCCGGCCAAGGAAGGGGGCCTCCTCTCATCTTGTCATGGCCGACCACCACCATAAGAGGATAAGACTATTTTGGTTTGTTTTATAAAATAGACCAAAGGTTGGTTTATTTTATAAAAGGTTATATAAATTTTATATAAATTTTTATATAATGAACCATGAGTTGGTTTGTTTAATAAAATTTATATAATGAACCAATGGTTGGTTTGTTTTATAAAATTTTATATAATGAACCAATGGTTGGTTTGTTTTATAAATTTTATATAATCATGCCAAAAGAAAGAGAGCCTTGATTATGGATTGATTGAGAAATTATTCCATAATCAAGAAGAAGAAGCTTGATCATGAGAGCCTTGATTATGGATTGATTGAGAAATTATTCCATAATCAAGGAGTGGTTTGCTTGGGAATTAAGAAACCTCTCCCTATATAAAGGACCCAAGGGGTGCCATGGAAGATGATCCATCCAAGAATTGCATGGGCTCTCTCCTCTTCTTCTCTCCCTCTCTCTTGGCCGGCCATAGGCCTTCCTTCTTTCTTCTTGCCGTGAGCACAAGGAGAAGCATCAAGGTGACGAAGTTCTTCCTTGAGACGATCTTCCTCTTCGGCCAACCTTGGTAGTGAGTCTTTCGATTTGATTACTCTCTCATTTTTCATCGTGTTCACGGAGAATCTAGTAGTTCTCGTGAACACGAAACTCGTGGCTTAGCGAAGTCATCCCGACGATATTCGGCGTGGATACGAATAGAGGTGGAGCTTTCAAGGGACGCTAACGGTTAGATCTCGTCCCTTCTTCCAAGTTACGCAAGGTAATTCGTAGAGTAATTTCCTTTTCTGCAAAAATTTTATATTACGATTATGTGAACACATTGCATGCTTAGGATATGTGTTAGAATAATTTAGGAAATTATTCATGCTTTTGTTTCCGCTGCATGTAATTATGTAACAATTACAATACGTGTCCGCGTCGGCATGCACCCAGTCCCGCAGTGGTATCAGAGCCGGTTAGTGTTCGACATAATCATATAATTGTTTTGCGGAAAATTTTATCATGATCTCAATTTTGAAAAATTTTCCAATTATGGAAACTTTCCAATTATGGAAAATTTTAGATTTAGAAATTTTAAAATTTGGAAATCCTCATGAAATTTCGCAAACTTTTGAAATATCTCTGTTTTTGAAATTTTATGATAATTGTGAAAACTTTCCGTTTTTGGAAACTTTCCAATTTTGGAAATTTCCTAATTTTGGAAATTTTCAATTTTGAAAATACGTAAGTTTTCTTTGTACCAGAAACTTACAATAATTCTGAAAACCTTTTAATTTTGGAAACTTTCCATTTATGGAAAGCTCGTAATTTTGGGCACTTTCTTTTCATGAAAGTCTAGACATTTTATGAAAACATTAATTGACAATTAAATTCAAATTGATTTTTAAATTATTAACAAAATTCTTTACTTTGGGATGTGCCTCGGGGAGTCACCCAAATTAAAGTTAGTTGTTATAATTTAATTTCCTATTTTGAATATGAATTGTTAAAATTGATTTGGGTAGGCCTCGGGGAGCCATCCAAATTATATTATTAACAAGTTCTTTAATTGTCAAGTTTTATTTGGTTATGCCTCGGGGAGCAGGCCAATTTAGATTTACAATAAATTTTTTTCTTTGGGGAGTGCCTCGGGGAGCCACCCAAAGTAAATAATTTGTTGTAATTAATTATCCATAAATAAAATATATGATCAAATCTTGGAAATTTTTGAGGTGATTCTCAAACGATAATTTCCTTATTTGATTTATGAGGTGATGCTCTTACATATTGTTGTCTCCAAAATTAATTAGGAAAATTATTTCCTATAGAGTTTATTTCCTTAAATAAGATTTTCATGTAAATAATATGTGGTTGAATTAAGGGAATCTGTCTCTTAATTTAATAAGATTTGATTTAGAGAAATCAAAGTGTTAAACATATTATTTCCGAAATTGATTATGACAATTTAGGAAATTGTTTCCCAAAACAATTCCTTGAATAAAGTATGAAATTAGAATTAGGAAATCCGGTTCCTAATTCAATTAATGAGACTTGATAAATTAAGTCACATACATACTTTATTAAGGAAATCGTTAGAACATGACATAATTATATGTCATGAATGTGCTTAAAAGGAAAAGGATGAGACCCAAAACCCCTTACAAAATATTAAGGTTAACACCTTCCATTAAAATGGTTAGAACCGGAGTTTTGTTTCTCGTTTGGGTTGATGAACACATCCATGCCCGGCTTGAACCTCAACATGTTCAAACCATGGAAATAGTTTATGATTAATATAGTTGGAGTCAGAGGTCAATCCTTAGTTTTGGTTGTTGGACACATCCAAGCCTGACTAAACGGTTGAATGAGCTCCAACCATATTAAAACTATTTCTTGATTAATGGGTTAGCCTTAAGCTTGGAGCATCGATTTGTTGTGCCACAGCCAAGGTTGATGTAAAGAGAGGTGCAGTTGGATGTTATGTATATTGTTGCATACTTGTTAATGAGTTAACAACCCAATGATTTATGCAAACATTCAATTAGTTGATAGTATAATGTGATAGTTACATATGTATAATATGTAATCAGTATAATTACCTACCTTCATAGCTAAGAATAACTTAATGAACTCTAGCCATGGTTGTTCTTATCTATGGTTCGATATCAACCTATTTGGAGATGTTCCTACGATCTCCCGAATTGATAAAAAGGGTTATTCAATTCGAAAAATAAATAGGATTTAATTAATGTATATTGATGCATTCTTTATCATTCTTCTCACATAAGCTCAATTTATATTTCTAGGATAATCACTTGATCATGTCTTCTCTGAATTTGCGTTCCATTTTGGACACCAATAAGTTGACTGGGCCAAACTTCATGGACTGGCTTCGAAACCTGAGGATAGTCCTCAAGGCAGAAAAGCTTGCTTATGTCCTTGAAGAACAACTTCCCAACCATCCTCCAGAAGATGCAACTCCAGACCAGTTAGTGGCCTATTAGAAACATGTGGTCGATTCTGAACTTGCGAGTTGCATCATGCTGGCCGCTATGGTACCTGAGCTGCAAAAGCAGTATGAGCATATGGATGCTTATACCATCATCTTCCATCTTCATGAGCTGTTTGACGAACAGGCGAGATCCGAAAGGTTCGAGGTCTCCAGACTCCTCTTCACCTCTAAGATGCAGGAAGGTACTTCTGTCTCACAGTTTGTGTTGAAGATGTTGGGGTACATTGAGCGACTAGGCACACTCGGATTTGCAATGGATCATGAACTAAGTGTTGACTTAATTCTGCATTGTTTGCCCAAGAGTTACTCACAATTTGTGATGAACTATCGGATGAACAAGCTGGAGACTACCATTCCTGAGTTGCTCAACCTGCTGAAGACTGTAGAGCCTTCTGTAAAGCAGGATCAGAAGACGGTACTGTTAGTTGGTTTCTCAAAGAAAGGCTCTAAGAGGAAGCCCAAAGAACAGAATAAGGGAAAGAAGAAAAAGGCCGCAAAGACTGAAAAGACACCAAAAGGCACTTGTCATCACTGTGGCAAGGAGGGTCACTAACGAAGAAACTGCAAGGTTTATCTTGAGTCCTTGAAGAAGAAGGCATCCGATGCCCCATCCTCTTCAGGTATCTTCGTTATTGAATGTCACTCTATTTTCTCGTCCACCTGGGTACTTGATACTGGGTGTAACTCACATATATGTAATGACATACAGGGGCTAAGGAATAGAAGAAGACTCGTCAAGGGAGAAGCGAATTTGCGAGTTGGAAATGGAGCAAAGATTGCTGCTGTTGCCATCGGAACATATTTGCTAAAGCTCCCTACTGGACTTGTCTTAGAATTGGATAATTGTTATTTTGTTCCTTCGTTAATAAAGAACATTGTATCTATTCATGCTTGAATGAAAAGGGTTATCATTTACCTTTTAGTAACAATTGCTGTTATATAACTTTAAATGGTGTTCTTTATGGGATCGGAACTTTATACAATGGTATCTACACGTTAGATTTATCCGGTGACGTTTTCAATATTGAAGTTAGCAACAAACGTGCTTGAATAGATAATCAAATAGACTCCTATACGTGACATTGTCGTCTTGGCCATGTAAGTAAGAAACGCATGACCAAATTACACCGATGTGGAATTCTGGAATCATTTGAACCCAGTTCATTTGATATATGTGAATCATGCTTAAAAGGCAAGATGACCAAATTACACTTTTCCGGAAAAGGTAAACCAGTGGGAGAATTGCTTGGTCTAATACATACTGATGTATGTGGACCAATGTCAACTCTTGCACAAGGAGGTTATAGCTACTTCATTACCTTTATCGATGATCACTCACGATTCGGGTATGTGTTCTTAATGAAACATAAATCTGAAGCCTTTTGAGAAATTCAAAGAGTTCAGAAGTGAAGTAGAGAAACAGCTTGGCAAAAGTATTAAGTTACTTCGATCCGATCGGGTGGTGAATACTTGAGTCAAGAGTTTCAAGATTATCTTAGGGACAATGGAA
>JAGFNQ010004710.1:0-18878 GCA_024364735.1 Boesenbergia rotunda
CAGTTTACTTCCCTCAAGAAGTAAGATAACTGTGATACAATTGCTATGTTGCTCCATAAAATAACACAATGCCTGTTTGATCTCTCCATGTATGTCTCAATTTGATAGCAAATCCAGGCCAAGTTCAACTCCATGTCCCATCAATAATTTAGTTGTTTTTGAACGCCCTGCTGTTTTTGATCTTTCGTTAAGTAATTTTCTATTTCACAACAATAACAACAACAACAACAACCAAGACTTATCCCACTTGGTGAGTCAGTTATATGGATCTATTCCCTACTATATCATCATTTATACTTGAGTAATTTTCTATTTCACCTTATCAAAAAAACATGCATTATGTCAATTGCATCAGGTCTACACATTGACATTTAATTTAGAATTACTTTTTTCGTGTACAAAACTTATTGATCTTGCTGCTGTTGTATCCTTAATTATTGTTTTGTCATGTGGATCTTACTTTGTAGTTTTTCAGGGTTAAATAAAGAATTTAGAAAAATGCTGACTGCAAAGGTTTCTCTTACGGCATTGTCACTGAAAGAAGTTCTAACAGCATCAGACGGAACTCGAAAGGTAAGTTTGTCTTCATCTATTAATTCTGATCAGTAGTCTATGTACAGTTCAAAACCTGCTTTATGCTTGCTTTTAGAGCATTCAAAATTAATTTTGGATTACACAGGAGCTTGCAGATTTTGTTCACGTTGGAAGAGGGATCAGTGATCGAAACAGTTGTCATCCCCTGCAGACAAGGGAGAACTACTGTATGTGTCTCTAGTCAAATTGGTTGTGCCATGAATTGTCAGTTCTGCTACACTGGGAGGCACGACCATTTCTAATTCGTGTTTTTTGTTTGTTTGTTTAATATCGACTCTTGTTTGCTCATGCTGATGATATATTTTGTTTGGACGCCTTGGTATGGACACACTTGGTACAATAGCTAAATCTAACTTGTATCTGAAATATCTCAGGATGGGCTTAAAGAGGCATTTGTCAACGGCAGAAATTGTTGAACAAGCTGTGTTTGCACGCAGGTTATTCACAAGCGAATTTGGATCCATCACAAATGTTGTATTCATGGTATGCACACAATCTTATCGACTAGAAAATTTCGTAAAGTGATTATTAAAATCTCTATGCATCTGCATCTCTTGTTGAAAGGTTAATCCGGAATGAACCATTATAACAAAATAGATGATATCCCAATGGTTTGAACAATCGGATAAAGAATGTAGAATAAAATAAATGAAGAAAAGCTAACTCGTTAAAATCTAAACACTATCTAAGTTGATTAGCACAGTGTTTTCTTATAGCTAGGAGGGTAAGAAACCATCTCAACTTTTACTACGATGTTCGAAAAAGTTAATACTAAGCAGTTAGCATTGCTTTTCACATCATTTGGCCGATATTTGGTGTTTTCAAATTGGATCAATTTATGTGATTATTTTTTCAAAGTCTGCACTCATTTGTTGCGACTTCTTCTGAAAACTTGATCATTTTATTTAGGGCATGGGCGAGCCATTGCACAACATAGACTGTGTCATCAAAGCAGCTGCCATAATGGTTCATGACCAAGGCCTACATTTTAGCCCAAGGAAAGTCACTGTTTCGACCAGCGGACTTGTTCCTCAGTTAAAACGGTTTCTCCGTGAATCGCCATGTGCATTGGCAGTTAGTCTAAATGCTACTACAGACGAGGTAACACATAATGCTACTGTGACAAGTAATCTTATTGAGGTGGGTTGATCCGATGTGTATCGACTATCGATCTAATAATGTATGTGCAGGTGAGAAATTGGATTATGCCGATCAACAGGAAGTACAAACTGAGCCTCCTCCTCAACACATTGAAGGAAGAACTCTCATCTAGACACAAGTACAAAGTATTATTTGAATATGTGATGCTTGATGGAGTGAATGACAGGTTTGAGTTGCTTCTATTCTTCTTTTATCACATGCATCAATCCACTTTCATCACCATTTTCATGATTCTAGTGTTCTAACGTTGGCAGCATAGAGGATTCCAAGAGGCTTATCGAACTTGTTCGAGGCATTCCTTGCAAGATAAATCTCATCTCATTTAACCCTCATCGCGGAACTCTGTTCAAGTCGACTGCAGAGGAGAAGATGATTGAGTTCCGCAACGTCCTCGCAGAAGCTGGCATCGTTGTGTTCTTGCGACTCAGCAGGGGGGACGATAAGATGGCAGCTTGTGGGCAGCTAGGAAAGCCTGGAGATGTGCAGGCGCCATTGCTTCGTGTTCCTGAGAGATTTCAAATGGCCAGCTAACATACCAGAGTTGTTTTAGCATGTCTAAACGTCGTTTTGTTTTCATCTTATCTAATTTCGGGCACTAACCGAGAAATTAGAAAAATTCATGTTATTTCTCATTCTTCAATGTGTAATCGCACCCTTTTGATGTCTTTTTCTTTTTAAAAATTTTTTATCCAAAAGAGAAAATGTTTATGAGAATGAAAATTACGGAGAGGCCAAACGCCAAGATAAATTGATTAATTTTTATTTTTATTTTATTTTTTAAAATTCAAAATTATTTTTTCTTTCGAAAAACCCCCAACAAATGTTAAAATGGTGCTTTAACCCCTTGCTCGATCCATTAGGGGATAACGATTAGCTGAGCTCCATTTGCTAAGCGAAGGCCATGGGGGCACCGGCCGCAACCCTTGCTTCGGTCCGCCTCTTCTCCTCCTTCCTGCCACCGACACCCTCCGCACTCTTCCTGTCCGACCGCCCCTTCGTCCGCTATGGGCGCTCCGCTAGGCTCACGGTCGTCGGCTACATGGAGAGGAAGCCCAACTCCATCTCCGGCTTCGCCAGCAAGTTGATCGGGTCGCTCCCCATAGTGGGCCTCTTCGCCCGCATTCTGAGCGACGAGGGCGGCGTCGGCGAGGATCTGATCGACTTCGCTGAGTTCCGGCGACGAGTCGGGAAGAAATGCAGCATCATGGATTCCAGAGCCTTTTATGAGTTCCAAGACCGCCGCGGAAGAGTTCGTATCTAATCCTTCATACATAAAGCTCGTAGTTTTTTGCCCTATTTTGTTGTAATTGTTTCTTTTTTTACATAGGCTGGGGATCCACTTTACGTTCTTATGTGTTGCTGGTTGGCTGCGCTTGGTGCTGGACTCTTGAAGTCGGAAGAGATACTGGAAGGGGTAGCAAGGCTCCGCATTTCGAATGATATTGAATTTGCGGAAGAGACTTTCTTTGCTAAAATGACTGCTGCGAAGGAGGTCATTTTTCTAGCTTCACCCTCCTTCAGTTTGATATCTTCACTGTTGTGACTTTACTTTCAGCAAAAGACGGAATAACTCATTAAATCTTACCAGTTGATTTGAAATGTTAATGTAGATGCCTGCAAATATTTCTACTCTTAAGCTTCTGTATGTTTTTGGCTGGAAGCAACTATCAATTCATATATTTTCTTAGAATTGCTAGTTGAAGGACTTGTTGGATAGTTGCTAGCTGTTATGGTTGGGTAGTTTGGAGAGGATAACTCAACACCTGTCCTTGTGTTCGCATAGTTGCAATGGGAAATTATCCTTTGTGAGTATTACGAAGGGCAAACTCCTAAACGATGAGAAGTAGGTAGATTTTTTGGCTTAATGCCTCGCAAAACAAAATCATGGAATGTAGAAATTATTAAACTGGAGTGCAGTAAGAAAATCTATGAGCTTCAGCATAGCTAGTTATTATCCGTTCTATACATTCGTTGATTAACAATCAAATTTAACTCATTGTATGGCATTGATTATTGTTATTGTTATTAGCTGTGAATATTTTAATTTTATTGCAGAATTATGTGTCTTCTCACATAGCTCATGCAGTATTATACTTTGTCATCTCTGCTTATCCTTTAATAAAACTTGCCTATTTATTTATTTGGGTGTAAATGTTTCTCTGATAATAATATTAGTTGGTTTCTTTTGTAACCATGCTTATGGTCCATCTTTCTTGCCTTGTTCTATACTGAGAATAATCTTGGTCTTAAACTTCAGATGCCGTCAGCAGCTCTGAGCTTTTATAAACCCTATCAAACTGTGGCTTTATTATAAAAATAAGTGTCCTGCACATCTTTAGCTTATTGTCATACGAAGTCCCTTTTGCAGCCTTTAATTTCTTGTTGGATGTTTGCTGCTTGATAGCATTCTCACAAGTAGAGACCAAAAACACACTATTGTTAGAAAAATTTTGAACAGCAGAATTCATGCAAATTCTGTAATAAGTTTTGCCGAGCATAGGGAATTCTGCTCTTCAAGTGATGTCTTGCTTTGTTGTATCAATTCTTCAAAGAGAATTCTTTCTGGTATATACTATGCATAATGCCTGAAATTGGTAACTACTTTTGTCCAGAGGCGAGCCAAAATGAAGAGTGCCGTCCTTGAAACTCCAATGGAGATTAGAGTTGAAAAAGCTTTGGATGCAATTTATGTCTGCTGCTTTGGCAATGATACAATAGAAGAGGAGGACGAAAGATTACTTTGCAGTATGCTAAATTCCGTTTTCCCTTCTATTGGAAAACCAGAAATAGATAGAATAGTTAGTTCCATGGTAAAGGAAATAGCTACAGGTGAGAGAACTATTTATCCAGAGCCAAAATCTTTATCCAAAGAGGCCATAGAAAGGCAAAAGAAGGACCTTGAATTTCTGCAACAGAATAGAGAAAACTCCAGTTAACCTTGCTGTTGTATCCAAATTTCTTCAATTATTAATATAAATTAGTTTGCATATACCAATCTGCCAGAGATTTTTTTCATTGAAAACAAAGGTATACATTTCTAACTTGTGCAGAGTCCTTTATATGCTATATCAATTTTGTGCAGAATTCAAATGTTTGCCTACTGCTGAGGTAAAATGGTATTGATTACTCCAGGATAAACCTGTAAGCCAACTATACCATGAAATTTTACTATTAGCTTGATGTTTGAGTTGGAGAATGCGCGAACTTTTAATATGAGCTTCAAGTTTGAGTCGGAGTTTGTATTTCAGTTCTTATTGTATTGAAATGGTTATTTTGTTTCTTCCATTAAGATTGGATCTTCAATTTGCGATTTGTAAAGAACTATTTATACATGTCCAGGGAGTCTGATAAATGTTCATTTACAAAATTCCCTTCTGGTCATTGATTTGTTGGAGCATTTTTCTTTCCTGTCGATCATACATTGCGGTGATTAATAAAATACACCATTGCTGCATATTTTAGAAATTTGGTTTTGTCTTTCCATAATGCCACGACCTTGCTTACATTCACAAATGGCTTGTTTTTATACTTTTGTTTCTGTAAGTTTTTAAGTGTCTGGTTCCTGTTATCGCGCAAATTATCTTGTTTCACTCTTTTCTCCTGTGCTAGTTTCCAAGCGTGCAGCTTTTGAATTGAGCCAAAAACTTGCAACCTATGACGGATCCAGAGGCATGTTGGCATATGGATGCCATCCTTGGAATGGAAGAATAAAGTGCCCAAGAGGTAAATGTTAATATGCAAGTGAATGTTTGGATTTTCATTCAACGTGAAAAGAACAAGATTGATCACAAGACTAACACTACGTTTGGAAACCCATGTATTTTAATTTTATCAAAGAATTGAATTGAATTTCATGATTTGGAAATAACTTAAATGAAGGAATTGAATTCTTATGAGAATTGAAATTCAACAAAACTAAGGAATTAAAATCAGATCCAAATGGATATGATTTGGTGTGGGAATTGAATTCCAATAAATGAAAATACTAAAATAATCTTATATAAATATAATGTTTGATTCCTAACCTATCAATGAAAGGTAAAATAATAAAAGCAATCAAATTTATTCAGTTTTAAACTCATTCCAAACAAAGGAATTGAATTCAATTTTCTTTGTTTATCGGTTCATTCCAAACATAAGAATTGAATTCAATTTTTACTGAAATTCAATTTTTGATTGAATTCAATTCAATTTCATTATAACCCGAATGATGCGTGAATGTGAAATTAAACTAAAAGCATATGATGAAATATGCCTTCCAACTAATGTTTCTTATCGGTTGTAAACTCAGATTTAGTGTGTGCATCACTCACTCGCAGTTTTAACAAATAGATGGTTGACTAGTTTCCTTTTTTTTTTTTTTGTTTTTTTTTGCTTGTGCAAATCTTTGGCTACTGACTTGGATAATTGTGCTGTATTTTAAACATGTGCATGAATTCTTAAATAAAATACAACACAAATTATAAATTGGTCGCTGTAAGCAAGTTCAATGAAGGCATGATGCTGTTACGATAGTTCGAAGTTTCTCAATAGCTTTGTTCTGAACTTTTAGATTTTGCACAGTTGAAGGATGAATTTTCATTTGCATCACCACTGATAAAGCATTCTACCTGCGTATGAGCATTCAACAAACTAATTAGTATTCATCTGGTTGACGAACCAATAAGTTAGTGATAATAAGTTAAACTTAAACTTACTTGACAGGTGAAATATCACTTGTCAGTTTGTTAAATGGAGTGAAAGTTCTGGCTCTCGATGCTGGACGCTGACTACAAAGTTTCTGCTGGACACTGTTGATGACTACAAAGCTGATGGTCGATAAGCTGCCTAGATCAGCATCCGTCAAAGGGCGATTGTAGGGTTTACCTCTTTTATAAGATCGACCTAGGGGCCATACTGACGATTCGACAAGGTACTTGAGAATGAGAAGGTACTTAAGAGATTGGGTTGAGGTTGAGCACTCCAGTGTTTTCCCTAATGAGAGGATGTTGATAATAAAACAGGTTATTTAGTCAATATGACGACTCGCTTAAACTGTTGAATCTGCTCAGTTGGTGAGCTAAACAATAGGTACATTAAAAGTCTAACAAATTACAAGAATTTGATAAAGTGATTGATTCCTTGTTATTCAAATTTAAATGTCTAATCCTTAATCGAGGATTAAAGCCCTCTGGACGTAGTTGCTGCAGTTGTCCCATGATGGTCATTGCTACGGGCGGAAAAAGTTAATGCTCTTAATCACAACTAATGAGCCAACGTTGTTATTTCGGGTAAATATCTCATCCTCTTGTTTCGTTTGTGATGATGCTTCCTGATGCTACACTAATCATAATGCTACAATAATTGGGATGTTGTAATTTTCAGGATGCTACAATACTTGGACTGTTAAATCCGATATTTTGAGGTGATTTAGAAATTTTTTCGAAAGTTATTTTTAGGTTTTGGTCCTTTGGACGATACTTAAAGGGGTTAATTGGTTAAATCATGAAACATGAGGAGGGTTGAAGTGGAATTTGCTAAAAATTTGAGGGGCTAAATCGTATAAGCTAAGGGCTGGGGGCTCATGGTGGAATGGCCAAATTTCAGTGGCTTAATCGCAAAAGCAAGTGAATTAAATCCCTGACTTATCGGTCCTCTTCATCGAGTCCCTTTCCTAGCGAGTTCTTTCCCCTTCCCAGTCCTCGCCGACGCGATCACTTTTCTCTACCTCTTTACCGCGGATCCTTCTTTTCCACACAAGCTCTCTGGTCCAATATCCCTAATCGAAGGTAGATCTACGGTGTAGCGGGCAATCGGTTGCCTTTTCTCCTCTCACTCAAGAGGAGCGAACTTTGGGGTCGCGACGCTAAGCCAGTCGCTGGAAATCCTTTCTGCCATTCCACCGATTCCTAGCGACAAAGACTCACCCATAGGTATTATCCTTTCGATTTTGATCTTGTGGTTTGCTTCCACTGACCGTGGAGCACTGATGCCATTCCTTGATCTAGAATTTCCATTTGGCTCCGCGATGATCAATTAGGATGGAGGTGTGGGATCGGTGCTGGTCGATAGAGGGGGGGGGCGGGGAGAATATCAACTCGAACTTTTTCGCGGAACTTTGTCGTTCGTTCTTGCTATTAGAGTGTTAGTACACAGTGGAATATGAAATAAACACAAACAGAGCAAGAATAACTCGCGGGATTTACTTGATTCCAACCCCCCAGGGTCAGTACGTCCAAGGCCTAAGTACTCAACGTGAGTCCACTAGTGGTCTCCTTTTTGGAATTTTCGGAGGGGGAGAAACTCGTCTTACAGTTTAAATACAATCAAAGAAATGATAAATAAATACAACTTTGTAATGTGCAAACCAAATGAAAAGTCTTGGCCAACTATGGAAGTTCGAAGCACCGCACATTTCTTTCTAGAGCCTCCTTGATCACAGAGCTTCGTCGCAGCACTTTTGCTTTGCACAGAATTAGCAGACAGATTGAAAACTTTGTGTTCTGAAGTGAGGGGTCGAACCCCTTTTTATACGCTGTTCACGGGCGCCTGATAAGCTTCTGGGGAGTCTCATATGCGGTCAAAATTGATCCGTAGCAGGGAAATCTGCGTAGGGGATAAGCCCTTCCCAGGCGCCTGGGAACCCTTTTCCCAGCTTCCTTGTTTGTTTTGTGTTCTGCTCCCCTATCTTGCCTCCATCTCTAGGTACCTGCAAGACAACAAAACACACAACAAAACAAATAATCTTAAGCCTTAATTGATTGGTTCTGACTTTGGATATCAACTGAAATCCTAGGTCGAACTGACGCCTATTGTTCCTTTTCCCGGGGAACGCGTTCTCACCTACTTCATCCCGGAGAAGTTATCTTTTGCCAACCGGGACCTCCGGTTAGACTTTTGCTCAACCTCTGAGAACCCGAATCTCGAGACGCCCGACCTCAACCCGTCTTTACTTCTGTCCGTGATCCCCGCTCGACTAAGTCTTTTGCTCGGTTCCCCGGACCAAGATTTCGTGCTTGGCCTCTGAGATTCTCGGATCTCTAGATGTCCGATCCTCGACCCGTCTCTACTTCTGTCCGTAGTCCTCGCTTGGTTATGACTCTGTTGCCCGATCCCCGACCAGGACTTCGTGCTCAGTCCCCTAGACTAAGTCTTCTTGCCCAGCTTCACTCACCAGGACTTCGTCTACCTAGCTTCACTCACTAGGACCTAGCTTCACCCATCAAGATTTCTTCCACCTAGCTTCACTCACTAGGACCCAGGTTCACCCACCAGGATTTCTTCCACCTAATTTCACTCACTAAGATTTCTTCCACCTAGCTTCACTCACTAGGATTCCGTTCCTTCATAATGATTTCTTTGCTAGTCATCTTAATCCTGACTAGACTTCTCTCTACCAAACATCAAGTCCTGTTTGGCTCAGTCCTTTGGTCTTTCTGTCCAGATACGAGTTTAGTCTCTCTGCCAAACATCAAGTCCTGTTTGGCTTATCCCTTGGTTAAACTGACTAGATATGAGTTTAGTCATTCTGCCAAACATCAAGTCCTGTTTAGCTAACCCTTTGTCAAACTGATCAAACTTGGGTTTACCAAACATCAGGTCCTGTTTGGTTTAACCCTTGATCACTTTGACTATACCTTAGTATATTGTCACTGCTAAACATCAGGTCCTGTTTGGCTAACCCGTTGTCAAATTGATCAAACCTGGGTTTACCCTACCAAACATTAGGTCATGTTTGGTATAACCCTTGATCACTTTGACTAGACCTTAGTATATTGTCAAACATTGAAACACTAGAGGTTGACTGTTCATGACGGATGCTCTTTGCACCAACAGGAGGGGGGAATTGCGTGAGGGCACAGGCTTGTCAGGTCAGAGCTGGTTCATTCTCGCTGGCACCTTTGGTAAGGATTTCTGTTCCATTCCCTTAAAGAGGTGTTCTCGGATCGGTTATGATTTTTTTTTGATCTGATGTGAATGGGATTTGATCTCTTGCGTGGGTTGAATGCTCTGTTTTCCTGTTTAGAAATTGATTTGGATTTTGATCGGATTGGGGTTGCGAATGGAAGATGGACTTTGAATCTGTTACCTCCTCCTTGTGCAGATTTCTGTTGTTTGGAACATTTCTGTGTGGAGTTGAGCAAGGAGTTGGCTTGGAACTCCTGGGATTTGAGGTAAGGAACTGATTTGGTTGTTCTGTGTTGAATTCCGAGTTGATGTTGGAGAATTGCTCCAATTTAGATTTGTGTGAGTTCGTTCTTGAGATGTTCTGTTGTGGATCAATTCAATTGGAACTGGTTTACTGGAACAGTATGGGTTAATGCTTAATTAAGGGATAACTAGGAGTTAGCATGAATTTGGGATGTGTACCTTGGTGTGCCAACTCCTACCATGAGCTAATTGAGTTGAAGGTGTATGCAATTCAAATTCAGATGCCGAGTAGGTGAAAGTTGTAGCTTAGGTTTTAAACCACAACCTAGGTTGCCGTGTTTCTTGTCTTCCACGGAGCGCCCTTACTCGGAATTATAGCTCTTGTTCTACGTCGCAATTAGTCTCGGACATAGAATTGGTATGCTCGGAGTTGCAAAGGGATAACCGCTTGAGTATCCCGCCATTGAGACTCAAAACCGTAAAGGATTAAATCTTAACAAAATCCTACACTCTTTCTCCGCTACAGGTCGAGTTCATCCAAGAGGTAGATCTCAATGATTATCTAGCTCGAAACCTCAGAGATTCTCCAGATGATATAATACTACATGGAAGCATGATTCATATGGAGTAGTATAGCCCTTAACTGTTTTTTGTGAAATTGTGCTTAGCTATAGTTGGATTTTGGAACTATAATGGATGCTAAAATTGTAGACCGTGGTACGCTATTAGCTAGTCTAAATACGAATAAATGATTCACAACTAATCATTTAATTGCATGGTTAATTAAATGATTCTGATATTGTGATTAGACTTAAGATTTAACCCAATCTTAATTATGCGGGGTAATTAAGAGTCTTCCATTTGATTAGAGGTAACTAAATGGAAAGGGAATGGTTAGGTTAGCCCTAGTATGACTTAGAGATTAATTAGCTAGTTATTACCTTCTTGTAATAGCTAATTAAAATGTATCCTTGATGCAGGGACTTGATTTGGATTTATTATTGCTGACTACTAGTGGGTGGTTCTTTTCTTCTTTGATACGGACTTTTTCTATTTAGAGGTGGGTACTTCTTGCTTATATTCTATAGTTCTACTTTACCTTTTATACATGACTATTTGATATTTAGGCAGTAGACTATTATTTACCTTTATCCGCTACCGTTTATGATCCTGCTTGATACTTATGCTTGATCTTGGATATGATCTAGATTTCCTTCTATACAGTCTTGTTTATTTGTTATCTGATTCTGTATAGCATTAGTATGAGGATGAATATGTAGATATAGGATAGCATATCACTGTATGGTTGTATTAATTGATTCTAGTCATACTTGCACGTGTATCTAAATATATACGATGATTGAGTTATGATACATGTTTACGACCTGTGCATGTTTGGTTGAGTTATATGTCGAGGACCTGGTAGGGGTTGCATGTGCTAGAGTCATGCATCATTTCTGCATTGTTGCATGCCGGCGTTCAGCAACTCCCTTGTGATTGAGCTTATCGTCTTCCGGCACATGATATGCACACACAACCACTTATGGGTTAGTGGATACCATTGGGTGTGTGCATTTGCTCTGTACTGCTCCGCTCGACCGCTCATGGGTAGTGGTTTCGGAGCGTGGTAGCAGGCAGGGATCCCTTCTCGTCCCATAGATCAGAGAAGATGAGAGAGATATCTCCCCCATATACATATGGGGCGGAGTGTTTACTCCACCAGCATCCTGTCCATTCGGTCACTCAGGAGCAGTGATGGCAGAGTGCGGACAGTGTCACAGCTCTACCCACTCGGCTGACACATTATTGCATGTCTCAGTGGCTTGACTGACGTTAGGGGCGACCATGTCATTGCATTATGCGCATATGATGCATTTGCGCATTTGATTATGTTTGCTGTATTTATTTGTGGCATATATTTGACATGCACATACAAGATATACTATTTGTATGGTTTGATGACCCTGCACTTCCTCGTATGATATGAGTCCCTTTATGATCAGGATAGGCTGATTTTCTGATATGTACATTCAGTTGTTACTTTCAGTTATGCATACTCTGATATTACCTGTGAAACTGTATCATATTGTTTCTGTATATATAGCTTATTCAGCTATTTTTTCTGTCATGCATATCTTTCTCTATACCTGCAGAGTCCACTTGGACTCATCACCCGTCACAATGTTTTTTTTTGTTTTTAGGTTGATAGCTTGCTGGAGGAGCCCAGTTGTCGGTCCCGAGTCCCCGCGACTCAGTTTGTTGGGTGCTTTCGCACATTTTACTTTCTTTATAGCATTTCTATTGGTGTTGTATTCATTTCTATATCGCAAACTTGTATTTTGATTCATTTGTGCGATATTATATTTTTGAGTCTTTGTTGGACATTGTGTAGTTGTTTTTGCTGCGTGCCTGTCCCGGGGGCAGCTTAGGTGAGCTTTACAGTTTACAGTTTATAGTATTGTGATGGTTATTTCTTGTCATATATATATATATATATATATATATATATATCTGTTTTGAGGTCTGAGGCTAATATATTACCTACGTGTGTTGTATGTATGTGTAAATTGTCCGTCGGGCAGGGGAGATGTTGTCACGCCCCGAGACATAGGAGCCGCTGATCCAATAGAAAATCGGATAGCACCTCCCCTATCCGGCGGACAATCTACACATACAAACAATATATATGACAACACACGCAGTATATATTTGGCCTCAGGCCTCCAAAAGAGATAAACACAACATAAAAGCACAAGACAACTAAGTAAATCATACCTGACTGCGGATCGATCCGACTTACGACAAATCAACCAATACATAAACTCCTTAGGGCACACTACAACACTCACAAGACATACAAAGTCCTAAAAGAAATATGAAATAAATACATCGCCAAGTACAAAAACAAAACCCTGTCGTCGCGATGGGTAGGGACTGGCTGCTGGGCTCTTCTGGCGACTCCAAGTATTTCAGCCTGAAAATAAAAATATATGGCAACGGTGTGAGTCCATAAACTCAGCGAATACCCAGCAGATACGCATAGTACATTATACTAACAGTAAGAGTCTACGCTAATACAGTCTCATATAACAATCGGAAAGGGTATACTGAAGATACTAAGGTAGATACATACCAGAATCCATCTAACCTGAAAAGAGGGTAATAATCACCTATGGAACACCAATAGACATATAATCTCAGATAACAAGTCTACAGTATATGCATGTCAAACAAGTGCAGAAATCAAGTGCAGCAAACAATGCACGATGCAAAAATATGCACATGGTGCAATGACATGTGTCACCCCTAGTCCCAGTCAGGACATCGTCCACAACGTCCGCGTGGGTAGAGCTGTGACAACCTGTACGCACCCTGCCATCACTGCTCCTGAGTGACCGGGTGGACAGGATGCTGGGGGAGACTACGCTCCTACCCCAAGCAATGGGAGAGTCTAGCTCTTATCTCCTCGTGACTCAGTACGAGAAGGGATCCCTGGCTGCTACCACACCCGGACCCACCCTCCAAATAGTTGCCGAACGGAGCAATACAGGGCAAATGCACACACTCTACAGTATCCACTAACCCATGAGTGGCCGTGTGCGCATATCGTGTACCGGAAGACGATAGGCTCAACCACAAGGGAGTCGTTGATTGTCGGCATGCTACAATGCAAGAATGGTGTATGATATGTACACATACATCCCTCACCAAGTCCTCAGTATACTAAGTCTCAGTCTGAATCCTATAACAGGGAATACATGTAACCTACAAGGTATACTAGCCGGAACTAATGATCCCTCAATGTCAAATGCAAGAGATACATCATGATATCTAAGCATACAAATAGATATGACAATACTTGAGACTGTATGGAACTAAAAGCATAATAACTCAGGGATAACCACAGGTATCTAGAACAAGCACACTAAACAAGGATAGCGTATAAACTTACTGCTATCTATAACAGTCTATGCATAACAACATGACAATATCAGAAAAGATAAGTCAAAGGGTACCCACCTCCAATGGAAGAATCTCGTATCAAATGAGAACCTCACGTCCAGAAGTCTGAGAGCAATCAGTGTCCTATATCCAAGGATATAGTTTTAGCTATCATAACAAATGATAACTAACCACACATAACTATACCCTTAATAAAACTATTCTAAAGTAATGATCACTAATTAACTGTAATCAGTGATTAGTTCTGAGTCCAACTCTTGATTCATTTTATGTTTAACCCCAAGCTTAACCTAAGTCATCACCTCCCCATCACAGTGGAATATAATCCTTAGCAACCCTTAACCAATCTCATGATCATGCTAGAATAGGTATCCAAAACTCAAAGTATACACGGCAACCTCCATTTAGGTTTAACTTCACAATCCAAATGAAACTCGGCTCACAAAACTACCTCGCCTATTCCAACTGATCCAACAGGGCATCAGTTCAATAACTCTTTAATTGAAACTTACATCAAGGACATAGCAATATCAAATGCAACATTTATAACCTTAATCTAACCCAACCTACAAATCCAAAATTGATTCCTATACAAGAATCGAATAGCTATCCAAAATCTCATGCTAAGTTCACAACAACCAATATCATACCAATCAATACAAAATGCCAAACTCCACTTCATCTAATACTTTCACTATTTTATTAATCCAATTCACATGATATCACACCCCACCCACTAACACAATTAAGGTTAGCTCTAGCATCAATCCCAGATAAAACTCACGGTGAAAACCCAACATTCACAGAAAAGTTAAACACATCTAATACACAACCTCAACCAATCAACAACCCAACTGCTACCCCGTACCAATTAGAAACATCTCAACTTGTAACAACAACTACAATCGAATTCAATGCTAAACCTAGGATTTCGGTGACCACAAACCTGATCGGGAAAAAAAAACAAGTTAAACAAAACATTCTTACCCATGGCTAGAGAACGTGCCCAAAAAGCTAGATCCGGCGAGATTAGTCTGACTATAGTTCAATTCTGTTCCAGGCAAGGTGCGGCGCCGGCGAACGCAGGACGGAGCTTGAAGCTGGCGGTCGGCGATGATTGGGAAAGGACGAGCACAAAAGGAGCAATGATCATGGTCGGCTGCTCAGTGTGAGGAAAGGAACTGCAACGCCAATCACAGTCACGCAGAGGAGAGGAAGAAGAATCGGCAGGCGACGCTTAGGACGTCGCGTGATGGAGAGGCGTCGTCTAGAGGGGGTCGGCGGCTAGGGCACGCGATGAGTGGAAGACGAGTCGGGCGGCTGCGGGCGCAGGGAGAGGAGGCTTTCGGCCGATTAGGTTGAATCTCACTATATATATATATATATATATATATATATATATATATATATATATATATATATATATATATATTATATATATATATATATACCTCCAATAAATCAGATTACTTAATTATATTTTGTTATTTATACGATTTATCCTCATAAATTCCACCAAGAATCTAGAAATTTTTTTAAAAATTTTCCATCGTATTCTACAAGGTTATTTCTTGATTTAAATTTTAGAATTACTTGCCGTATTTTACAGATGTTGTCCGATTTTATATTGGATCAGCGGTTCCGTTGGTCTCAGGGCGTGACATGCAGAGCTGCAATGGTCAGCAGGGACGGATCCATATATGAATGGTGAATTGGACAAATCTTGAGTTGGTCAAGTTCATCAAGAGGTTCGAGTTTACTTCGTGAGAGCACGTTACTATCTCACTTTTTCTTAATTTTTATTCACTACAAGAAAAAATGCTTTTAATGACATTGAAAAGTGTCATCATATATTACTTATACTGACATTTTTGATATAGTGACATTAAGTTAAAATGTCCTTTATAGTGATGTCGTCCAAAATCTTATCACTTATGACAATTCTTAGTGTCATTATAAAATAAAAATAGTGACAATACTAATTGCATGAATAATTGTTATAGTGACAAAAAATAATGTCACTATAAGATTTGTAATGACATTTATACATGTTGTCTTATTATAGTAATGATGACAAATTTATATGTCCTTTAAAATTATTTATCAAGACAATTATAAATGTCTTGAATTTAATTTATAAGCATAATAAAAAATGTCACTAATGATAATTTATAAAGTTAATTTAAAATGCCTTATTATGTAATTTATAGTGACACATATAAATATTTACTATATTAATCTACAAGGACATTTAAAATTATCATTAATAATTATTTATTATGACATTTTGAAATATCTTCATATGAGTTTTACAATAATATTTTTATCTACATGATTTAGTGTTCTATTGTGACATAAAAAATATCATATATTAATAAATATTTCATCTATTTTTAATATTTTCATGATATAAATATTTACGCATATAACTAATTAACATAAACACAAATAAAAATTTTAAATTGAAATTAAAGTACTAATCAATAATTGCCAATTTTTTTTGCAATACAAGACTATCAAATTTGTCACCTCAAAAAATATCTATACACTAATCACAATCACAAATGTACCCAATGTATTTAGTTTAAGAACTAACAAAAAATTAAATCTCTCTTAAAACAAAACATAACCAAACTTCAAACTTTACTGCATCTTCAATCTTCAACCATCACATCTTAAACAAAATCCAATATTCTTGTCACCTAAAAAAAAAATCATATATTAATTAATTTGTATAAATAAAATAAAATTAAAAAAGTATATAATAAAGAGTTTCTTGAAGTTGTTTCTTGAAGTTGTTCATTAAGAGTTCCTTTAGAGTTTATAAGCCCGAGTGTTTCTTGAAGTTGTTCATTAAGAGTTCCTGAAGTTTTACAAACTACCAACTCCTCAAGTGGGAGCAGAAATATATGTTCCATATCAAACAAACTAAAAGAGTAACCTTGTTGATCCATGATACAAAGTCGTTTAAACAAAAAGAAGTTTTAGGTGCACTTACTATGGAGATGGAAGAATCAGGAATCCCATTGGTGGCCAAGAAATTGGAACTTCGTCCATGAGAATCCATCCCCACAGATTTTGAGTTCTGGAGTACATCTGTCCACGAAGGAGATTCCAAGCATAATGGTTCATTTTGTTGCAATTTATGATCACCTGGAGGAAGATTGCAGATGTTCAATTTACCATCAAATGATTAAGAAAGCAAGAGCAAAGATGATTCACAGTGCGATATCAACATGGCCTTGCAACAACTTGTCCTGGCAAGCATATGAAAACAGTTTGCCAAAAAAAAAAAGAATATTATTGAAAATGACCTGTATGAATCTAGTATATTGATAAAAAAACAATATATATATATATATATATAGAACCATAGTTAAGTATGAAATATTAGTGCATCTGGTTGGTGATAAATGTCATCATCTCTGTCATTTGAGATTGTAGAGGGATCTTTCGAAACCTCAAATGTAGAAAGGAAAGTAGCAGGGAATAAGGATGGGTTTTAGTATATATATTTTTATGTTGTTTGCTTGGAGAATGAAAATTTGTGTTTAAGCTCCTCTATTTACTAGGACTGTGGCTTTTGTATTTTCAAAGAAATTTTGGAGTATCATGGCCGGAATTCGCACAAAAGTGTGATCGATATAGGATGCTTTGCAATGCTAGGTCTGCAGTGGTTAGATTATAGGATGGTCCAAGTATAGGTAGTTTCCATATACTTATGTTTGAACTTTGAAGCATTTATATTACATGCTTCAATGAATTGTACACTTATAGTGCAATTTTTTCCTAACAGAAGCAATTAGCCAGAAGAATTCAAAGGTGCAAAACAAAAGGATTTGACGACATAGAAACGAATTGTTGGTTCTTTCCAGATGGCCCAATATGACTGAGGCATTAAGTGAGAGTAAATACTCTCAAGTAGGAGCAGGTGTTTCAGGTTATAAGCCCCGAGTGGCAGGAATTTCAGGTTCCACTGCTAAAGAACAACTTCAAGAACTCTTAATGAATAGGATGAGTGAACAAGCTTAAGAATCCACGAGCTCATTTAGGTTCATTCGATATAATAAAAAATAAATAAAGAAGCTTGAATATTAATGAGATCAGCTCATTAACGGTCATAAAATGAACAATGGATAAAAAATCTTGTTATCAACTTCTAAGTTAAAAAAAAAAAACTTCTAAGTTTGATTACAAGTTTGTTTTAAAATATATAGAAAATACAGCACGAGTGTGTTCGTTCATATTTATGATTTATTTGTGTTTATTGTTTTTGATATCTTACAATTTTTATGATTGCATACTATCTCATAATATACTAAAATGTGAGAAAATAATATCTTCTATATATTATATCAATATTTTAATCAAGATATAAAGGCAACATTGTCTTTAGCCAAGCTTCGAAAAAAAAATCTGAGTTTGTACGTAGATAAATGCCAAGTTGGTAAAATAAGACTATTACTAATCATATAAGCCAATGGAGATATCATGTTTATAATAAAATGTAGGAATATAAATTGGGCACTGACCTTCTTGAAAATAAGAGTGTAATGTTGTCATCTGTTCTAAGATGATGAAATCGATCATAGAAGTGTGGTTGGCAACAAATACCTGTTAAATAATACACTCCAGATAAAAAGAGGCTGAAAACTACCATCTATAAGATCTACAAGAACATGAAGAACCTGCTGCGGACGTCTGCTTGGACGTGGTCCATGGTATTTGATCACTCCTGTCCATGAAGGAACAAAAACACTGCACATCATTTCAACCAGTTTCCTCTGCAACAAATAGAAATTAGCACATACTGAATGGGAACAGTATCTAAGTATAGAAAAGTTAATACAATTTAAAACATCAGTCAATAAGTGTTTGCAGCTGATACAACTGCTACTTAAATTGCATCCTTCTAAAGCATATGTATTGCAAGAAAAAGAGTAACTAGGAAAAGTGCCTTAGGTTCTGTACACATTTGAAATAGAATTTGTAGTTTGCTTCAAGAAATCTACAAACAGAAATCTACAAAA
>JAGFNQ010004711.1:0-20107 GCA_024364735.1 Boesenbergia rotunda
TGTAGTGAGATGGTTACTGCTCTGATACCAACCTATAATACCCGCTTTTTTTTTTTTTTGACCACCATAAACGGCGTTACGTTAACATACTTAGGGCATGTAGACATCATAACGCAGTGGAAAACTTTTTACACTACACGCACTTTCTACATTCCTAGCATCATAACATACTTAGCATCATGTCATACTTAACATCATGTTATACTTTAGCTTTCTGTCATACTTTAGCATCATATCATAGAGTCATAGTCATATTCAAGTACTTAGTAGTAAAGGTAAAGTTCTATCATAAGGCAAGCAAACATATGGTCTCTTGGCCAAGTCACTATCACACACATTCTGCAAAGCCCTCCTGCTGCTTCCTTACTGTTCCTTTGCGTGATCTGCGGTATAAGAAAATAAAACTATAAGCACACAGGCTTAGTAAGACTCTTTCCTACTCACTAAAACCGTCCGTCACTTAATCATAAACATATGAAACATTAGCACTCTTAGCGCTTTACTTAGAACATCATCCTTAGCATCACTTAGCAATCATTTGACATGTCATGGACATAGCTTTACCCCATTCATAGCATGGCATAAACATAACCATAAACATTCGGGTATGGCATAATTATTGACATAACATAAACATCGTAAACAATCATAGCATGGCATAATACTTGATATAGACATAAATAAAATCATGGTATAAATCTAATTACAATCATGGCATCCCATACTAGCATGAGCATGAACAAAATAATGGCATTCTAACGTAACATAAACATAATTAAACCATGGCATCCTAAACTAGCATAAAATCACGGTATCCTAAACTAACATAAACATAGATAAAGTCATGGCATCCTAAACTATCATAAACATAAGTAAAGCATGGCATTCTAAACTAGGCATAAATCATGGCATCCCTAAACTAACATAAACATAGATAAAAATCATGGCATCCTAAACTATCATAAACATAATTAAAGCATGGCATTCTAAACTAGCATCAAAATCATGGCATAAACATAAATAACATCATGGCATAAACCTAAATAATATCATGGCATAAGCTTAAATAATATCATGGCATAAACATAAACAAAATCATGGCATAAACATAAATAAAATCATGGCATAAACATAAATAAAATCATGGCATACACATAAATAAATCATGGTATAAAACATAAATAAAATCATGGCATACACATAAATAAAATCATGACATAAACATAAATAAAATCATGGCATGAACATATCTTCATAACATACTTTTCGTAAACATACTTTTCATAACATAATGCATAACATGAATGGATACATGTGGCAATCGTGCATAAATATATATATATATATATAATATATATATATATATATATATATATAATATATATATATATATATAATATATATATATATATATATAAGGATGCTTAATCTTGAAAACATGCTTTTAACATAATCATAACTTTCATTGGGCCCTGGCTTGTACCACATTCATTCATCATATGCGCGCATCCCTAAGTAAATACGAGGTAGCTAATCTCGACCTACTAGGGTAAGGACAGCTTCATCGGTAGTCCCGAACCGTAAGGACAGCATCATCGGTAGTCCCGAACCGTGGACAGCATCATCGGTAGTCCAGAACCGTGGACCTTACTTAGGTCCGGTACAAGCCCATAAAATAAAATAAATGCTTTCATATGCTTCTTCATTCATCATCATTCATAGCATATTCATTCATTCATCATACATAGCCTTCATTCATCGTTTCCATTATTAGACATGGCATAGGTACACATCATTCATATAGTATGGCATACACACACAAGCATGGCATACATTCATATCATTCATAAGACATGGCCTACATACATATCATTCATACATCATGTCATACATACATATCATTCCTAAATCATGGCATATGTCTAAACATTCTATGACCTAACGTATATTTCATGACATATAAGCTATAGGTTTAGTTAACATGATATTCCTTCACCTTACTTAAGCATACCTCCTAATTACCTATACCCTAAGGTACTCTAGGGTACCCCAAAAATTCCCAAAAATTATATTTACTTACTACACATCATAAGGGAACATTAATAAACATCATCAAAATTTTTGGCATAATTATAGACCCCAAAATCATGGTGGCCGAAACCCACAAACCTAGGGTTCTTGGTTTCCTTTCCTTGTTGTTGGCCGAAACTCATAGGGTCTCTAGGGTACTCCAAAAATTCCCAAAAATTATACCTAACTTCTAAACATCATAAGGAAACAGTAAATAACATTATCATGATTTTTAACATATTTTTAGACCTTTAAAACATCCTGGCCGAAACCCTTGAACTTAAAGTTCTGGGTTTTGCTTCCTTCATGTTGGCCGAGACCCTAGGGTGTCCTAGGTACTCTAAAAATTCCCAAAAATTACATTTAACTTCTAAACATCATAAGGGAACATCAAATAATATTATCATGATTTTTATCATATTTATGGACCTTTAAAACATGCTGGCCGAAACCTTTGAACATAGAAACCTTGATTTTGATTCACTTCATCATTAAATCAGAAACTAACCCATATATCATGCCAAAAATCCCCAAAAATTTCAATTTACTTCTAAATATCATAAGGGAACGTCAAATAATATTATCATGATTTTTATCATAATTATGGACCTTTAAAACATGCTGGCCGAAACCTTTGAACCATAGAAACCTGGATTTTGTTTCCCTTCAACATTAAATCCGAAACTAACCCATATATCATGCCACAAATCCCCAAAAATTTCAATTTACTTATAAACATCATAAGGGAACATAAAATAATATTATCATGATTTTTATCATAATTATGGACCTTTAAAACATGCTGGCCGAAACCTTTGAACCATAGAAACCTGGATTTTGTTTCCCTTCAACATTAAATCCGAAACTAACCCATATATGATGCCAAAAATCCCCAAAAATTTCAATTAACTTCTAAACATAATAAGGGAACATAAAATAATATTATCATGATTTTTAGCATAATTATGGACCTTTAAAACATGCTGGCCGAAACCTTTGAACCATAGAAACCTGGATTTTGTTTCCCTTCAACATTAAATCCGAAACTAACCCATATATCAGCCAAAAATCATGGAAAACATTGGTAACTATTATACCACAGGTGAGGGAGTCTTACCTTAGATTTCTTGATTTTTAGACCTTGGATGGAAAGAAGGAAGAAGACTTGACCACACCTAGCCCTTGGAAACTTGAGAAGACCTTAGATCTTGGAGGATGAGACTTTTTGTCAAGTTTTCTCAAGGGAGAAGTCCTCCTTGAGTGCTCGGCAAGAATGGAGAAGGAAGAGAGGAGCAAATGCACTTGATGGCATGAAGAATGAAACTCCCAAACCCCCTTATTAATCAACCATTAAGGTGGTGAATGAAGAGTTTTCCATGGCCCTTCATCTTCTTCTACCATTTAACCACCATTCACTTCCTTTCCTCACAAGAATTCCTTGCAAGGTGAGTTGGTTAAAGCATTCATTGGTTGTACAAGAGGTCCAAGGTTCAATCCTTGGCCCATGCACTTTTATTTTTATTTTATTTAATCCTTTTTCTTATTTTCGAAAATTCCCCTTTTATTTCGAAAATTCTCCAAAAATGACCCATAATTTTGCCAACATTCCTAAATAAAATTCTTTTATATTTATATTAATTTTACCCAATTAATACCCATTTTTGGAGCCCATTTAAAGCCCATTAGTACCAAATCTCTTTATTTAAATGGAGAAATTAGACTAATATATACCCAAAATCATGCTAATATATCCAATTAAATCCTATTTATATTTATACTAACTTTTACCTAAAATCCACCGATAATTATGGTACTAGAAAGGCCCATATAAGGTCCATTAGTACATAGTTTTCTCAATTTAAATGAGAAAACATGAATTTTCTAGCCCAAAGCTCGTATCAATACTTCTAGATCCTTCGAAAATTATCTAAACATGCTCCATATTTTCATAGAATATTAAGAGAATTTTCTGGGTCGTTACAGGAACTTTGTGCAATGGAATCTACATGTTAGATTTTTTCAGTGACATTTTCAATATCGAAGTTAGCAACAAACGTGCTCGAATAGATAATCGAATAGACTCCTACACTTGGCATTGTCGTCTTGGCCATATAAGTAAGAAACGCATGCCCGAATTACACCGATGAGGAATTTTGGAATCATTTGAACCCGGTTCATTTGATACATGCGAATCATGCTTAAAAGGCAAGATGACCAAATTACCCTTTTCCGAAATAGGTAATCCAGTGGGAGAATTGCTTGGTCTAATACATACTGATGTATGTAGACCAATGTCAACTCTTGCACAAGGAGGCTATAGCTACTTCATCACCTTTATCGATGATCACTCACGATTCGGGTACGTGTTCTTGATGAAACACAAATCTGAAGCCTTTGAGAAATTCAAAGAGTTCAGAAATGAAGTAGAGAAACAGCTTGGCAAAAGTATTAAAATACTTCGATCCGATCGGGGTGGTGAATACTTAAGTCAAGAGTTTCAAGATTATCTTAGGGACAATGGGATATTATCCCAATGGACTCCGCCGTATACACCACAGCATAATGGTGTATCTGAGAGGCGCAACCGAACCTTGATGGACATGGTTAGGTCAATGATGAATCATGCAACTCTTCCAAAATCCTTTTGGGGCTATGCACTTAAGACAGCTGTTTACTTGCTAAACAGAGTCCCGACCAAGGTAGTCTCTACTACTCCATATGAGATATGGAATAGTAAGAAACCCCACTTAACTCACCTTAAGATATGGGGTTGTCCTGCTTATGTGAAGCGGATTATATCAGACAAATTGGATGCTAAGTCTGATAGATGTCTATTTATTGGATACCCTAAGGAATCGAAGGGTTACCAATTCTATCATCCCTTAGAACAAAAGGTGTTTGTTTCAAGGCATGCTGTATTTCTGGAAAAGGAATTTCTTTTAAAAGAAAACAGTGGGAGTGGGATTGAACTTGATGAAGTTCAAGAAACTCCAATAGACATTACAGAGACACCTAGTCTAGACCCACAACTAATACCTCATAATGATGAGCTATTAGTTGAACCTAAAACTACACCACCTCTTCATAGATCTGATAGGACACGCAATATTCCAGAGAGATACGGATTTCTCGTAAGTGAATCGAACGACGTGTTACTCATAAGCGATGACGAACCTATCAGTTATGAAAATGTTCTAAAAAGTTCGGAAAGGGACAAATGGCTTGAGGCCATGAAGTCGGAAATGGATTCCATGTACGAAAACCAAGTATGGTATTTGGTTAACCCACCTTAAGGGATTAAGCCCATAGGGTGCAAGTGGGTTTTCAAGAAGAAAACTGACATGGAAGGTAATGTTGTTACCTTTAAGGCTAGATTAGTGGCAAAAGGATATCGTCAGAAGCAAGGAATTGATTACGAAACCTATTCGCCGGTAGCTATGCTTAAATCCATTCAGATGCTCCTAGCCATAGCATCTCATTATGATTATGAGATATGGCAAATGGATTTGAAAACAGCTTTCCATAACGAAAACCTGCTTGAGGATGTATACATGATACAACCTGAAGGTTTCACATCGGTTGATAAAACCAAAGTATGCAAGCTTCGACGATCCATATATGGACTGAAGCAAGCATCTAGGAGCTGGAACATCCGTTTTGATGAGACAATCAAAAAGTTTGATTTCTCACAAAATCCAGACGAACCTTGTGTGTACAAGAAGGTTAGTGGGAGTGCAGTCGTATTCCTAGTATTATATGTCGATGACATCTTACTTATAGGAAATGATATATCAGTCTTATAGACAGTTAAAATTTAGTTATCCAAAACTTTCTCCATGAAAGACCTGGGAGAAGCAACCTATATCCTTGGGATTAGAATCTATAGAGATAGATCAAAACGGTTGCTTGGTCTTTCGCAGTCTACATATATAGACCGAGTGCTAAAACGGTTTAGCATGTCGGAATCGAAGAAAGGTTACCTTCCCATCAGGCATGGGATCAACCTTTCAAAGTCTATGTGTCCGCGCACAGAAGACGAGAGGATTTGCATGAATAAGATTCCCTATGCATCCGCGATAGGATCTATCATGTATGCTATGTTATGTACTAGGCCCGATGTATCGTATGCTTTGAGCGTCACAAGCAGATACCAGTCGGATCCAGGAATGGATCATTGGGCGGCTGTTAAGACAATCCTTAAGTACTTAAGAAGAACTAAGGATGTATTCCTAATATATGGAGAAGGAGATATGGTAATACGTGGGTATACAGATGCCAGTTTCCAGACAGATAAGGATGACTCCAAATCACAGTCTGGATACGTATTTACTTTGAATGGAGGCGCAATAAGTTGGAAAAGTTCCAAACAAGACACCGTAGCGGATTCTACCACGGAAGCAGAGTATATCACAGCTTCGGATGCAGCAAAGGAAGCAGTCTGGATCAAGAAGTTCGTCTCCGAACTTGGTGTGGTTCCAACCATTGATGAAGCAGTGCCGGTTTACTGCGACAACAATGGAGCTATTGCACAAGCAAAGGAACCAAGGTCTCATCAGCGATCCAAACACGTGCTTCGCCGCTATCATCTGATCAGAGAGATTATAAGTAGGAATGACATACAAATTGAGAAAATTCCCACTGAAAGGAATTTAGCGGATCCTTTAACAAAGGCCTTGCCTCAGAGCAAGTTTGAGGGTCATGTTAGAGCTTGTGGTATTGGATACCGTAGCGATTGGCATTAGGCCAAGTGGGAGTTTGTTAGTGATATGAGAGAAGTGTCCTAAGGCAATCGCCTTATGATTGTAAACATTTATTTCAATAAATGATAATTCACTATTTGAGTATACATGCTTGTGTATTTGATTGGGATCTTAAACTCATCTACTGAATGTCCGCAATACAACTCACAGCATAAGAGAATTTGTGATGGGATCACAACTAGTGATTATCACTAAATGCGCAAATGTGAAGTATTGAAAATATCCCTAGTCGATGAATTGATAAATACGGACACTATCAATTATGTTGAGACTAGCATGGGTTATTCTCTAATCAGCTGATTCTCACTGGCTGGTGACATTGGGATGTCCAGAGATAAACATGGATGCTAGTTAAGGGAACTAGTTCATTAGAGTGACTGGTTGTAAGACTTCATATGGAATCTATCTATAGAAATGTCAATGAAGTTCTTACTGCGGCTTAAGTGCGATGTTCCTTTGACTTGCGGTGTTCAAGTCATCTTGGTCATGGAGACTTATACTTTAACATCTTAAGCAAGCATCTCCAAGGAGGTGTGGACCCAGGATGATTGGGTATAAGCCGAAGTGCCCGAAGATGTTTGAACAGCCTACAAAGGATTCACCACTCCTTGCGAGGAGATGTATACCCAGGCCTATCGTCGGATTGTTACTCAAAATCTCTGACCAGAGTATATCATGTTTAGAGTGCGAGTCTCTTAAATACATGAGAGTAATTAGAAATCCAAAGGACGAGAAAGACACTACTTGGGCTAGGTGTGACGTAGTCAGCCTAGTGGGGACTGACACAAATAGACCGTGTCCTGAACCAAGTGGGTATAAGATGGTGAAGGGAATGGGGCACGATTCATTAGAGCTGCTGAAGGGTTTCAGAATAATTTCTTCTGGGGTCAAACCGTTGATCTTTCGATTAATTGGGGATCATGATGTACTACTAGGTGCCACTCATGATCGTTCTATAATTGGTTAATTATAGACGACCAACATAAATCGAAAGCTTATTTAGTCACACGCACTATGAGTAATCCGAGGGATTTAAAACGCGTTGAAATTTGGATTTTCTGATCAAGAGAAATAAGTCGAATCTGAGTTAATCAGAGGCGCAATGGAAGCTAAAAATGGCTAAGTCTTTTGAAGGCTTTTTGGGCGAATTAAATGAGTTTAATTCGCGTTGGTTCGGCTCGGTTTGGGCCGGCCAAAGAGGGTGCCAACCCTCCTTGGTTGGCCGGCCACCTATTGGGGAGATAACCAATTAATTTTGGTTTAATTAATAAAGTAAATCTAGCGCGATTTATTTTATAAATTATGGATAAATAAATTTGTATAAAGAAATTTATATAAATAAATTTATAGAGATTTATTCTTTTTATGGAAGTTAAAATAATCCATGAATTGGTTTATTTTATAAAATCAATTATGAATTGATTTTTCCATAATAAGAAAGTTTATAAATTTCCTATAAAATTTATTCCATAATAAAAGGAGAGATTAATTAGTTTTATTATAAAGTTAGTTATAATAAAACTTGGTTTAAACGGAATAATTCATAAGAGAATTTATAGGATAAATTTCTTATGATAATTAATTAGTTTTATTATAAAGTTAGTTATAATAAAATTCATAAGAGAATTTATAGGATAAATTTCTTATGATAACTAATTAGTTTTATTATAAAGTTAGTTATAATAAAACTTGGTTTAAACGGAATAATTCATAAGAGAATTTATAGGATAAATTTCTTATGATAATTAATTAGTTTTATTATAAAGTTAGTTATAATAAAATTCATAAGAGAATTTATAGGATAAATTTCTTATGATAACTAATTAGTTTTATTATAAAGTTAGTTATAATAAAACTTGGTTTAAACGGAATAATTCATAAGAGAATTTATAGGATAAATTTCTTATGATAACTAATTCCGTAAATTCCGTTAATTCGGTTAAGAGGAGACTTGGCAATGGAGAAGCAACTATATAAGGAACCATAGGCAAGCCTTGGATTCCAAAGATTTGGATAATCGAAATAGAGCTCTCCCTCTCTCTCTTCTCTTCTCTCCTCCTTCCCCCTCCCTTCCATTAGGGCCGGCGGCCACCCTAGCTCCATTAGGGCCGGCGCCCAACCTACACCACGGCAAGGTGTTGCTGTGAGCTTCAAGGAGAAGAAGAAACCAACCAAGAAGAAGAAGAAGCGGATTACATCTCCCTCTCTCTCGGAATTCGATTCCGTTACTTCGTTGGTTAGTTTCCTTTTCTTCTCTTGATCTTCTTAGTTGTGCCTTCCGAGGATCTAGTAGTTCTCGTCGGCACAAAACTGGTGACTTTGCGAAGTCATCCCGAAGAGAACTCGGCGTGGACGCGAATAGAGGCGAAGCTTCCAAGGGACGCTACGGTTGGATCTCGTCCCTTACTTCTAGTTACGCGATGTACAAAGTAAATTAGTTTACTTTTCCACAAAGTTTTATTTTATGATTATGTCAACACACCATAAGATTGCATGCTAGATACGAAGTTAAAATAATTTAGGAAATTATTTTATGCAAATTCTTCCGCTGCACGTAAAAATTTAAAATTTTACGAACTCGTATCCTTGTCGACATGCACCCGGTCCCAACATTAACATGATATAAGAGAGATGGAGGGTGATTATGTGAATGTTTCACATAGCTTTGAGACCCTATAGGTTTCGGCCAAGTACCCTAATAGGGTGGGATGTTAGGACTTATTTCAAGTAAGGGCCCCAATGGCCCTATGGTAAGGTATGGTTGATGTTTAAGCAATTGATTTGGGGTTTTAATGGAATTTTTCCATACCCCCATGGCCTTGAAGTTTCGGCCAAGAGCAAGTTTAGGGTTAAAGGGTTAGGGTTGGGCTTAAGTAGGGAACCAAAGGGTTCCTATGGCCTAGTATATGTGTATGAGTTACCAAGATATATGTTTAAGTAAGATGGAAGAAGTTCTATGTTAACCAAACCTTTAGTTTGTATGTCATGAATTATAGGATAAGTCATAGATGTTTAGACATGTACCATGATTTATGAATGATATGTATGTATGCCATGTCTTATGAATGATATGCCATGTTTTATGAATAATATGCATGTATGCCATGTCTTATGAATGATACGTATGTACGCCATGTTTTATGAATAAGATGTATGTATGCCATGTATTATGAATGAGGTTAAAGTACATGCCATTAAGGCCATAACGATGATGTTAAGTATGATGAATGAATGATGATGAATGATAAGTATGATGAATGAATGATGATGAATGACAAGTATGATGAATGAAAGATGATGCTTATGTCTTTAAGGCATAAATATGCTAAACGGCACGGTCGATGGTTGATGGTACGACGGTCGAAAGGTCCGGTAAATGGGCCGGTAGACGGGCCGAGCCGTAACAAGTATGCTATGTTAAGTATGCCATGAATGTCTCATGAATAATGAAGCATGTAAAGTATTTTACTTTATGAATGGGCTTGTACCGGACCGAAGTATGGGTCCAAGGGATGGGCACCTTAAGAACGCCCCGGTTCTGGACTACCGACTATGCTGTCCACGGTTCTGGCACTACCAAAGCTGTGCAACAGGGATGGGCACCTTAAGAACGCCTCGGTTCGGGGACTACCGACTATGTTGTCCTTACCCTAGTAGGTCGAGGCTAGCTACCTCGTATTTACTTAGGAATGTGCGCTTATGATGTATGTATGTGGTACAAGCTAGGGCCCCAATGATATGATGAATATGTTTAAGCATTTAAAAGTATGTTTTTAAAGATTAAGCATCCTTATATATATATATATATATATATATGCAATTGCCTCATGCATCCATCCATGTTATGCATTATAATTATGATAAGAATATTATGCAAAGTAAGTTTATGCAAAGTAAGTTTATGCAAGATATGTTTATACAAATGATTTTGTTTATGCTCATGTTACTATATGATGCCATGATTTGATTGTGTTTATGCTAATTTAGAATGCCATGATTTTATTTATGTTCATGTTAGTTTAGGATGCCATGATTTAATTATGTTTATGCCAAGTTAGAATGCCATGATTTGATTTATGTTCATGCTAGGTTAGGATGCCATAATTTAATTATGTTTATGCTATGATAGAATGCCATGATTGGATTTATGTTCATGCTAGTTTAGAATGCCATGATTTAATTATGTTTATGCTAAGTTAGAATGCCATGATTTTATTGATGTCCATACCAATTTATGATGCCATGTTTTAACTATGTTATACTAAGATAGGACGCCATGATTTTATTTAGGTTCGTGCTAAGAATGTTTAGGAAGTTATGTTTGTTATGTCTATGTCTATGCCAAGCACTATGCCATGCTATGAATGTTACGATGTTTATGTCTACGCCAAGTATTGTGCCATGCCATGAAGGTTTATGGTTATGTTTATGCTATGCTATGAAGATGATGATGTTATGTTTATGCCATGACGAATGTATGCTAAGTGATGAAAAGGCTTATGTCCTAAGTAAAGCACTAAGTATGTAAAGCACTAAGTATGTAATGGCTTATGTGCTCATGAATGAATGATGAATGGTTTTAGTGAGTAGGAAAGAGTCTTACTAAGCCTGTGTGCTTATAGTCTTATTTCCTTATACCGCAGATCACGCAAGGGGACAGTAAGGAAGCAGCAGGAGGGCATCAAAGAATGTATGTGATAGTGACTTGGCCAAGGAGCAATATGGTTGCTCGTCTCATGATAGAACTTTATCTTTACTATTATGTGTTTAAGTATGACTCTATGACATGATACTAAGTATGACATGATGCTACGAATGACATGATGCTAAGTATGATATGATGCTAAGTATAAAGTTACTACGCTAAGTTGCCATGTTATGGTGCTAGAAATGGTAGTAAGTGCATGTAGGATTAAGTTAAAGGTTTCCGCTGCATTATGATGTCTACATGCCCTAAGTATGTTAACGTAACGCTGCTTTAGGAAAAAAAAAAGCGGGCGTTACAGAAGGTAGGTAATTATACCGATTACATATCACATATATGTAACTATCACTTTATGCTATCAACTAATTGAATGTTTGCATAAATCATTGGGTTGTTAACTCATTAACAAGTATGCAACAATATACATAGCACTCAACTGCACCTCTCTTTACATCGACCTTGGCTGTGGCATAACAAATCGATGCTCCAAGCTTAAGGCTGACCCATTAATCAAGAAATAGTTTTAATATGGTTGGAGCTCATTCAACCGTTTAGTCAGGCTTGGATGTGTCCAACAACCAAAACAAAGGATTGACCTCTGACTCCAACTATATTAATCATAAACTAATTTCATGGTTTGAACATGTTGAGGTTCAAGCCGGGCATGGATGTGTCCATCAACCCAAACGAGAAACAAAACTCCGGTTCTAACCATATTAATGGAAGGTGTTGGCCTTAATATTTTGTAAGGGGTTTTGGGTCTCATCCTTTTTTTTCTAAGCACATTCATGACATATAATTATGTCATGTACTAACGATTTCCTTAATAAAGTATGTATGTGACTTAATTTATCAAGTCTCATTAATTGAATTAGGAACCGGATTTCCTAATTCTAATTTCATACTTTATTCAAGGAATTGTTTTGGGAAATAATTTCCTAAATTGTCATAATCAATATCGGAAATAATATGTTTAAGACTTTGATTTCTCTAAATCAAATATTATTAAATTAAGAGACAGATTCTCTTAATTCAACCACATATTATTTTCATGAAAATCCCTTTTAAGAAAACTCTATAGGAAACCATTTTCCTAATTAATTTTGGAGACAACAATATGTAAGAGCATCACCTCTTAAATCAAATAAGGAAATTATCGTTTGAGAATCACCTCAAAATTTCCAAGATTTGATTACATATTTTATTTATCGATTTATTAATTTTAACAAATTATTTTCTTTGGGTGGCTCCTCGAGGCTCAGATACCCAAAAAATGGAATTTGTTGTAAATCTAATTTGGTCCGCTCCCCGAGGCGTAACCAAATTAAACATGACAATTTTATTCAAATTAGGAAATTAAATTACATCAACTATCTTTAAATTTCGACGGCTCCCCGAGGCTCAATCCAAAATAAATAATTTTGTTAATAATTTAAAACCAATTCGAATTTAATTGTCAATTAATAATCCATAAATTTGTCTAGACTTTCTTGAAAGAAAGTGCCCAAAATTACGAGATTTCATAATAGGTTTTCAGAATAATTGTAAGTTTCTGGTACAAATAAAACTTACATATTTCTAAAATTGGAAAATTTCTAAAATACGAAATTTCCAAAATTAGAAAGTTTCTAAAATTGGGAAGTTTTCACAATTATCATAAAATTTCAGAAACTAGGAAATTTCAAAAGTTTGCGAAATTTCATGAGAATTTCTAAACTTTGAAATTCCTAAATCTAAAATTTATCATAATTGAAAAGTTTCCATAATTGGAAAATTTTCCAAATCTGAGATCCTGACAAAGTTTTCCGTAAAACAATTATATGATTATGTCGAACACTAACCGGCTCTGATACCACTGTTGGGACCGGGTGCATGTTGACATGGATACGGGTTCGTAATTTTAATATTTAATTACGTGCAGCGGAAGATTTAGCATAAATAATTTCTCAAATTATTTTAACCACGTATCTACCATGCAACCTTATGTTGTGGAGACATGATCATACATTTAAAATTTTGTAGAAAGCAATCCAATTTACTTAATACCTCTCGTAACTCGTAGAAAGGGACGAGATCCAACCGTAGCGTTCCTTGGAAGCTCCGCCTCTATTCGCGTCCACGCCGAGTTCTCTTCTGGATGACTTCGCAAAGCCACGAGTTTTGTGCTGACAAGAAATACTAGATTCTCCAAAGGCACGACTAGAATATGAAGGGAGAGAGATGGAAAACTAACCATCAAACGAAAAACGAAATCAAGATTCTGGGAGGAAGGAAAGAGTCGCGACCCACTTCTTCTTCTTCTTTGGCACCTTCTTGGTGGAGGTGGCTCACGGCAACCCTAGGGGAGCCCTCTAGGGCCGGCGCCTACTAGAGGAGGGAGAGGGTGAGAAGGAGAGGAAAAGAGGCTAGGCAAGAATCCTTGATCACTTGAATTAATTTCTATGCCTTGCCTATGCACCTTTATATAGTAGTCTCTTTATCGCCAAGTCTTCTTTTTAACGGAATAAATTTTTCATAAGAAATTTATCTTATAAATTTTTCTATGAATTATTCCGTTATGCCAAGTTTTTATTATAACTTAATTTATAATAAAAATAACCATGTCTCCCCTTTTATTATGGAATAAAATTTTACAAGAAATTTGTTATATAAATTTTTCTTATCATGGAAAAATCAATTCATAATTGATTTTACAAAATAAAATAAACCAATCCATGGTTCATTTTAATTTCCATAAAAGAATAAATTTCTATAAATTTCTTTATATAAATTTTTTTATATAAATTTCTTTATATAAAATTTTTATATAAATTTCTTTATCCATAATTTTATAAAACAAATCTTGCTCGATTTATTTTATAATTTAAACCAAACAATTTGGTTTCCCTTTTTATTGTGGCCGGCCAAACCAAAGAGGGTGAGGACCCTCTTTGGCCGGCCAAATCCAAGCCGTCACCTTACGAATTAAACTCATTTAATTCGTCCAATAAGCCTTCAAAGGACTTAGCCATTTTAAGCATCCGATGCGTCTCTGATAAATTCAGATTCGACTTATCTCTCTTGATCGAAAAATCTAATTTTCAACTCGTTTTAAATCCCTCAGATTACTCGTAGTGCGTGTGACTAAATAGGCTTTCGATTTATGTTGGCCGTCTATAATCAACCAATTATAGAACGATCATGAGTGACACCTAGTAGTACATCATGACCCCCAATTAATCGAAAGATCAACGGTTGACCTCAAAAATAATTCTGAAACCCTTCAGCAGCTATAATGAGTCGTGCCTCATTCCCTTCACCATCTTATACCCACTTGGTTCAGGACACGGTCTATGTGTGTCAGTCCCCACTAGGCTGACTACGTCACACCTAGCCCAAGTAATGTCTTTCTCGTCCATCGAATTCTAGTTACTCTCTTGTTTCTAAGAGTTCATACTCGGAACATGTGATGCTCTGGCCAGAGGCTTCGAGTAACAATCCGACGATAGGCCTTGGGTATACATCTCCTTGCAAGGAGTGGTGAATCTTTTGTAGGCTGTTCAAACATCTTCGAGCACTTCGGCTTATACCCAATCATCCTGGGTCCACACCTCCTTGGAGATGCTTGCTTAAGATGTCAAAGTATAAGTCTTTATGACCAAGATGACTTGAACACCGCAAGTCAAAGGAACATCGCACTTAAGCTGCAGTAAGAACTTCATTGACATATCTATATGTAGATTACCATATGAAGTTTTACAGCTAGTCACTCCAATGAACTAGTTCCCTTAACTAGCATTCGTGTTTATCTCCGGACATCCCAATGTCACCAACCAGTGAGAATCAGCTGATCAGCTGATTAGAGAATAACCCATGCTAGTCTCAATAGAATTGATAGTGTTCTTATTTATCAATTCATCGACTAGGTACAATTTCAATACTTCACAATTGCACATGTAGAGATAATCACTATTTGTGAATTCATCACAAATTCTCTCATGCTGTGAATTGTATTGTGGACATTCAGTAAATGAGTTTAAGATCCCAATCAAATACACAGACATGCATACTCAAATAGTGAATATTCATTTATTAAAATAAATGTTTACAATCATAAGGCGATTACCTTAGGACACTTCTCTCTTATTACTAACATATCCTTGATGTTCTCCCCTTTAATTATCGCTCAGGAGGTCAAAAACCCCAGAGTACCAACGCTAACTGGAAGGATGACCAAAGTGGTAAACAGAAGCCATGGAACAACCCCCAAGGGGGGCCAGCAAATAAACAGTCCAAGCATTCCTCGTGCGCGACATGCGAAAAAAGGCACCCCGGGGAGTGCCGCAAAGGTACGAACCGGTGTTGCACCTGTGGAGTGGAAGGGCATATGGCGGCGTATTATCCTACCAAGAACCAGGCCCCTCCCCAACAACTCGTTCAGTACCAGGGTGCACCAGCGAAACTACACTATATGCAAGCTGAGCTGGAATGTACCCCGATGTTGGAGGCCCCACTAACTATGACGAATGCCAGGGTTTTCTCTGTTACTAAGGAGGACGCAGCGGAAGCTTCTACGGTTGTCGCAGGTCAGATACTTATTTTCAGTCAGTACGCTACTGCATTATTTGATACTGGGGCAACGCACTTGTTTGTTTCTGTGCCATACACTAAGAAGATAGATATGTCTCCACAAGTTTTAGACTGCATGTTCTTAACGACCCTGCCTTCGGGAGAAATAATGACATCCACTCACGTGCTGCGTGCTGTGCCAGTCGGAATCGCAGAAAGAGAACTCTACTGTGATCTGATAGTACTCGACATGCGGGATTATGATGTTATAATGGGAATGGATTTTCTGAGCAAATACAGTGCTTCTATCGAGTGCCGTAAGCAAAAGGTGATCTTTCAACCCGAGGCAGGTTCTATGTTTGAATTTATCGGAGAGCCAAGGAAAAGAATCGGGAAATTCTTATCGACTCTCAAAGCACAGAAGATGTTAGATAAGGGATACACTGGCTTTCTAGCACATGTGGTTGACGCAAGTCAAATGAAGGATCAGAAGTTTGAAGATGTCAGGGTGGTAGGTGAATACCCAGAGGTATTCCCGGATGAATTACCAGGATTAGCTCCGGATAGAGACGTGGAATTCGAGATCGAATTGGTTCCTGGTACTAACCCGATCTCCAAGGCACCTTACCGTATGGCGCCGGTTGAATTAAAGGAACTTCAAGAACAGCTACGAGAGTTGCTCGATAAGGGACTTATTCGCCCTAGCCATTCTCCATGGGGAGATCCGGTACTGTTTGTGAAGAAGAAAGACGGATCTATGCGAATGTGCATAGATTATCGAGCACTAAACAATGTGACGATCAAGAACAGGTATCCCCTTCCGAGGATAAATGACCTGTTTGACCAATTGAGGGGAGCCACCGTTTTCTCAAAAATCGATCTGAGGTCTGGTTATCATCAAGTTAGAGTGAAACAGGATGATATTCCGAAGACAGCTTTCTGAACAAGGTACGGGCATTTTGAATTCGTTGTTATGCCCTTCGGCGTGACAAATGCTCCCGCTATGTTTATGGACCTTATGAATCGGGTATTCTCGTCCTTCCTTGACAAATTTGTGATTGTCTTCATTGACGATATCCTTATTTATTCGAGAACCCAAGAAGAGCACGCCGAGCACCTAAAGATAGTATTACAGATTCTTCGGGAAAAGCAATTGTATGCAAAGTTCTCCAAATGTGAGTTCTGGCTCGAGCAAGTAGACATTTTGGGTCATATTATTTCCAAAGATGGGGTTATGGTAGACCCAACAAAGATTGAAGCCGTGAATAACTGGAGACGGCCAAACAACGCCAGCGAAATCAGAAACTTTCTCGGGCTGGCGGGCTATTATCGAAAATTTGTGGAGGACTTCGCGAGAATCGCAGCCCCTCTAACGGCTCTCACCCGGAAGGATAAAAAGTACGAATGGACGGAAAACTGCGAGAGGAGTTTCTTGGAGCTAAAAAGGAGACTTACAAGTGCCCCAATTCTTACCCTTCCGGAATGTAACCAGAGTTTCGACATGTACAGCGATGCCTCTAAACTGGGACTTGGAGCCATACTTATGCAGAGTGGTAAGGTTATTGCCAACGCCTCTAGGCAACTCAAAGAACATGAACAGAACTACCCCACTCATGATCTAGAACTGGCAGCTGTGGTCTTCGCTCTTAAGATATGAAGGCATTATCTATATGGAGCGCAGTGTAGGATTTATACAGACCACCAGAGTCTACAATATTTCTTCACTCAGAAAGACCTAAATATGAGACAACGCCGATGGCTTGAGTTGGTGAAGGACTATGACTACGAGATCATCAACCATCCAAGGAAGGCAAATAAAGTGGCTGATGCACTCAGCCGAAAGTCGAGTACCACATTGATGCCCATATCTATATTACCCCACCCACTCGAAAGAGAAATTATGAATTTTGGGATCGAGGTTATCTCCGGACGGCTTTCTACCATGACAATAGCACCGACGCTGTTCGAGGATAAATTGGAAAAACAAAATGGTTATCCTAATCTTCAGAGAATCAAACAGGAGATCCTAGTAGGAAAGGACGATGGTTTTCATATCGACGACGGGGGAGTACTCTATACCTTAGGGATCATCTATGTATCCCTAATGTTCCGGAGCTGCGGAGAGAAATTTTAGCAGAAGCTCACGGAACCCCTTATTCAATGCATCCGAGATCCACAAAAATGTATTAAGACCTGAAGGAGAAATTCTGGTGGTCCGGTATGAAGAGAGATGTGGCTCAGCATGTCAACACTTGCCTGACCTGCCAACGAGTGAAGGTAGAGCACCAGCGACCCAGAGGAGTTCTGCAGCCACTTCCAATTCCGGAATGGAAATGGGAAGATATCTCTATGGATTTCATTTTAGGACTTCGTAGGACTACAAATGGATATGATGCGATATGGGTCATCGTGTACCGGTTTACAAAGTCTGCTCATTTTCTAGCAATCAAGATGACTTATTCGATTGAACAATTAGCTCAATTATATGCTAAGGAGATAATCAGACTTCATGGTGTTCCCAAGACTATCATCTCAGATAGGGATGGTCGCTTTACCTCACATTTTTGGGAGTGCGTCCAGAAGTCTCTCGGCACTAAACTATGATTCAGTATCGCTTTTCACCCTCAGACTGATGGGCAAACTGAACGAGTGAATCAAGTACTGGAGGACATGTTGTGGGCTTGTGTCCTGGATTTCAAGGGGAGTTGGTGCCGATATCTATGTTTAGCAGAATTCGCTTACAATAATAGCTACCAAGCTACTATCGGAATGGAACCTTATGAAGCCTTGTACGGGAGGATATTTAGGTCTCCAATCTGTTGGTATGAAGGTGGTGAAAAGAAGGAAATGGGGCTCAAGACGGATCTCATCGACGACACCACCCGAGCGATACAGAATATTTGGCAACGGATAGAAGCTGCTCTGAGCTGACAGAAGAATTATGCGGATGTCCGATGTAGACCACTGGAATTCGATATTGGAGATTTGGTTTTCCTCAAAGTGGCTCCTATGAAAGGGGTAACGAGATTCGGGAAGAAAGGAAAACTATGTCCGCGTTATGTGGGACCATACCTAATCCTGAAAAGAGTCGGCAAGGTGGCATATGAGCTAGAGCTGCCTCAAGAGATGTCGGCTATCCATAACGTGTTCCATGTGTCGATGCTCAAGAAGAATATTCGAAACACAGACCAAGTGATGGAGCAACAGACAGTACAAGTTCAGGAGGGCCTAAGTTTTGAAAGCCGACCTATCCAGATCTTGGATCGGGAAATCAAAAAGCTAAGGAACAAGGAGGTACCCTTAGTCAAGGTCCTATGGCAAAGTCAAAGGTTCGAGGAAGCTACCTGGGAATGCGAGGACGAGATGAGACGCAAGTACCCGGAGCTATTCTATGTTTGAGGATGAACTTTCACGAGGTATGGGGGATTGTAACGACTCATAAAATTTTTTGAATATTTTTCTTTAAAATATTGATCATGCATAGATAGATTCTCGAGGAACATAGGGACACTAGTATGAACCTTAGCATGATTATCCATGATTTTCCATATAGATTAAGAAGCTAAGTAATAATGGGCCTTACATGGGCCCTTCTAATACCATGGCCATTAAGGGACCTTAGGAAAAATTTTATCAGAAGGGAAATGGATTTCAATTAGAAATATTAACATAAACCTTAGTGGGCTCTTATATGGGCCTTGGCAAAAATAATTATAAAAGTAATAAAAAGAAGTGCATGCACCAAGGATTGAACCTTGGACCTAGTGTATCACCATGCATGTACTAACCAATTCACCTAGCAAGGGAGTGCTAATGGAAAAGGAAGAGGATTTAGTTGAGGCTAAAGGAAGTGAAGAGTCATCAAAGAAGAGGCACCATGCCCTTCACTTGCCCCTTCATGTAGTATAAAAGAGAGGGAAGGAAAGAGACAACTTAAGAAATTAAGTCTTTGTTCTTCTCCATCAAAGCTCTCTCTTTCCTCTCCTTTCTCCTTCTAGCCAAAACCCACAGGTTTCTCCTTTGG
>JAGFNQ010004711.1:23321-137073 GCA_024364735.1 Boesenbergia rotunda
TATGAGGGAATGAGTGGATTTTTGTTAAGGCTAAAGGAGATGAAGAGTCACATGAGAGAATGCACCATGTCTCTTCGCTTACCCCTCTTCATGGTGTTTAAATGAGAAGTAACTTAACAAATTAAGATTCATTCTCTTCTCTTCATCCACCAAGCCACTTCTCTTCTTCCTCTTTCCCTTCTAGCCGAAACCTATAGGAAGGTTTTTCCCTTGGGAAAAGCTCACAAGAAGACCTCCCCTTCCAAGATCCAAGGTTCTTGTTCAAGGTTACAAAGGCTAGAATTGGTCAAAAGGCAACAAGGTCTTTATCCTTCTCCCAATCTAAGGTCTAAAAACTAAGATAATCTATGGTAGGACTCCCTCACCTGTGGTATAATAGCTCTCCTTGATGTTTATTATAATATGAAGTTTGGTTTGGGTTTGATGTTGAGAAAACCATGATTTAGACCCCTATGACTTTCGGCCACCATGGTTTTGGTTCCAAGATGATGTTAAAAATCCCACTCATGCTTTCTAATATTTTCCCATGATGAATATAGGTTAAAATATGATTTGGAGAATTTTTGGGAGTCCCTAGTACCCTTTAGGGTTCGGCCAACACCATGAATCCATGGTTAGGGTTGGATCTAAACCTTCAAGTAGGTATCTTGTGTATCTTCATGATACAAAAGAGGTTGAGGGTGATTTATGTGAATTTTCACAAGGCTTTGTAACCCTAAAGGTTTCGGCCAAGTAGGGTTCTAGGGCAAGGAGTGGGGTTTGCTTCAAGTATGGGTTCCAAGGGCCATTATGGTATGGTATGGTTGGTGTAATGTTTGATTGGAAATTTTATGGAATTTTTCCATGCACCCATGGCCTTGTAAGGTTTCGGCCAACCCTAAGAAGTAGGGCTAAAGGTTAGGGTTAACCCTAATCATGAGCTCGAATGGCTCCCTATGGCCTTATAGGTAATGTATGGTTGTTTCTTTACCTTATGCTACCTTACATGTCATTTGAATGATGGAACCCTTCCTTGCATGTTTCGGCCAAGCAATGTAAATAGGGTTTAGGTGGAGTTAGGGTTTGAAGAATGATGGTTTATGGCTCATTATGATGTATATATATAGGTTCAAGCATGTGGTAGAATTATGTTACCTATAACCCTAACCTTCAGTACTATGTTTCATGTCGTATGTTCATGTTAGATGCCATGCTTAATAGGGTTATTCGTAAATATCCTATGTTCTATGCCATGCACTTAGATAGTATGTAGCATGTTTAGAGAAGTCCTACCTATGCATGCTTGTTATGGATACCATGCTTCTGTATGAAATGCAATGCTTACCTTATGTATCATGATCATGCAAACTCTATGGATTAGGATAATGGTTTATGTAAACATGTCATGTTTAATGAATATAAGGCAATGCTTACCTTATATGCCATGATTATGCAAGCACTATGAACAAGAATGATGTTTTATGTAAGCATGTCATGTTTATGAATGAAGTTAATGCAAGCACTATGAACAAGAATGATGTTTTATGTAAGCATGCCATGTTTTATGAATAAAGATGCATGCTATGTTTTATGAATGAAGATAATGCTCATGCCTTTAAGGCATCATGATGCTATGCACTAAGTATGAACAATGAAAGGTCAACTATGTTTTATGTCATGCTTCATGTAACAAAGCTATGTTATGTCTAAGTATGCTATGAATGTTATATGAATGATAAAGCATGTGAAATATTTTACTTTATGAATGGGCTTGTACCGGACCGAAGTATGGGTCCAAGGCATGGGCACCTTAAGAACGCTCCAATTTTGGACTACCGACTATGCTGTCCACGGTTCTGGCACTACCGAAGCTGTGCAATAGGGATGGGCACCTTAAGAACGCCCCGGTTCTAGGACTACCGACTATGATGTCCTTACCCTAGTAGGTCGAGACTAGCTACCTCCTATTTACTTAGGAATGCGCGCAATGATGTATCTATATGGTACAAGCCGGGGACCCCAATGATGTGATGATTATGTTTAAGTATGTAAAAGTATGATTTTAAAAGCTAAGCATCCTTATGTATATGTATTCGACTCATGCATTCATTCATGTTATGCATTATGTCATGATAATAATGTTTTATGCATAGGTATCATGTTAAGTATAATGATGTTTATGTTTATGCCATGTATCATGCTATGTTAAGTTTATGTATGTTTATATTTACGCCATGTATCATGCCATGTTAAGTATAAGTATGTTTATGTTTACGTCATGTATCATGCTATGTTAAGTTTATGTAGGTTTATATTTACGCCATGTATCATGCCATGTTAAGTATAATTATGTTTATGTTTATGTCATGTATCATGCTATGTTAAGTTTATGTATGTTTATATTTACGCCATGTATCATGTCATGTTAAGTATAATTATGTTTATGTTTATGTCATGTATCATGCTATGTTAAGTTTAAGTATGTTTATGTTATGACATGTATCATGCCATGTTATGTTTATTTATGTTTATGTTCATACCATGTGTTATGCCATGTTAAGTGTATTTTATGTTCATGCACTATGTGAGAACTATGTCATGCTAAATGACTTTAGATGCTTATGTCCTATGTAGAGCACCAAGTTATGTTAATGTTTCATGTGCTTATGATTAAGTGATGAAGAGATTTAGTGAGTAGGAAAGAGTCTTACTAAGCCTATATGCTTATAGTTTTATTTTTCTTATACCGCAGATCACGCAAGGGGACAATAAGGAAGCAGCAGGAGGGCAAGAATATGTGTGTGGTAGTGACTTGGTCAAGAAACAATATATTACGAGTCTTATGCTAAACTTTACATTTGCTACTTATGTGCTCAAAGGATGACTTATGTGACTTCATGATATGATGCTAAGTTCCCATGCCATTATGTTAGAAATGGTAGTTAGGTGCATGTGTAAGTTTAAAGATATTTCGCTGCATTACGATGTTCACATGCCCCTATGTATGTTAACGTAACACCGCTTTAGGAAAAAAAAGTGGGCGTTACAATCAGGTCCTAGCTTGGAGGGCTAGGTGGATACAATCCTAACTTGGAGGGTTAGGTGTGAAAAAGTCCTAGCTTGGAGGGCTAGGTGGATAAAATCCTAACTTGGAGGGTTAGGTGTGAAAAAGTCCTAGCTTGGGGCTAGGTGGATGAAATCCTAACTTAGAGGGTTAGGTGTGGAAAAGTCCTAGCTTGGAGGGCTAGGTGGATGAAATCCTAACTTGGAGGGTTAGGTGTGGAAAAGTCCTAGCTTGGAGGGCTAGGTGTGGAAATTTCTAACTCGGATGGTTAGGTGATTGGAAATCCCGGTGAGTGAAGCCGGGTCCTGGTGAGTGAAGTCAGGTTGACTGAAGTCCCGGTGAGTGAAGCTGGGCACGGAGTCTTAGTCCGAGGGGCTGAGCACGAGTCAGGGGAGGCTGAGAGCCAGTTCTCTTAACTTAGAGTGGGTTTGCCCTTGCCTGGATCGGTCTGGTGACTGATCAGGGAAGTTGGCACGGTGTTCTCTCGTGGATCGGTCTGGTGACCGATCCAGCGATGACTGATCGGTCTGGTGACCGATCAGGGAGCACACAGTGACCGTGTTGGGCTACTGATCGACTCCTGATCGGTCTGGTGACCGATCAAGGAGCATACAGTTCACTTACTGCATGGCTCCTGATCGGTCTGGTGACCGATCAGGGAGCATACAGTGGATTTTGGGAACCTTACTGCTTGGCTCCTGATCGGTCTGGTGACCGATCAGAGATACTGTTTGGATCGTTCTGGTGAACGATCAAGTGTCGCGAGTTCCTCACTATGACCGATCAGGATGGAGACTGATCGGTCTGAGCATGCCCAGATCAGTCTGGTGACCGATCAGGAGGGTTGGACTGCGAAGCTGAGAAATCACCCTGCAAAGGGGTGGATCGGTCTGGTGACCGATCGACGACTTGGGATCGGTCTGGTGATCGGATCCCGGAGAAGTCGCGATTTCTGATTACGCGTTGGGGACTGATCAGGATGGAGCCTGATCGGTCTGAACCCGCCCTGATCGGTCTGGTGACCGATCAGGAGTCTCTCTGATCGGTCCTGTGACCGATCACTTTAATTCAAACGCGCTGTTAGACGCTTTGATCGCGTCTGATCGCACTCTGATTCCTACTTATACTTGTTCTGAGCTCTCTGATGTTTGATCTTCTGTTGATTTGCTGCTCTAATGTGTTGCTAAGTGTGCAGGTGACTTAAAGATCATCCAAGTCAAACGAAGGTTTTCGCTACAGCAGGTTTGTCCGTTTGCTTCAGTAGGTTGTAACGTTCTCTAGCACGAGCTGCAGTAGCTAAGGAGCTGATGACCTAGGGCTCGACTGGAGGGTTTCAGTGAGTCCAGAGGAGGTCAGGGATAGCTGGCTGCTGCAGGTGAGCAACTGGGAGCTGCTGCAGAGGAGAGTGTGACTTGGGGATGGAAGCAGGATAAGCCAAGGAGTGGAGAAGGAGCTGGAGAGTTCTTGCGACATCTCTTGTTCTACTCTTGCGACTGCTCTACACTTGTGCAATTACTCTACTGTGAATCTTGAGCAATCTTGTGATACTTGAGCACTTGGGAAGAAGAAACAAGAAGCTTGGCGAGTCCATCAGCAAGAAGACACGAAGAAGGGAGTTCTTGCGTGAGATCTGTGCTGAGTGGAGCTCGGTGAGAAGTTTCCTTGTGTTCTTGCGGTTCTAAGTGTTCAGTAAGGCTTCTTCTTGTGTTTCCTGTACTTAATACTTCATTCATCTTGAAACGCTGTGGAGAGGTTACTCCACCGAGAAGGAGGTTGCATTCTTTCCGAATTTTCTGGGGCTTGTGATAACCATCATTTTATTGATTATTTTAGACTCTAAAATCCAGGTTTGTTCCACATTTTATATGCTTAAGTTTGCAATTGTATTAGGTTTCATGTATTCCCTTCATTTTGGCTTTTAATTCTAATCTTTGTATATTTGAGATATTTTTGGCACTTAATTTGAATATCATTTTGTAGGCTTCAATTGATCATGGGCCTAGATCAAATCAGGTCAGACTTGAGTCAACATTGGATCCAGATTAAAGGGATCAAGCATCGGATTATTAGGAGCCGTCCATTTCAGAGAACGGCTAGATCTGAGCCATCGGTCAACTTCTGGTCAATCCGAGTTCAAGATAGAATCAATCCTGATCATAGATCAAGATCTGAAAATTTTAGCCAAATCAGAAGTGATCTGACCGTTGGATCGAGCTCAAGATGTTCTAGACCATCCATTCAAGAAAAAGGAAGATCTGGACCATCCACCACTGATCTAGTTAATCCGAGCTGGGGATAGGTAGATCATGGCCATTGATTGGGATCTGTGGAGTTTGGTTCAGATCTGAAGAGATCCGACCGTTGGATGAAGTCAGATTAATCTCAGCCGTCCGTTGCTAATTTCCTTCTGAGCTGTGAGCCCTGGACTGAGGTTGGGTCAAACTCAAGGGTTGAGTTGGGTTAACTCAAGTGCTGGGATGAAGTTGGGCTGAATCTGATTGAACTCAAGAGGACTGAACCCAAGAGCTGGCTTGGCTGAATCAAGTGAAGGATTGGACTGAATCAAGTGAATTGGCTGGCCGAACCAATGGACCGAACCAAACAGTTGAGTGAATCCAACTGACTTGGCTGATCAAACTCAAGCTGAAGCTGGTGACTGGACCGAACCGCGCAGATAGGGATCAAAAGAGGGCAGCGTCGCGGAAGCTAGGTCATCGTCGTCTCGACACTCCATCTTCTCCACAGGCGAGGGCGATCGGGGAGAGGGGTTGCAGACGAGGGGTCGCCGTCTTGATCCACCTTCTCTACTTTCACCGCCGGCGGTATTCCACCCACTTCATCGCCGCTGGCCGGAGATTGAATCAACGAGTTTGAGGGGTTCCCGACTCGATCCGATCAACTCCATCCGCTTTCCACTTCATCGCCGCCGACCGATAGCTTTCTCTCGAGTTTGAGGGGTTCCCGACTCGATCAAGCTTTCATCCACATCACCACCGCAGAGCTAGGGCCCAAGGGTTCCGAGTCCTAGTCGACTTCACCGCCAGCAATTCGATCTTCTTTACAGCTTATCTTCAGCAGTTTTTTTCATAGCTTCATTTACAACAATTTCTTCATTTCTAGCAATAGATTCTTCACAGTTCGATCCTTATGCAGTTTCTTCCTTGTTTTTTTCTTCAACAGAGTAGATCCGGCAGCCGTTTCTTCCTTTACAGCTTTGCTCAGCTACCACTTTGCATTCGGCAGTTTACATCTTCACAGCAATTTTTTTCCCAGCAGTTTTTCTTCAGATCGAGTAGCAGCATTTCAGTAATTCTTCACAGCAAATTTCTCTTCACAGAATTCCAGCACCTTCATGGCAATTCAGTTCATCCACTTCATTACAGCAATTACTCGAAATCTGATGGCAGCTCAGTGCTTAATTTTGATTGTTTATCATGTGTTGACAGTTTGTGTCAATTGTTGATGTTTTTGTCAAGATTGTTCCCAGAAATTTCTTCACAACAGAGAATACTTGGGGTCAAGTTGCAATGTTTTTATTTGATCTGGTTATTGATGGTTTTACTAGTGAATGTTTGAGATAGTTGTTGAATTTTGTATTGGATGATCTTTCCCAATTCAAATGGCATGCACCTTTGTCATTTTAAATTCTGCTCATAAGTTGTTCGATTAAATGCTTCTATAGCTAGGTTTAATTTCATATCTCTTGTTTGGCTTTATTCTTGCCTGTCTTATCTCTTTCAATTGCCTTGGGTTCATGTTTTTATTTGGATGAAATTATGTTGGATTAATCTAGGTTTTGTTAATTGCTTTACTTTATGTTGCTTTTAATCCTTGCAAGTATGGTTTAGATTAGAGTAGATCTTCTTTATTCGCACTGTCTTTCATTAATTAGGATTAGATTTCATACTAGCTTTGCTATTCATTTCGTTTATTAGTTTCAGCAACTCAAATCCAAACCCCAGTTATCATCCAAAATCCAAAAGAAATAAAATACGATATCTGATATTTATCATGCACCAACTATATTCGTTGGGAGACGACTTGAGTTACTCTATGCTACATTAGTTTAGAGGAATTCGATATGTTAATTGTATTTGAAACCGTAACACGACAAAAATGGTTATCAGCTTGATCTGCCGACGATCAAGGGATCACCCACCTTAAGGGCACGCCAAGGAGTAGGGGCAAGTTATCCCCGAACCTTGTAAATCCTCTTTGTTAGCATTTTCGTTTGTCTTTGATTTCTGTACTCTGTTTTTTCTGTCTTGCTTCTGCTGTGCTACTAACATTCAATTGCAGAAGTGTAAAAGCGAATGAAGTTTTGTGTCTGGCTACATTCACCCCCCTCCCCCCTCTCTAGCCATCCAATTTCCAACAAATATACGTTGGGTGAACTGCTAGGAGAACTCCAGGCGGCAGAGGACCTCTTTCGTCAGAACTCGCAGGCCTTAGTTACTCAGAAGGTTTCTATTTCTATGCCGAAAGGCAAGAAGAAGAAGAAACAAGGTGGGTTCAAGAAGGCAGTAGCATCGCAGGGACCTCGGACTGGCGTGAAGAAGCCGAAAGGCATGTGATTCACGTGCAAGCAAACTGGACACTGGAAGGCGGATTGTCCCCGTCGTCAAGACAAAGGTATTTCTTCCTGCTTCGTCGTTGAAACATGTTTAGCGGTGCTATCTACCAGTATCTGGTGTGTAGATATGGGAGCCACTGACCATGTCTGCAATACTTTGCAGGGGTTCCAGGAAACACGACGGCTAGCTGATGAAGAAATTGTGGTCTACATGGGCGATGCTACGAAAGTGGCAGCAGTTGCAATGGGAGTTTTCTATTTGTCTTTTGAGAGAAATAAAGTGTTAGTTATGAGAGATTGTCATTATGTACCCTCGATTAGAAAGAATTTAATTTCAGTTTCTAAGTTGATAAAGGATGGATATTCTGTTGCTTTTGATAACAAAGTTGTTATAAAAAAAATAGAGAGATTAACTGTTCGGGTATTATGGTCGGCAATCTGTATACTCTAGAACCAATGACTCCCACAATGCAAACTGAAGTTAATAGCTCATCATCTATCTTAAATAAGAGAAAGGAGCCTTCTAAGATGAATCAGACGTATCTTTAGCACCTTAGGCTTGGTCATATTAACCTTAGTAGGATTCAGAGGTTGATAGTCGATGGGCCCCTGAGTTCATTAGTGGTGGAAGACCTCCCGACCTATGAGTCTTGCTTGGAAGGTAAGATGACCAAGAGGCCTTTCAATGCCAAGGGGTATAGGGCCAAAGACGTTCTGGAACTGATTCATTCTGATTTATGTGGTCCTATATCAATCCAGGCTAGAGGTGACTTTGAATACTTCTTCACTTTTATTGACAATTATTCAAGGTATGAATACATTTACCTGATGCGTCGCAAGTCTGAATACTTTGATAAGTTCAAAGAGTTCAAGGTTGATATGGAGAAACATCGAGGTAAAAGTATCAAGACACTACGATATGATCGTGGTGGCGAATACCTCTTTGGAGAGTTTAGGACCTACCTATCAGAAGCTGGGATTCAGTCCCAGCAAACTGCACCTGGTACACCCCAATAGAACAGAGTTGCAGAAAGAAGGAATAGGACTCTTATGGAAATGGTTAGGTCGATGATGAGCTATTCAGACTTACCTGATTCGTTCTGGGGATACGCTCTGGAAATGATAGCGTACATACTGAACTTGGTTTCGTCTAAGTCAGTCCCTTCTACTCCCACAGAACTGTGGGCTGGGCGCAAGCCCAATCTAGGACATGCTCGGATTTGGGGTAGTCCAACACATGTGCTGAAGGGAGATACTGATAAGTTGGAATCTCGTACGGAGGTACGTCTGTTCGTAGGCTATCCTAGGGGAACGAAGGGTGGTCTTTTCTATAGTCCTAAGGATCAGAAGGTAATCGTTAGCACGAATGCCAGATTCTTAGAGGAAGACTATGTGATGAACCATAAGCCCAATAGTAGACTAGTGTTTGAAGAGTTAAGAGGGGGCATTCCGACCTTAGGACCAATTGTACAAGAGGACACACCACAAGTCACTGCACTGTGTGTCACTGAGGATACACAGGTGGTACCTCGTCGCAGTGGGAGGGTTGTCAGACAACCTGAAAGGTTCATGTTTTTGGGAGAGACTTCGGACTTGATCTCTGGTAAATATGAATCGGATCCCTGGACCTATGACTAGGCCCTCCAAGATAAGGATGTAGATTCTTGGCAAAGAACAATGAACTCTGAGATAGAATCTATGGATTCTAATCATGTCTGGGAGTTAGTAGAGCCACCCAATGATGTAAAAGCCATTGGATGCAAGTGGATCTACAAGAGAAAGAGAGGATCAGACGGGAAGGTTGAGACCTTCAAAGCTAGGCTTGTTGAGAAAGGGTACACTCAGAAAGAAGGTATCGATTATGAGGAGACCTTTTCACCGGTAGCCATGATTAAGTCTCTCCGGATTCTCTTATCTATTACAGCTCATATGGACTATGAGGTATGGTAGATGGACGTAAAGACAGCTTTCCTTAACGGAAGTCTTGAGGAGACCATCTACATGCAGCAACCAGAAGGGTTCATTACAAAGGGCAAAGAGCATCTTGTATGCAAGCTTAATCGAGCCATTTATGGATTGAAGCAAGCTTCGCGATCTTGGAACATCCGCTTTGATGAAGTAATCCAGTCATATGGCTTTACTCAAAGCCCGGATGAGTCATGTGTATACAAGAGATGTGACGAAAATGTAGTGGTGTTCCTTGTACTTTATATAGATGAAATTTTGTTAATTTGTAACAATGTCAAAGTGTTATCAGACGTAAGGGTCTGGCTATCAAAGCAGTTTGATATGAAGGACTTAGGAGAAGCGGGACACATCCTTGGGATTAAGGTCATACGGGATCGCCAGAAAAGAATGTTGTGCTTATCCCACGCATCATATGTTGACACTGTGTTGTCTCGTTTTAGCATGGAAAACTCCAAGAAGTGGTTCCTACCCTTCAGGCATGGAGTTCCTCTATCCAAGGAGATGTGTCCGAAAACATTAAAGGAGATAGAGGAAATGAAGGCGGATCCTTATGCTTCGGCAGTAGGAAGTCCCATGTATGCTATGTTGTGCACGAGATCAAATATCTGTTTTGCCGTGGGCATGGTTAGCAGATATCAGAGTAACCCTGGACAGGGACAATGGACTGCGGTAAAGCATATATTGAAATACCTGAGACGGACTAGGGATTATATGTTGGTTTACTGGGCAGACCAATTAGTCCCTGTGGGTTATACGAACTCAGCTTTCCAGTCAGACAGGGACAAGAGTAAGTCTACCTCGGGATTTGTGTTTACTTTAGGAGGTGGAGTCATTGTTTGGAGGAGTGTTAAGCAGAAATGCGTGGCGGACTCCACCATGGAAGCTGAATATGTGGCACCCTCTGAGGCAGCCAAGGAAGCAGTATGACTCAGGAACTTCATCATAAACTTGGATGTGATTCCTGGTTTGCCTAGATCTATCACAATCTTTTGTGATAACAGTGGTGCAGATGCAAACTCGAAGGAACCACGAGCCCATAAGGCAAGTAAACACATAGAGCGCAAGTACCACCTGATACGAGAAATCGTAAAGCGAGGAGAAGTGGCTGTCGCCATGATTGCATTAGAGGACAACCTGGCAGATCCTTTCACTAAAGCTCTTCCAGCTAGAGCTTTTGATCGACATGTGGAGGATATGGGAGTCAGATGTATGGAAGTGAGAGAACAACAAAGTCTTTAAGTATAAGTGGGAGATTATAAGATGTGTATACTGTAAAACATGATTTCATTATATGAACATCTTCATTTTGAAAAGAGAATTACAACTACACTAGGTGTCTGTTTATATTAGTACATGCATTAAGTCCAATACTTCACATTGTAGATAACATGATGTGTGGTGTCACATGGATGATCATGTTATCAAGTTCCTAGCCTTGTATAAGTAGAGGCTCACAACCGAGATGGAATTGGACAAACCATCATGATGGTTGTAGTGTAATTAGGTGTGCACTACAAGAAAAATGCTTATTAACCACGGGCGTTCACCGTTGTCGTAGGCAAAAATCACTGTTGTTAAAGGTCATGTTGTTAAAAGGGAGGGTTTACATCAACAGTTACAAACCGTTGTCATTTATAGTCAATAACAACAGTGTAGCAATAGGTTTTCACCGTTGTCTTTTAATGTGATTGACAACAGGTTAACAATAGTATTAAACCATTATTTGTGTGTGATTTAAACAATAATTTAACAACAAATAAAAATCGTTATCTTTTGGTTGAGACAGCCAACAATTTACAACAAATACCATTTAAAAATTAAATTATTTAAATAATTAAATAATATTGAGCAAACACACTTCAAACTATCATACATCAAAATATCATCAAATATCATACATCATAACTATGCAAATATCATACATCAAGATATCCCCAGTATTAGTCCAAACTGAGATAACATCATCAAAATATCATATACATCAAAAACCAGAAACTGAGATAAACAAATAGATGAAGACAGCCGCACCCCAGTAGCTTCATCCAAGTGCAGTCAACCAGATGAAGACAGCCTCACCCCTTAGCTTTGCACCATAAGCTGATTCCTTCCCTTGGATTGTCACAACAAATAGAAATATAAAATGAGCATTCACAATTAAAAATAGTAGAACAAAAGATTCTAGAAGATAATTCTGCAATTTAACAGAAAGATACACACTATCATACAAATGCATTCAAGTTTTGTTAGTTTTATTGGTAGGTCGAAAGTAGTGGAAGAACATGCAAGACGTGGGTGTTGTATCAACAACAAAGTAATTCCAGGAATGGACCTTACCTAGGACATACAACAATCCTCTTGTAGAACCAGACCTGAATAGGAAGTGAAGCAACAAGTGCTTCAACTGTAAGAATTATGCTTAAGTCTCCACCCCACCGAAAATCTCTAAGAGGATACAATTAAAGATGTTCCTGCATTCTACAATTAAGTCAAAAGTCATTAACTAACACAAATAAACTACAAATATATAAACATATGTCTCCATTTTGAGACATAAGTCGTATAAGTGCTCCAACACATATAAACATAAGTCTTATAATAACAAAACACAAATAAACTACAATCAAATAGTCTTATTACATAGCAATAATCTAAGTGGATGCAAAATTACCGCACAACGAAGCCGCTGGAGAATATTAGTGTTCTCAAAAATTACATGTCTCAGAAGATTATTAGGCTTTACACATCGTATGTAGTGGGGCTCAGTATGGCTCAGAGTTTCTAATAAAGTTTGAAGTTGTTGCTGCAAAGAAGTGCACATAAGTGTTACATACATATACAACATATTAGCATCAGAAATTGTAAAATGGTAAATAAAAGACTGACAGCTCACCTTACACCTTAAGCCAATTGATGCAGGCATAAGGTCATTAACTCCCTTCCTGGTTGCACATATTTTCTCCTTATATTCCATCCCGCTTTTTCCCATATAGTCATGCATCATTTGATCAAGAAATAACTTTATTATACTAGTTAAACAAAACAAAACAAAAGAAGTGGTATGAATTTATCTAGCTTGTAGATAAATTCATACCACAAATACCCAATCTGCATGAAGCAAAGTATACTTTTCTTTCTTTATTGAAGGAAGTGGTCAACCAAACCAGAGTTAGGGTTTCAATACTAACCAACAAGGATGATGAGACTATGATTGTCTTTATGTACAATTTCCTTCTAGTTTCAGATTCCTTGAGCTTCTCCATCCATCTTTCAACCTATTTTTGGACATGAAATACAAGCTGCTTTAGGAGGAAAAAAACTATATAGAACATCAAAGTAAAGAGTAAACCAGAATATCAAAAATTATCACAATTTCAATTAATATGGAAATATGTCAAATTTATAACTGCATTAGAATAGTTCATGAGCTTCAAGTGTAGAGATGAACAGAATGAACATAGAAAATTTACCAAAGTTAGTAACCAAGTCTTGATCCATATGACACCTTGAGGTTTTAGATCTTAGGGAGCTGGATGCAGGAATTCTATTTTTTGAGCCAATGTGTATAACAAGTTCAGTATTTCTTGTTGTCTCCGCCTCAATTGTACTTTTAGCAGAACATTCCTTAAAACGAGGACCTTGTGATTTGCTGCTCTTTATTTTGAGTTTATGTAAGGTGGAGGATGAAATTCTATCTGAACCATCATGTATGAAGATTTATCTCACTGACATTCTATTTTCTTACACTTCTCTGTAGTGATGTCAACTCATTCTGTCCTTCAAGTTTAGGATCATAGCCAGGAACGCAAGACTATTAAACCAAGCATGATAAAAGTAAGTCTAGCAAACAGCGGATAATACCTGGTAACAATCACCACGGCATGCAGCACATTGATATTGTAGATTTTGATCTGTTTGGAACTCCTGATACTTTTCATCACTGCATAACAAGGAAAAAGGAAATGCTAAAACATGAGTTATCATTATCTAAGAAAAGAAAGGTCCTCCAACATGAGAAATGGTAGTATGCACTGGACATTGCACAAGTTTATGATAAAATAAATTGCAAATCAGGAAAGTTGCCAAAAGCCTGGAACTCGATCACAACGATTGAATCATTCATTGCTCCATCTAGCTGTTTTTTTTTCTTTTCAAAATAGCAGCAACAAAAAAACCTACCTCTTGTTATATGTTTCACAGGACCAGCTCCAAGTACATCATGGTCCAATAAAAGAACTAAAGACTCATAAACCATAGGTACCAAGATCCAATTTAAAAACCAAAGTCATTATGGATATGAATGCACTTTTAGTAAGGAGAAAAGGACCAAATTTGTCAAAAACTAAGTTTATGGAAGGATTCACAATTAAGTGTTGCTCATGAAAAAACCAAGATTGACAATACAAGATAAATACTAAATTATCTGAATTAAACATCTTGCAATTACTGATGAATATTCCAGTAATCTGAATTTAACTGTTAAATGGTTGATGTTGAAGAACAAGATAAATACTAAGTTTTCATGATAGTATTGATAGAACAAGATAACAAAAAAAATCCAAGAGCAAGGATAACAAATGACATTGAAAGAACAAGTTAACAATAACAGGAGCGAATAACATATATGAATAGATTATGTATTAGTTAAAGCATACAGGATGAAAGAAATAAACTAAAAGGAATAGGTCATCATATAATTCCATCACTGAAGCATATTCCAATTAACAGAACTTAGTTAAACATAATATCACCCTTCCAAAGAATTTTACTTAAAATATAGACGACAATCTCAAGGTGCATATGGTTATTGGGAAATCAAAATGAAATACAAGTACAATTTCAGAACAGTGTGTCATCTAACAAAGATGAAACTTCTATGACATATATGAGCTTCTAGTGGAGGTTTAACTACATATTAGATGGACTAAATTTAAATTTACAAGTGCATAATTTAGGACTAGCATACTCCAAAGGAACGAAGATAGGCATTTACAGATAACAACATTTAGGTATGCTTTAGGGGAAAAAATCGAAGAAAAAAGTCAGAGATATAAGTATTAAGCATGGAAAACGATGCCCTAGGTATGGTTTAGACAAAAAAAAAATCAAAGAAAAAAGTAAGAGATACAAGTATTAAGCATGGAAAATTATGCCCATTTAGGTATGCTTTAGTCAAAAAAAATCGAAGAAAAAAGTAAAACAATGCCCATTTCAAACGATCGCCATATGTAGGTATGCTTTAGTCAAAAAAAATGGAAGAAAAAAGCAAAGCGATGCCCATTTCAAACGATCACCATATGCTTCATGTTTCTTAGATCATTAAAGAAGAAAATGAAAGGTAACAAGGAAAGAGCAGGTGACGGCGAGAAATCGTGCAGTAGAGGCAATATTGAGGACGAATCGTGGTGGAGGAGCGGCGACGATGAGAGCAGGTTAAGCTCGAGATTTTGCTCAAATCGTTTTCGAAAAATGCTCAAGATTTTGCCAGTTCCCTGACCGGTCTTGGATGCCCACGGGACCCGCCGCTGGGAAGACGAGGACTGGCCGGAAAGAAGCAAGAGGGGAAGGAGGTTAAGCTGCAGTGCTGGCTCGGCGATGCGAAGAGGAGATTGTTGCGGCGATGCGAAGAGGAGAGGCTGGCTCAACTCCGGCGAGGATAGGTGGTGATCGGCTGGGGTTCGGGCAGAGAAGATAGGGCACGACAAAAAGGGAAGGTACCATGTGTTCTATAAAAGTGGCGGGCATTTTTGTTTTCGCGCTCGTCCATTCACTGTTGTATATTACCATGTAAACAACACCAATTGACTATGGTTAATTAAAATCAGTTGTTGTAACCAAGCCAATAGACATCAGTTTTTAAAAAACCGTTGTCTTTGGCATACATAAGACAACGATTTTTTAACAACCGTTTTCTTTTTCTGCAAAATTTTTTTCAACAACAACAGTTTTTGAAAAAACCGTTGTTAAATAAAAAAAGACAACGGTTTTTTTAAAAATCGTTGTCTATTAGGTGTTGTTGAATCCAAAATTTCTTGTAGTGGTGGTTGGTCTTGACTATAGAATTACACTAGTGTGCTTTGAGTACATTGAGCAGGACCAAAAACCCAAGGCTATCCAATTTGTATTGGCTTGATAATTGGATAGGACCTTAGATTTTATTATGGAGTACGATCCCTAAATCCCGATATAATAACGGGCATATATTATTATTTATTATTTCTTTGATTTACCAATGGGCGAGATCTATTCTGTTTGATCGATAGGCCCGGTAAGTTGGGAGATAATATTAATAATATGATGTGTTGTTGATTATTGACGGAATCCATGTCCTGGTGAGTCGGGATGATGGTGCCCCCTTGATGAGCTCAAAAGGTTCACCATGCTAAACTTTGTAGGTGGATTTGATCCGGTATGATGATAAGGTTGAGTGGTACTAGTCAAGGACCCAGAAGTTAATTAATTTGAATTGTCAGTAATTTAAATTAATTAACGGGCATTCGAGATCTTAAACACGGGGGGATGGATGACTCGTAATATATGGAACCCATATGAAAATATGAGAGTTGATGAGGAAGTTCAATTAAGATCCTTTAGTGGAATGGATCTTAATTAATGGATCGGGTTTAGATCCATTGGTGGGCCAAGATCCAACTTCTCCTCTTGGTCCCTACCTTAGCCCTATATAAATCCCATGAGACCATGAAACCGAGGCTAGTGAATCCAATTGGAAAACCCTTGGCTCTCTCTTTTTCCTCTCTCTCTCATTCTCTCTCCTAGGGCGCCGGCGCACAAAGAAGAGAAGTCTTCTTCTCTTCTTTTTCTCTCCTTCTTCTCTCTCGACATGGGCTGATAGGAAAGGGCAGATGATCTCCCTTCCAGCTGGTGGCCAGAGCTCACGGGAAAGAGGTAGGAGAAGGCCCGCCGGCGTGGAGGAGTGGCGCAAGGGCGCCGGCGGTGAGGGAGGATAGTAGAGAGTGGGTGGCGGGTTTGGGGAAGAAGAAGACCCTTCTTCGTCCTTCCTCTCAGTCTTCTTCACCTTCCTTAGCCTCTCTTGGACGGAGAGCAGGTTGCCGGCGATCTCGGGAACCCTTGGTTGGCCGACGACACACGCGTGGATGGATAAGAGCCCGGCGGGTAAACCCTAGAGTTTAGGGTTTCGGCTAGGGCATTGAGGAGAGGTTTTTAGAGGCCTTGGTGATCTCGGTTCCTTGTAAACCGTCGCCCACACGACGTCCGGGAAGGGAGGGACATAAGGTAGAAGGACGCGAGGTGATCGGAAATGTATAATTCTTTCCAAAGCTCCCTTGTTTATTTTTGTGTCATGTTTGCTTACCTCGTCATTTTAAGTTAGTTACTTAATTATTTTGATTCCGAATCATAGTTAATAATTAATTAATTGGTGTTAGTGATATGAAAGAAGTGTCCTAAGGCAATCACCTTATGATTGTAAAACATTTATATTAATAAATGATAATTCACTATTTGAGTATACATGTTTGTGTATTTGATTGGGATCTTAAACTCATCTACTGAATGTCCGCAATACAACTCACAGCATAAGAGAATTTGTGATGAGATCACAACTAGTGATTATCTCTAAATGCGCAAATGTGAAGTATTGAAAATATCCCTAGTCGATGAATTGATAAAAGACGGACACTATCAATTCTGTTGAGACTAGCATGGGTTATTCTCTAATCAGCTGATTCTCACTGGCTGGTGGCATTGGGATGTCCGGAGATAAACATGGATGCTAGTTAAGGGAACTAGTTCATTGGAGTGACTAGCTGTAAGACTTCATATGGGAATCTACATGTAGATATGTCAATGAAGATCTTACTGCGGCTTAAGTGTGATGTTCCTTTGACTTGCGGTGTTCAAGTCATCTTGGTCATGGAGACTTATACTTTGACATCTTAAGCAAGCATCTCCAAGGAGGTGTGGACCCAGGATGATCGGGTATAAGCCGAAGTGCCCGAAGATGTTTGAACAGCCTACAAAGGATTCACCACTCCTTGCGAGGAGATGTATACCCAGGCCTATCGTCGGATTGTTACTCAAAGCCTCTGGCCAGAGCATATCATGTTTAGAGTGAGAGTCTCTAAAATACATGAGAGTAATTAGAAATCCAAAGGACGAGTAAGACATTACTTGGGCTAGGCGTGACGTAGTCAGCCTAGTGGGGACTGACACCAATGACCGTGTCCTGAACCAAGTGGGTATAAGGTGGTGAAGGGAATGGGGCACGATTCATTAGAGCTACTGAAGGGTTTCAGAATAATTTCTTCTGAGGTCAAACCGTTGATATTTCGATTAATTGGGGATCATGATGTACTACTAGGTGCCACTCATGATCGTTCTATAATTAGTTAATTATAGACGGCCAACATAAATCGAAAGTCTATTTAGTCACACGCACTACGAGTAATCCGAGGGATTTAAAACGAGTTGAAAATTAGATTTTCCGATCAAGAGAAATAAGTCGAATCTGAGTTAGTCAGAGGCGCATTAGAAGCTAAAAATGGCTAAGTCTTTTGAAGGCTTTTTGGGCGAATTAAATGAGTTTAATTCGCGACGGTCCGGGTTGGGTTTGGCCGACCAAAGAGGGTGTTAACCCCTCTTTGGTGGCCGGCCAAATAAAAGGAGAAAACCAATTTAATTGGTTTAATTAATAAAATAAATCTAGCGCGATTTATTTTATAAATTATGGATAAATAAATTTGTATAAAGAAATTTATATAAATAAAATTTATAGAAATTTATTCTTTTATGAAAGATTAAAATAATCCATGAGTTGGTTCATTTTAATTTTATAAAATCAATTATGAATTGATTTATCCATAATAAGAAAGTTTTTAAATTTCTTATAAAATTTATTCCATAATTTAAAGAGAAGAAGAATTAGTTTTTATTATAAATTAGTTTATAATAAAGACTTGGTTTAAACGGAATTAATTCATAAGAATTTATAGGATAAATTTCTTATGATAAATAATTAGTTTTATTATAAAGTTAGTTATAATAAAATTCATAAGAAAATTTATAGGATAAATTTCTTATGATAACTAATTTGTTTTATTATAAATGGTTATAATAAGACTAGGCTTAAACGGAATAAGCAATAAGAAAATTTATAAGATAAATTTCTTATAACTAATTCCGTTAATTCGGTTTAGAGGGAGACTTAGCAAAGGAGTTGCTACTATATAAAGGAACCAAAGGCTAGCCCTTATTCCTAACTCAACTTATCATAGAGCTCTCCCTCTCTCTCTTAATCTCTTCTCCTCTCCCTCTCCCTCTCTTGCCTAGGGCCGGCGCCCACCCTTGTGGATTAGGGCCGGCGCACCCAACCAACTTCCAAGGTGAAGTTGGCGTGAGCAATCAAGAAGGAGGAGAACCCGAACACGAAGAAGAAGAAGCGGATAGCGACTCCTCTCTTCTCGGAATTCGATTCCGTTACTTCATTGGTTAGTTTCCTAATCTCTCTCTTGTTCTTCTAGTTGTGCCTTCCGAGAATCTAGTAGTTCTCGTCGGCACAAAACTCGTGACTTTGCGAAGTCATCCCGAAGAGAACTCAGCGTGGACGCGAATAGAGGCGAAGCTTCCAAGGGACGCTACGGTTGGATCTCGTCCCTTACTTCGAGTTACGCGAGGTACTTGGTAAATTAGTTTACTTTTCGCAAACTTTTATTTTATGATTATGTCGATACACTATAAGGTTGCATGCTAGATACGAAGTTAAAATAATTTAGGAAATTATTTTATGCAAACTCTTCCGCTGCACGTAAAAATTTTAAATTTTACGAACTCGTATCCTTGTCGACATGCACCCGGTCCCAACAATTGGACCCCGACCATAAACACAAAAGCTGACAATCCACTCGTTGCCTTTTCCACGGTCGAAGGGTCAAGCAAATTACAAGGCCGATTTTTGTAATTGGCCAAGTTGTGATTTGGATCATTCGATACGGCACGAGATGGTCGTTGGGAGACGGGTCTCCATTCGGATTAATTTTAATCCGTAGACATGGAGAGGTCTCTCAAGGACAACCAAGTTTTCGCTAAGGAAACCCGCCAAGCCATACCCAACAATTGGTATCAGAGCTGAGGTTTCCGACTTTGTGTGTTTAAGGATTGGTTAATTTTTTGCATTTTCATACATTTTATTTTGCTGGATGATATTTGGATGAGTGTAGGCTAACTTTATGTTGTAGGCACTAGATTCTAACTTATCATGGCCAAATAATTGATGTGTGTGATGGTTGTGCAAATTATTGTAATTAATTAATCCTCGGGGTTGACGAGGCTAGGTATTTAATTTTTGTAATTAAATACGACACATGTTTAGCCGAGCTATTTATTTTACTTCCGATCTAGTTTTCATGTACACTCCTTTGTGGAGTATAGGATCGATGATATAAATAATTAGCTAGTCATTTCGGCTCGGAGATCCCTCAAGGTGGCTTGCACATAGGAAGGGAGGAGCGGACGAAGTGACGACACGACTGGAGACGCATTAGAGACCATGGGCCATGAAAGTTAGAAAATCTAGGATTTTCTGTATTTTTCATATATTGGTTATGTGCTTGGTTGTGTCGTTGTGCTAGTTAAAATTCCTCGTAATAAATTACTAAGTGGGAGAGGGACCCTAAGGGTCCCATGGCTTCCATTACAATCCGATAAGTGATATGAACAAGTCTGTGCGTCGGCTCTGAGTGCCTTCCTCCCCATCGGATGGACTTGTTCTGTGGATCACTGGGTCGGAAAAGACTATAGAAAATTATTAAAGAGAGTTTGTACTTCCCTATCAGAAGGCACATAATCGGAAATAATTTTCTTAGTGTCGTGTAATGGTGAACACTTAGACCCGAGGGCGGAACTCACATAGGGCCTTGCCCTTCTGGGGATCTCTTTCTAAGGAGAGAGATCTTTGGGGTGCGGGCGCCCAACTCCTACCTCGCGATCGTGATCGAGACCGAGGTCGGGCCTCGTTTTCCCCGGCATTATGTCGTCGAGGAGAAAAGCTTCGCCTTGGAGACCTTCTGTGGTACCCCGGCTTATTCCACTTTCTTCGAGGTTTGGTATCTGTCTCCTCGCCGAACTTCTTCTTCAAGGCATGACACGCTTCAGTGAAATGTGTCAAGCTGCCATGGTAACCACAGTACCTGGGTGATGGTTCTGGCTGCTCGATGTCTACCGTCTCAACCATCCGGCGACTACTAGCCCACTGGTCCTTCCCGGGGTGATGTTCTTTTCCACGGGTTGGGGTCAGGGCTCCCTCCTGTCTGATCGAGGAACTGCCGGAGGGGGGGGCTCCGACAGGATCTTTGCGACGGGCGTACTGTACTTCTTCCACATTGACGTGCTTGACGGAGCGTCCCAGCAAATCATCGAAACTGTCGGGGGGCTTCCTTACCAAGGATCAGAAGAAGTCCCATTCAGCGAGCCCTTGGGTGCAGGCACTAATGAGTATCTCTGATGCTGCACTGGGCACGTCTTGCGCCTTCCGGTTGAACCTCTGGATGTACTCCTTGAGTGGTTCCTTAGGCTTCTGCTTGAGGGTGAATAGATTAAGTGACGTCTTCAGGTAGCAACGGCTGCTCGCGAAATGGTGAAGGAAGTGTTGATGCAGTCTAGCCCGGTTGTTGTTTTGGTGTTTGACAATGATTTAAGTTTGGTTGAATGAAATTCGGGTTATGTCCAGGTGGATCTGGGAGATTGCACGCTGGCATGGAAAAAGTCGGGTCCTGGTTTGGAGGGATAGGCTGGATGAAATCCCGGTGAGTGAAGCCGGGCCCTGGTGAGTGAAGCCAGGTGGTGGAAATCCCGGTGAGTGAAGTCGGGTCCTGGTGAGTGAAGCCATGTGATAGAAATCTAGGTGAGTGAAGCCGGGTCCTGGTGAGTGAAGTCAGATGATGGAAATCCCGGTAAGTGAAGCTGGGTCCTGGTGAGTGAAGCTAGGTGAGGGAAATCCTGGTGAGTGAAGCTGGGTCCTGGTGAGTGAAGCCAGGTGAGGGAAATCCCGGTGAGTGAAGCCAGGTCCTGGTGAGTAAAGCCAGGTGATTGAAATCCTAGTGAGTGAAGCTAGGTTGAAATCCCGGTGAGTGAAGCCGGGTCCCGATGAGTGAAGCTGGGTCACCGAAACCCTTGTGAGTGAAGCCAGGTCCTAGCTTGGAGGGCTAGGTTGAAGTCCCAGTGAGAGAAGCTGGGCATGGCACGAGTCAGAGAAGGGTTGGAGGCTTGTTCTCGTGACTTAGAGTGCATTTGGGCTTTCCTAGATCGGTCTGGTGACCGATCAGGGAAGTTGGCACGGTGCTCCTTCGTGGATCGGTCTGGTGACCGATCCAGCGATGACTGATCGGTCTGGTGACCGATCAGGGAGTATGCGTTTCACTCACTGAATGGCTCCTGATCGGTCTGGTGACCGATCAGGGAGCTCACAAGTGGGTTGAGTTCCCTTACTGATCTACTCCTGATCGGTCTGGTGACCGATCAGGATCACTGTGCAGATCGTTCTGGAGAACGATCCAGCATCGCAGGTTCCTCTCTATGATCGATCAGGACGGAGCCTGATTGGTCTGGAAGCAGCCTGATCGGTCTGGTGACCGCCTGATCGGTCCGGTGACCGATCAGGGCACAGCCTGATCGGTCCGGTGACCGATCAGGGCACAGCCTGATCGGTCCGGTGACCGATCATGAAGCATCCAGTGGGTTTTGGGAACCTTACTGCTCGACTCCTGATCGGTCTGGTGACCAATCAGGGATACTGTTCAGATCGGTCTAGAGAACGATCAAGTGTCGCGAGATTCTCCTTATGACCGATCACGATGGAGCCTGATTGGTCTAGGAGCAGCCTGATAGGTCTGGTGACCGATCAGGCTGGAGCCTGATTGGTCTGGGGACCAATCTGGAGTGTGCAACAGAATGCTGGATTGGTCTGGGGACCAATCAGGAGTGTGCAGAAGACTGCTGGATCGGTCGGGTGACCGATCAGGGTCCTCCCTGATCGGTCTGGCGATCGATCAGGAGCAGAACTTTAATTCAAATACGCTGTCAGAAGGGTCTAATCGCGTCTGTTTTGCTCAGGATTTTTTCTACTATCACTGATCTCATTTGATATTCATTTTCTAATCCTCTGATTGAGTGTGCAGGTGACAGGGATGGATTCAAACACTCAAGGAGGGTCAAAGAGAGACTTTCCGTTGAGCAGGTTTGGCAGTTTTCCATCGCAGGTTACAACGGGGGCTGCTGGCAATGGCTGGAAGCTGACCTGGGGCTGGGGCTCAACTGAGGAGAGTTCAGTGAGTCCAGAGGAGGTCAGGGATAGCTGGGTTATTGCAGGTGAGCAGCTGGGAGCTGTGTGGAGCGTCTGTGGGTTGGCGATGACAGCTAGGATAAGTGTGGGCTGGCGATGAAGAGAAGGGAGTTCTCTCTACTGTAGCAACACTTGATCCATCCTTAGCAATCACTCTGAGTCTTGAAGCTTCTGCAAACTTGATCATTCTTTGAAGCTTGAGAGACCTGAGCACTAAGAAGGACTCGTGGCAAGGCGATCAACAAGCAAACAAGGAAGAGCTGAGTGAAGGCTCTTGCCGAGGTTGTGCTGGGTTGTTGTTTGTGCTTGTAAGCGTTTCTCTTCATCTGCTTGTGCTCTGTAAGTCTCTGATTGTCTCTATGCTTTTCATTCTACATCAACTTGTTGAGACATTTTGTGGAGAGGTTACTCCACCGAGAAGGAGGATTTGATATCCGGATTTCTGGGGCTTGATCTGCCGACGGTCAAGGGATCGCCCACCTTAAGGGCACGCTAAGGAGTAGGGGCAAGATATCCCCGAACCTTGTAAACGATCCTTGTTAGCTTTTTGGTTGGTGTTTCATTTCTGCAACTTGTTTTCTGTCTTGTATTTGTCTTCCGCTGCTAATCACTCAAGTGCAGAAATCCTTAATCTCAATGAAATTGTGTCTGGCTATATTCACCCCCCCCCTTCTCTAGCCATCCAAGTTCCAACAAGTGGTATCAGAGGTTGGGGCTCTACTTCATTGGCTTAACATCCGAGAGCTAACAAAGATGGCCATGGGAAGAGAAGGGTTTAGCACCAACCGACCTCCACTCTTCGACGGCACTGATTTTTCATATTGGAGGTCGAAGATGGAGTTTTACCTCAAAACCAACCTCAGCATGTGGTTTGCTGTCAAGGATGGTTTTTCCACTCCTAAAGATGCTGAGGGAAAAGAGATGAACTTCTCAAGTTGGTCGGCAGATCAAATCCCGAAAGGTGAAGCCGATGCGAAAGCGGTAGTAACTTTGCGATGCGAGTTGACCAAGGACCAAATAATCAAGGTCGGTCCCTTCACAAGTGCAAAAGACCTATGGAGCAAGATCATTGAGCTCCATGAAGGCACTCAAGACACCCGGACTGCCAAGAAGGACCTCCTTCTCACCCAACTCCAAAATCTGTCCATGGAAGAGAATGAAACTGTAAGTACACTCCATGGACGATTCAAAGAAATCCTCAACGGTCTCCACTCCATTAATGAGAAGGTAGAGAACCGAGATCTTATAAGGTATATCCTCAAAGGTTTTCCTAGGAACGCCTTATAGTCATCCATGGTGGATGCTTACAAGGTATCCAAGGATTTATCTTTTGTTAAGTTAGAAGATCTATTTTGTGAAATGGAACTACATGAGATCTCTAACAAAAGTTCAAAAGAGAAAGGTATTGCTTTAGTGGCAGGTGACAACAAGAAGAAGAAGGGGAAGAAGAAGGAGAAGGAAGCCTCTTCATCTTCATCCTCATCCGAGCCCGAGTTCGAGGAGGAGGGCAGCTGGTCTTCTTCCTCCGAGATGACCAACTTTGTTAGAAGAATGATGAGGAAGAGCCGGCGCCTCAAGGGTAAAGGTAACCCGAGTGAAGTTAAATTTGATAAGTCTAATGTTACTTGTTATGAGTGTAGCAAGAAAGGGCATTACAAGGATGAATGTCCGAAGTTAAAGAAGAAGAAAGATAAATCAAAGATGAAAAGGAAGGCCTTGAGGGCCACATGGGATGAATCGTCCTCTAGTTCATCCGAAGAAGAGAAGGAGGAGAAGTACACTCATCACCGTGCCCTCATGGCCATAGAGGATTCAAATGAAGAGGAAAGTGGAGACGAATCAAGCTCCTCAACCGCGCCTTCATCATCTTCGGATGATGAAGAGGTAATCTCTCCCGAGCTAGATAAGTGTTATAGAACCATTGCATGTCTAGCTAGGTTGCTTAAAAAATCTAAGAACAAAGTTAAATTGTTGAAATTGGAAGTAGAAGAGTTGAAATCCTCTAGGGTGGAGGATGTTAATGATTTTCATGATGACTTGCATGTTAAAACCCTTGAGAATGAAAATAAGGACTTAAAGAGCGAAGTTGAAAATCTCAAGAATGTTTTTGAGAAATTCTCAACTAGCTCCAAAACCTTAGACATGATACTAAACTCCCAAAGGGTGGTTTACAACAAGGCCGGTATAGGTTACCGACCTAAGGAACCAACCTTTGTATCATTAATGTCAAGAACCCAATTTAGATCATCAAATGATTCTAGGGTTCAAAAAGTCAAAAAGAAAATGACTAAAGCATGGGTGCCTAAGTCTTTCATTGTAGATGCCTTAGGTCCCAAAATTTGAGTACCTAAAACCTCAATATTTAGAATTGTATAACGCATTAATTGAGGGGGAGCATCTATCAACATATTGTTGATAAGTGGTGCTCAAAACCCAAGGCTAAGGTAGATACTAGTTTCAAAATAAGTCAACAAGCCTTGGAAATTGTTTATATATATTGCATGAAGTGGTTAGATTCACACATAATTTTGCTCTTGCCATAAATTGCTTAGATTAATTGGTTTTCTTGTTGCAATTTATATTTTTCTGCAAGTTATATGCCTTATCTCAAGGAACACAATTGCATAATATGATATACAATCAATACATGATAAGGCATCAATAGACAAGGACATGAGCTCAAGGTTTAGACTTAGATTTTGCTTAAGGTATTTTGTTTGGTAAACATGATCAAGTTGACATGATTTTTTGTGTGTGTCATAGAACATGGATCCATGCTAATTTTGGTTAAGAACAAGTATGGACACACTAGTTAGTACTAACTCGAAAATCACTAGGTGAAAATCTCACAATACATGATTAGACAAAGAACATGAGCTTAAGNTCTAATTTAACCTAAATGTGTATTAGGTGCACATCAAGATGTGGTTCCCACATTACATGTGCATCACATACACTCATGTATATTCTATTCTATACTAACATGCATCACATACATATAAGCAAAAAAATAAAATATACAAGAAAATTAAAGTGTGATTAGTCATGGCCCTACTAAGATCTTCTCAAGCCAATAAGAAGATCCTTTGGTCAACCTAGGGTCTAGGCAGCAGCTTCTCCAAGCTCCTCCTTCCAGAACCCCATGTGTTGTCGGCTTGCTTCCCACGAGTCCGTCTTCTCCAAAATTTCCTTCATCTTCAATTTTGTACATTACAAAATTTATACTCGAGTTACATTCGAGTCTTAAACTAATTTTAACAGAAATAATGAATAAAAAGGCAGACACGCAGGTCGCAATCACAATACAACACACACAACACAAATAACGGCACGCAGGTCGTAATATGAATTACACACAATTTTAATCTTATTAAAAATTGGGTTTTGGGCCATGACCATCACACTACTGTACATAATTCAAAATTATATAATTTTACAGATTTTATATAATTTTTCTACTGATTTTTAGAATTTTTTCGAGTCACAACTCCGCGGCGGTCCCGGTAAGCGGGTTTCGGGCGTAATCGCGAGACAAGGCCCCTTACGGGGTTAGGGGCGGCGCCCCTACTCACGAAATTAATTTCGTGAGTGTCGTATCGCGATTTAACAGTGCCTAACCCGCTGTTCCAAAATCTATTTGGGCGAAACTTGCCGTTTCGGAGAAGTTTTTCTCGGTGGTCGAAGTGTACAAGTGCTTCGCACTCGTTGCTTCGCCTCTACGAGAAAAATACTCATAAAATCCTAAAAATTAGAAAAATTACAGAATCATAAACTACTCTAAATTTTGTATCCCATACAAAAAAAAATAAATACGTGCTTCGCACGTGGCTCTGATACCACTGTTGGGTTTTTCGGGCTGCGAAAACCGCCTTTTCGCGTCACGGAAACCCCGAGAACCCAAAAGCCATGGATCTCGTGCGAAGAAAAATTCCAAAACAAAATTCACGTATTCATTTCATGCTCAAAAACTCAATCTACTCCTAGATCTAAAGAGGGATAAACCTTTTACCTTTGGTGCGTGCCCCGCTTAATCCCGCTCGCTCCTTTTGGATATCGGATCTCTAGGACGTCAAGTGCCGTCCCTCTAGAAGTATCCACGCGAACAAAGTGGATGGAGGAAACCCTTTAGGTGTGCTAGCACCTTCAAGGGTTCGGCCAAGAAGTGGAGGAGAAGAAGAGCTCCAAGCCTTGGAGAGAGGAAGAAGAGAAGACACCCAATGAGAAAAATGGAACCAAAAATTGGTTTTGTTCTCTCATGGTGGCCGGCCACTTAATGGCCATTAAGTGGCAGGCCATAATGGCCACTAATGGCCATTAGGTGGCCTTCCATAACCCCCTTTCAATTTGAATTCAAATTCAAATGGGGGGGAAACCAAGCCAAGTCATCAATTGGTCAAGTCAAGGTGAGGTGGCCTTTTGGTCAAGTCAAACTTGCCTTTTATGAACTTTCCATAAATAGTCAAGTCAAACTTGACTCCATTTCTTCTCCCATATCAAGTCTAACTCGAAGTGGAACCAAGTCAAGTCAAACTTGATTTGGATTTGGGTCAAGTCAAACTTGCCTTTTATGGACTTTCCATATTTAGTCAAGTCAAACTTGACTCCAATTTTTCTCCATCTATTTGTTCTTTGCGTGTGACCCTATAGGTTCTTGTAACGTTGGCAATGCTTCTAACCTCTTAGAAACATAAGCAATGAGCGGTATCTAGCAACACATCATTGCTACCCAAGTTACAAGAATGTTGAGATCCAACATCACCAATGTGACTACTAATTATGACTTTCATAATATGTGACAATGTCCTTCTATCGTCGATATCTAGATTGATCTTCTATGAAGCATAGACCATGTCATCCTCCAATCAATCTATGTGTCTTGAACTCCAAGTAGACTCACTATAATCAAATAAGCTTAATATCTCATATTGCCTTATTTGGGCATGACCATGCACTTAGTGATCTCACTCTATCAAGACTATGATATCTCTCCCGTCATATAGGAGGGATAGATCCCATCTACATCACTCACATCCCTCCGCATAATTTGTTATATACCCAGTAATCGCCTTTATAGTCCACCCAGTTACGGGTGACGTTTGACGAAACCAAAGTACATAACTCCTTATGTAAGGAACTATGGTGACTTCAGGTCTAAGGACTAATAGTCATACTAATAGTCACATGAGAAAGTATATGACACTCATATAACGATCCATGATACTTTCTCATGGTGGGTCATTCAGCATACATTCTCCAATGCATACTCATGTGTCAACTTGATATCTCATATCCATGACTTGTGAGATCAAGTCATTGTGTTGACCTACATGCTAGTCTCTATGCATTAACATTGTCCCTGAATGTTAATACTTGACTAGGAATAATTAAGAGTAGTGTTCTCTATATCATCTCACTATCGATTCAACCAATCGATTGATATAGATATGAACCTACTACCAAGGACGTTATTACACTTAGTTATTTGGCACCAATACAAGTAAGTATAATAACCATAATCAAATGCCTTTATATATATATATGAAATATGATACAATGAGTCCATACAACAACCATCACATGATTGGCTCTAGGGCTCTCACTAACACCTTCTAGGGAAGCAATTTTTAGGCCCTAAGCCTTCTTCGTTCATGCCCTACAGGGCTCATTCTTATGCATATGTATGCATCCATAATCATGATAACTAGCCTAGTATAAAGCATACATTTCATAAGGGTGCCCCATGGGCTATAAGGCATGCTCATACATGGATCATAACTCAACCACTTAACATATTTTATATATGACAAGATTGGTCACATAAATCATATTCATATCATAGGAAGTGGTAGCATGCTTCATGGTTTAATCGAATGATTCTTAGCCCTAAACTAAGGTTTGGGCCGAATGTCCTAGGATAGGGGTAGATTAGGTTTTTGACATCAAAACATCCCCTACAACCATCACATATATATATATCATATATCATACTAAGCATAGAATGCATCATGGGAAGAAAATCAAGCAACCTCAACCCTAGACTAGGTTGGCCGAAAGTCTTAGGCTAGGTAAGTTCAAGTTTTTCCAATCAAGCATTCCATTTGATCATCACATGCATACACATATCATCTCACTAAACATAAGCATATCACATAGGATAATTTAACCTTCACGAACCCAATAGTTCATGCCTTGGCCGAATGGGTAGGGTAGGAGAGTTAGGGTTTTGTAATCAAACATCCACACCACCATTTATACAAACACCTTGCCTACACTACTAATCATGGATACATCATAGATAAAAATCATCCAACTTAAACCCTAATCCTTCTAGGGTGGCCGAATGGTGTAAGGTAGGGTAGGCTAGGTTTTTGACATCAAATATCCACACAAACATTTACACAAACACTTTGCCTACACTACTAATCATGGATATATCATAGGAAAAATCATACAACCTTAAACCCTAATTCCCCTAGGGTTGGCCGAAACTTGTAGGGTAGGGTAGGCTAGGATTTTGACATCCAATCTTCACACAAACATTTACACAAACACTTTATCTACAATACTAATCATAGACACATCATAGGATAGCAAGCAACCCCAAAAGCCTAACCTTTCTCCTCTTGGCCGAAAGTTGTAGGGTGGCTAACTCTACTTTTTGTTATCACAACATGAAGGAAAATCATCATACATGTGTACCCTAAGTCCCAAGGGTCTCCTCATGAATCAAGAAGTAACCAAGGCCTCTTACATGGTGGTGGCCGAAACTTACCAAAAGGGAAGACTCCCTTTTTCCAAAAGCAAAACACGAAGAATACATACAATAATCATTACACTGCAGGCGAGGGGATACTTACATTCTTTCGCTTGAATTTCACCTTCCCTAGATTCTTAGGGTACCCTTGGTTGAAAGAGAGGTGAAGGTTCCTCTTACTCTTTCTTCTCTAGACTCCTTGGCCCTAATAGAGGGCAAGACCCTTTGGATACTCTTCTTCCTTCCAAATTCCCTAGGGTTAGAACTCTAGGGTGTGCCTTTTTCGAAAATGCAAGGAGAGAGCAAGAGAGTTTCGGTGGGGAGAAGTGAGGATGAAGAAGAGGAAGTTACTCCCACCCCTTCCCTCTCTTATTTATACTATTCTCATGAAGAGACATGTCTCTTCACTATTACACGCTTAACAAGCATGTTTCTTATTCTCTCAACAAGAAACATTGCTTGGTGTAGTGGTTAAGACATGGTGAGTGCAACTAGGAGGTTCAAGGTTCGATCCTTCCTTCCTCCTTCCTACACTTTTTTTTATTACCTTTTTGCACTAATCCACATCAAAGCCTATTAAGCCAAAACCCATCATAATATTTCATAATAATTTTTCATGAATTCATAATATTATTCACATAATATTTCATAATAATTTTCCATGAATAATATTATTCACATAATATTTCATAATAATTTTTCATGAATTCACAATATTATTTATGATGAAATTTTGGGGTGTTACAATCCTATATATCTTATAAAAAGTTCGTCCCGAACTTTAAAAATTTCGGGGTGCTACAATCCTTTATATCTTATAAAAAGTTCGTCCCGAACTTTAAAAATTTCGGGGTGCTACAATCCTATATATCTTATAAAAAGTTCGTCCCGAACTTTAAAACTTCGGGGTGTTACAATTCTATATATCTTATAAAAAGTTCGTCGCGAACTTTAAAACTTCAGGGTGTTACAACCCTCTATATCTTATAAAAAGTTCGTCCAGAACTTTAAAACAGTTCTAGATACTTTAATCGCATTGCCTCCTCTCGTTCCCAGGTGGCTTCTTCGAATTGCTCGTTCCGCCACAGAACCTCTACTAAGGGCACTTCCTTGCTCCTTAGTTTCTTAACTTCCCGATCTAGGATCTGAATAGGTCGGCGTTCGGAACTTAAGTTCTCTTGGTCTTGTATTGGTTGGGGCTATATCATTTGATTCACTTCAGAGATAGATTTCCTGAGCATTGATACGTGGAAGACATTGTGGATCGCCGACATTTCTGGCGGTAGCTCCAGTTCGTAGGCCACTTTGCCTACCAGTCTCAGGATCTGGTACGGTCCCACATATCTCGGACTCAGCTTCCCTCTCTTCCCGAATCTCATCACCCCTTTCATAGGGGCCACTTTTACTCCTTCCTTGGAGATAACATGTCCCAAGTATGATACTTGATCGAGCCAGAACTCGCATTTGGGAAATTTAGCATACAGTTGTTCCTTCTGAAGAATCTGTAGTGCTATACTCAGGTGTTCAGCATGTTCTTCGGGAGTTCTCGAATATATTAGGATATCATCGATAAAGACGATCACAAATAGGTCGAGGAATACCGAGAATACCCGATTCATTAAGTCCATAAACATAGCTGGGGCATTGGTTATTCCGAATGGCATAACTACGAACTCATAATGTTCGTATCTTGTTCGGAAGGCCGTCTTCGGAATATCATCTGGTTTTACTTTGACTTGATGATAACTGGATCTAAGGTCTATCTTAGAGAAGACGGTAGCTCCTTTCAATTGATCGAATAGGTCATCGATCCTTGGAAGGGGGTACCTATTCTTGATAGTTACGTTGTTCAACGCCCGATAGTCGATACACATTCGCATCGACCCATCCTTCTTTTTCACGAACAGCACGGGAGTTCCCCATGGAGAGTGACCAGGGCGGATGAGTCCCTTGTCAAGCAACTCATGTAACTATCCCTGGAGTTCTTTAACTCAGCTGGCGCCATTCGGTAAGGCGCCTTGGAGATCGGATTTGAACCCGGTATCAATTCGATCTCAAATTCGATTTCCCTATCAGGGGCTAGCCCTGGTAGTTTATCGGGGAAGACTTCTGGGTAGTTGCATACCACTCTGACGTCTTCTAGCCTCTGGTCCTTTTCTTGGCTTGCATTGACCACATGTACTAGAAACCCAGTGCATCCCTTGCTTAACATCTGCTGAGCTTTGAGAGCCGATAAGAGTTTCCTGGCTTCTCTTCTTGGCTCTCCAATAAATTCAAACTTAGTGTCTGCCTCTGGTTGGAAGACTATCTTTCTTTTACGACACTCGATTGAAGCGCCGTATTTACTCAGAAAATCCAAGACCAATATAATGTCATAGTCTTGCATATCCAGCACTATTAGGTCGCAGTAGCGTTCCTTATCTGCGATTCTGATCAGTGCGGCACGTAGCATTTGGGTAGAGGGCATCACCTCACCCGAGGGCAGTGTCGTCAGATATTTGTAGTCTAAATCATGTACGCAACTTACGACTCTCGAACCTGTGACCCTCAAACAAATGGTCAAACACTTTACCATATGATCCAGCCTATGGGGGTGCTGTCTCATTACCCCGATTGCTACGTCTTCTAGCCATATTTATCATACAGATGATAAATAACTAACATAAGAATTAACACTAAATTCACTTGTTATGCAAGCATAAATCATTTCTATACATAATCATTACTGTACATGAAATAAAGTAAAGCAAGTTTAGGATCTCTTACTTGGAAGCGGCAGGATGAAACTTGATGTGTGTGTGGTGGAGGGGAAAACTGCTCTGATACCAACTTGTAACGCCCGCCCTTATATCTACTCTCGGGGCGGGGTCACGTACTATCATTCGTATAATTTTTTTTTCTTAAAGTACTAATAACAAAGTACTAAGCATGCTTGTTCAAAACTAACCTATAACATGATAGGTTCAACTCATAATAAAATCAAGTATATGAGTAATCCAAGTGTAACATTCATTACTAAAGAAATGTTAACATAAGCATAATAAAGTAGATATAAAGATCTTTCATTCCCGAGCCACCACCCCACACATCTTCAGCCCTCCTGCCTCTTCCTTTAGTTTAAGTGTCCCTTACCCTGATCTGCAGCATAAGACAACACATAAACTAGTAAGCACAAATGCTTAGTAAGGATCCTGTCCTACTCGCAAAAATCGGATATCATAGAAAGATAAGAGAATAAATCACATTCAAGCATGGTAAGTGTTTAAGCATGTTAAACATCTATGCATATTAACTTCATAGGAAGGTTTCTTTGAAAACATATAAACATAATACTTGAACATAGCATAATCATTAGGGCCCGGCTTGTACTTCATGTTTTGCGCGCGCCCCTGAATAGGAACGAGGTAGCTAATCCCGAACCACTAGGGTTTACTAGGCCTTCTCAAAAGTCCTTCAGCCTAGTATCATAATCATTTGACTCGCTTTAAGAGTCTATAGTACAAGCCATTACAAAATAAAATAATTATCATGTTCTTCATTTCCATAAAGTATGCTCTTAGTCCCAACCTTCTAGGGAAGCATTCTTTAGGCCCTAAGCCTTCTTCGTTCATGCCCTACAGGGCTCATTCTTATGCATATGTATGCATCCATAATCATGATAACTAGCCTAGTATAAAGCATGCATTTCATAAGGGTGCCCCATGGGCTATAAGGCATGCTCATACATGGATCATAACTCAACCACTTAACATATTTTATATATGACAAGATTGGTCACATAAATCATATTCATATCATAGGAAGTGGTAGCATGCTTCATGGTTTAATCGAATGATTCTTAGCCCTAAACTAAGGTTTGGGCCGAATGTCCTAGGATAGGGGTAGATTAGGTTTTTGACATCAAAACATCCCCTACAACCATCACATATATATATATCATATATCATACTAAGCATAGAATGCATCATGGGAAGAAAATCAAGCAACCTCAACCCTAGACTAGGTTGGCCGAAAGTCTTAGGCTAGGTAAGTTCAAGTTTTTCCAATCAAGCATTCCATTTGATCATCACATGCATACACATATCATCTCACTAAACATAAGCATATCACATAGGATAATTTAACCTTCACGAACCCAATAGTTCATGCCTTGGCCGAATGGGTAGGGTAGGAGAGTTAGGGTTTTGTAATCAAACATCCACACCACCATTTATACAAACACCTTGCCTACACTACTAATCATGGATACATCATAGATAAAAATCATCCAACTTAAACCCTAATCCTTCTAGGGTGGCCGAATTGTGTAAGGTAGGGTAGGCTAGGTTTTTGACATCAAATATCCACACAAACATTTACACAAACACTTTGCCTACACTACTAATCATGGATATATCATAGGAAAAATCATACAACCTTAAACCCTAATTCCCCTAGGTTGGCCGAAACTTGTAGGGTAGGGTAGGCTAGGATTTTGACATCCAATCTTCACACAAACATTTACACAAACACTTTATCTACAATACTAATCATAGACACATCATAGGATAGCAAGCAACCCCAAAAGCCTAACCTTTCTCCTCTTGGCCGAAAGTTGTAGGGTGGCTAACCCTACTTTTTGTTATCACAACATGAAGGAAAATCATCATACATGTGTACCCTAAGTCCCAAGGGTCTCCTCATGAATCAAGAAGTAACCAAGGCCTCTTACATGGTGGTGGCCGAAACTTACCAAAAGGGAAGACTCCCTTTTTCCAAAAGCAAAACACGAAGAATACATACAATAACCATTACACTGCAGGCGAGGGGATACTTACATCCTTTCGCTTGAATTTCACCTTCCCTAGATTCTTAGGGTACCCTTGGTTGAAAGAGAGGTGAAGGTTCCTCTTACTCTTTCTTCTCTAGACTCCTTGGCCCTAATAGAGGGCACGACCCTTTGGATACTCTTCTTCCTTCCAAATTCCCTAGGGTTAGAACCCTAGGGTGTGCCTTTTTCGAAAATGCAAGGAGAGAGCAAGAGAGTTTCGGTGGGGAGAAGTGAGGAAGAAGAAGAGGAAGTTACTCCCACCCTTTCCCTCTCTTATTTATACTATTCTCATGAAGAGACATGTCTCTTCACTATTACACGCTTAACAAGCATGTTTCTTATTCTCTCAACAAGAAACATTGCTTGGTGTAGTGGTTAAGACATGGTGAGTGGGAGGTTCAAGATTCGATCCTTGCTTCCTCCTTCCTACACTTTTTTTTATTACCTTTTTGCACTAATCCACATCAAAGCCTATTAAGCCAAAACCCATCATAATATTTCATAATAATTTTCCATGAATTCATAATATTATTCACATAATATTTCATAATAATTTTCCATGAATAATATTATTCACATAATATTTCATAATAATTTTTCATGAATTCACAATATTATTTATGATGAAATTTTGGGGTGTTACATAATTTGAGTTAGACTCATCTAGATTAGACTCAACCACTTAATTACGGATAATATTCATTAAAAGGTTTAAGGAAATATTATTTAAGAGTAAGGCTACGAGATATTCTATTCATTAGATGTATAGAATATTAAGAGTCTCAAGGGATACCTAAAGACTTGGTATTCATTGGGTTTTATTAGCATTAAGATGAGAGGAGCTCAAGGGACAAAGACCCTTGATATTTATTAGATACGTATAAATACCCCCCTTGTCAAAGGCTAGAGGGTGCTTCTCTCTTCTTCTTCTTTCTTCCTCCTTCTCCAAAACTCCCTAATGGAGGTTCTTGTGCTTTGTGATCCATCCTAAGTTACTAGCACAACTAAGGTGGTTCCTCTCCGAAGCAAAGATCGTGTTCGTGTGGATACACATAGAGGCACGGATACTTGAACGTGCAAGAGATCAGGCGAACCAAAGGACTAGCGAGATAAGCGAAGGGCACGCGACAAAGGTATTCCTATAAGATAGAAATTTGTACATCACTATGTATAAGTTTTCTTTCGCATGGATTACTGGAGGGATCTTATTTCTGCTGTGATTTTTTAAATATTTTTCCTATAGATCCCTACAGTGGCATCAGAGCCACTTGCGAAAGATCATACAAAGTTTAGAAAAACTTTTATATGTGATATAGAAGTAGAGCATAATTTTGTTATTGATTGTATAATGTATGGGTATTTGTTGAGATACAAAAGTTTGTGTTGATCAAACTAAAAGTCCATGGCATTATCATATAAATATGAAAGTGTACTATGGTTCGATTGTACTCAACAAATTTTATAACGTATGATTCGGCTCATGAGCATTTTTACAATCATAATAAAAATTGATGTCCTAAATCTATTGTGTGTGATTAATGACATGGTCCATGGTTATGGCCTTAACCCCAATATGATTGGATGTATATGTGTGTGTGTGTGTGTGCATGTTGTAATGTAATTCATAATACGGCCTGCGTGTCGTGCCTTATATCTATTTTTCTAGTTGTAAAATCGATTTAGACTCGAATGTAACTCGAGTTTTCCTAATTTGTAATGTACAAAATGAGGAGTGGAATGTCCATTGAAAGATAAAGTTACAAGAAGGATGTGCGACACATGACAACCGAAGGATGCACTTGGAGAAGATGTTATCCCTAGGTTGACCATCGATTTGCTCATTGGCTTGAGAAGATCGTAGTATACGGGCCATAACTATGTCACATTTTACTGCTTATATGTTGATATATGCAATGCATGTATGTGATGCATGATTAGATAAACATTTATCTTAATTAAGTCAACTCGATATGTCTACCAATGTTTGGTACTCATAAACTAACTCGATCATTTGTTGTTGGATTTGCCAAAGCAAAGCGACACATTTTATCTTGGTAGAGTGCGAGAGGACAATTGTGATGCCCCACTATCGAACTTGGGGGTGAGACTTAACTGAGTCACCTCAATTGGATTGAGAAACTTAGAGGCATATCCCAAAAGTTGGGAAAAATTGGGTAAGAGAACAATTATACTAAGTTTTGGGCGATTAGCCAAAGCTAACTCAAGATGATGATGTGTAATGTGGATCTTAACCCTTTATTTCCAAGAGTTGCATAAGATATAATTGGTAAAATATTACCTACCTAATTATATTATGTTTTGGGCGATTAGCCAAAGCTAACTCAAGATGAGGTATAATATGGATCTTGTCCCACATGAATGTAGTCGCTATTTGGTTTGAAGCTAGTAGTGTGGGCAAATTGAGTTTGCCTACATCCATGACTAGCCCCTACCAAAGCTCTATGATTCAGTGGGAGTATCATTTAATTAAAAACCTAATTAAATGATCTAAATATGATACTTATTTCTACATATTTTACTGTTGTAGATCACTATGTCATCTAACACGTCAAATACTCTCTTTCTGTGATCCATCCTTGAGAAGGACAAGCTCAACGTGGCTAATTTCCTGAACTGGTACTGAAACTTGAGGATCGTCCTCAAGCAATAATGAAAACTGTACGTCCTAGAGCAACTTCTTCCATAAGTACCCGCCACTACTGCTACTCGTGCGGAAAAAGATGCTTACAAGAAGCATCAGGATGATGCACTCGATGTATCATGCCTCATGCTTGCCACCATGAACTCTGAGCTTCAGAAGAAACATGAGAACATGGATGCACATGATATGGTTGAGCACCTAAAATAACTATATCAAGGGCAAGCTAGGCATGAGCGGTTTGAGGTGTCTAAGGCCCTATTTGCATGCAAGATGCAAGAAGGAACTCCTGTAGGAACTCACGTGTTCAAGATGATTGGGTATGTCGAGAACCTTGAAAGACTAGGATTTTCACTGGGTCAAGAATTGGGATTGAGTCTAATTTGAGTTAGACTCATCTAGATTAGACTCAACCACTTAATTATGGATAATATTCATTAAAAGGTTTAATGAAATATTATTTAAGAGAAAGCTAAGAGACATTCTATTCATTAGATGAATAGAATATTAAAGTCTCAAGGGATACCAAAAGGCTTGGTATTCATTGGGTTTTATTAGCATTAAGATGAGAGGAGCTCAAGGGACAAAGACCCTTGATGTTCATTAGATGAGTATAAATACCCCCCCCCCCTTGTCAAAGTCTAGAGGGTGCATCTCTCTTCTTCTTCTTTCTTCCTCCTTCTCCAAAACTCCCTAGTGGAGGTTCTTTTGCTTTGTGAACCATCCCAAGTTGCTAGCACAACTAAGGTGGTTCTTCTTCGAGGCAAAGCTCATGTTCGTGTGGAATGCATAGAAGCACGGACACTTGAACGTGCTAGAGATCAGACGAACTAAACGACTAGCGGGATAAGCGAAGGGCAAGCGACAAAGGTATTCCTATACGATAGGAATTTGTAGATTACTTTGTATTAGTTTTCTTTCGTATGGATCACTCGAGGGATCTTATTTTCGCTGTGATTTTTTAAATATTTTTCCTATAGATCCCTACATAGACCAAGGTTTCTGAACGAGGAATTTAAAAATATTATTTCTTTATGTGACTTTGTCTAGGAACGGGTTGTTGATCCAATAAGGCTAAGACCAAAGAAATCCCCTGTGCCTCGCCAAGACCTGGAAGCCAAATATTAAAATTTATTTTTAAATTTCTAATTCTTAAATCTGAATCTAACTTAAAGTTCAATCATATCTTAGATTTAACCTAATGTCAAGATAAAATTGAAAGTATCTCACAAAACAAATAAGGATCTCTATTTTGTCACTTAGAAATGGGTGAGATGATTAGGATAAATAAAGTTAGACCAACCAAATCCTTTTGAAAAATTCTTTTTCAAATTTTACTTAAATCTTTTTCGAAAGTTCTTTTTCAAATTCTACATAATCTTTTTAAAAAATTCCTTTTCAAATTTTACTTAATCGTTTTCAAATATTCTTATTCAAATTTTACATAATCTTTTTCAAACTTTTTCAAATTTTACTTAATCTTTTTCAAAAATTCTTCTTCAAAATTCTTTTTAATCCAGCTAATCAGATCAAACTAGTTAGATTGAACTCTGTCTCACAAAATCAACATAGGCTTAACATGCTTAATCACTTAAATTGGGTGAGACAGACAAGGCAAGTGAACTTGAATGACCTATCATATACTTCTACTAATCTGAATCCAAACTAAGCCACTTTATGTGTAGGAACATAAATATTTGGACCAGTAGATGTTGGATAGTGGGGTGCTCCAGACATATGATTGGAGACAAGTCAAAGTTCACCAAACTAAAATACAAGGACCTTGGAATACTGACGTTTAGCAATAATGCTACACTTAAGGTAATCGGTTCAGGTAACATTGAACTGAGCTCTGAATTTACTATTAAAAGGGTCCTTTTGGTTGACAATTTTGAATTTAATTTTCTTAGTATTAGTCAACTTTGTAATACTGGATACTTAGTCACTTTTACCAACCAAGACTGCCAGATTAGGAACTTATAAGACTCAGAGGTTACCCTAAAAGAACTTAGGAAAAATAACATCTATGTCATAAACCTACCTACCTCACTTAAGTGTTATCTAACTCAAGTAGAAGAACTTAAACTCTGGCATAGGAGATTAGGACATGCCAACCTAAAGCTAATCTCCAAACTCAGCCAAAATGGACTAGTTAAGGGTATACCCAAACTTAGAAATCTTGAAAATTCAGTTTGTGGTCCATGTTAATAGGGTAAACAGCCCAAGTCTACCCACAAACATACCCAGCCTGACCTGACCAAATCTGTACTTGAGCTCCTACACTTGGACCTATTTGATTCTCACGGAGCCAAGTCACTAAGCGGAAACCGGTACTGCTTAATGATAATTAATGACTATTCTAAATTCACTTGGGTCAAATTTCTTAAAACCAAAGATCAATGTCTTGAGTCCTTTGAAACTTTAACTAAAATCCTTAAAAATCAAAAGAACATTAAAATTAAAAGAATTCGAAGTGAGCACCGGGGTGAATTCGAAAACCTAAAACTTACTGAATTCTGCAATAGAAATGGATATTTTCATGAATTTTCTTGCCCTACAACTCCCCATCAAAATGTCCTAGTTGAAAGATGAAACAGAACCCTCCAAGAAGCAGTTAGGACCATGCTTAATGAATATAACTTGGCTAACCATTTTTGGGCAGAAGCAGTTAGCACTACCTGCTATGTTCAAAATACCTAATCAATTAAAGACATAATAAGACCCCCTATGAAATATATTATTATAAATAACCCAACCTACATTATCTAAGGGTCTTTGGCTGTAGAGTCCACATCGTAAACACAAAAGACTACTTAGGTAAATTTCAAACCAAGTTTTCCCTTGATGTACTTTTAGGATACTCAACCACAAGGAGGGCCTACAGAGTCTATAACAAACAAACTTTTAAGATTGAAGAAACTACTGATATAATATTTGATGAAGAAAGCCAATCTAATCCAACCACTCAATCTAACTCAAATCAACCCAACTTAACTAATCTAGAAGATGATGAGTCTAGACCAGACCAAATTACTAACTTACTAGTTGAACCAATTTCTTAACCAGTCTTATACTTACCTACTGAACCAGTCCCTGAACCAAACTTAATTTTACCTACTGAAGCAGTCCCTGAACCAACCCAAAACCTACCAGCAAGATCTAAGGTTGAACCAAGTTCTAGGAGACATAAGAAACCCATATTAAATCACCCAACTAACCAAATTATGGGTAATCCAACTTAGGAGTCAGAACAAGATCCTTCTATAGAAACCTAAGTCAGGTTGCACTGATTTCAAAAATTGAACCTAAGACTATAGAAGCGGCCTTACCTGACCCAGGATCATTGCTATGCAGGAAGAACTAGCCCAATTCGATAGAAACCAAGTCTGGGACTTAGTATCTAAACCTGAGGGTAAGTCCATTATAGACACTAAGTGGGTATTTAGGAATAAATTGAATGACCAAGGTGAAATAGTGAGAAACAAAGCCCGCTTAGTACCTAAAGGCTTTAGTCAAGTTGAGGGGGTTGGACTATGATGAAACTTATGCCTCTGTAGCTAAACTTGAGTCAATTTGAATGTTACTAGCCTTTCCAGCCCATAGAGGATTCAAATTATACCAAATGGATGTTAAGTCTGCCTTCCTGAATGGATTTATAAATGAGGAAGTCTATGTAGGACAACCCCCAGGTTTTGAAGACTTAGACGACCCTAACCATGTATTCAAACTTAGGAAAGCCCTTTATGGTTTAAAACAAGCACTTATGGCTAGGTATGGAAGACTATCCATATATCTAATTTCTAAGGATTTTAACCAAGGACAAATTGACTCAACCCAAATTTATAGCCCAAATTTAAAACAAGCACCTAGGGCTAGGTATGAAAGACTATCCACTTACCTAATTTCTATGGGTTTTAACCAAGGACAAATTGACTCAACCCAAATTTATAGACCCTAACCATGTTTTAACCAAGCACCTTTCCCAGGTCCTTGTTTATAGCCCAAATTTATGTAGATGACATAATCTTTGGATCAACTAATACTAATTTCTTAAAAGAATTTATTAAAATTATGGAAAGTGAATTTGAAATGAGTATAGTAGGTGAACTGACCTTCTTTTAAGGACTCCAAATTAAACAAACTAGGGATGGAAATTATGTTCACCAATCAAAATATGTAAAAGAATTAATTAAGAAATTCAAAATGAAAAATTCAAAAGACTTAAGCACCCATACGACCACAAATGCTAAAATAGATAATTACCCTGAAGGTAAGCCAGTTGACTTAAAGTATTATAGAAGTTCTATGGGAAGCTTACTTTACCTAACTGCTAGTAGACCTGATATCCTTTTTATAGTAGGTATGTGTGCCAAGTACCAAACCTGTACTAAGGAGTTTCACTTAATTGCAGTTAAAAGAATCCTCAGATATATTAAGGACACCCTAAATATAGGTATTTGGTACCCTAGGACTTCCAATTTTGAATTATTTGGATTTTCTGTGACTATTTAGGTTGTAAATTAGATAGAAAAAGTATAAGTGGGAGCTTTCAATTGCTGGGTCAGAGTCTAGTTAGTTGGTGCAGTAGAAAGCAATATTGTGTTGCCTTATCTACAACTGAAGCAGAGTATGTTGCCTTAAGGGAATGTGTAGCTCAACTCTTATGGATGATGAATATCGTTAAGGATTTTAATCTAGACTATACCCAAACTAAGGTCTTTATTGATAATATCAATTCTATAAACCTTACGAAAAATCCAATTCACCACTTTGGGACTAAACATATAGAAGTGAAACATTACTTTGTTAGGGACCACGTAGCTAGGGGTGAAATTGTCCTTCAACATATTGAATCCAAATCTAACCTTGCAGAAATTTTTACTAACCCTTACTTGAGTCTGAGTTCAATTCATTAAGAAGGCAGCTTGGAATGTGCTTAGTAGAGTAGGTTTTTTAATGTTTGATTTTGATTTTGAACGTCAAAATATTATTCATCTTTTTAGATTTTTAAGTCTGATTCTATTTTTAAAAAAAGGGTTTTAAATACTTTATTTCAAATTTTCAAAACCTTGTTTTCAAATTTAATGCATTTTTTGATACATATTTTTACTTTGACTTTAAAACTACTTCCTTCAAAACTAGGGTCTTTCTTCGACAAAGACAACTTAGGTTTAACCTTAGTATGCATGCTCCCATAGATTTAGAAGTCAGCATCTCACATGCACATTAGTGCTCACTTGATTAACAACCTAGACTGGGTTGAGATGTTTAGGACTAACGTCCTAGACATAGATGCTTCAAAAATAGTGCATCAACACAAGTTGGGGGCATTATAAATGCAATTCAAATTAATCAAGTCAGTATTCTGGCTAATTTAGCTGATTTATGAAATGCACTTGACTTGACTAACCCAAGTGAAAACTACTATTTATTACAGTCAACAAGTAGTTAAAAGGTTAGACAGGTGCTTGAAAGGATTTGACCTGATTTTTTATTTTTTGTATTATTCATGCTTGGACTCAAAATGAAGGTGCCTAGACTTGACTTAGACTTAATCTTGATTTAGACATTTTTACTTAGACTTCTTATTTTTGCTTAAAGTTAATCGCTCTAATACACTTAATTTTTTTTAATACTTAGTCATTTTTAATATATGCTCTGATGCATTTCTTACCCTTATATTACATGATTTTGATATATGGCAAAGGGGGAGACAAAGAAAAGAGTTCAAAGTGAAAAAATTTAATCAAAATATTTTCAAAAGAAAAGTTTTCAAAATGTTTAATGTTTTTCAACGTGATTAGCCTTGTCAAATTTTTCTCAATGTTCTTTCATTTTTACGAAAATTAAGGGCTTTCTCGAAAATCGCTCGTTAAAATTAAATTGAATTCTATACTTGGCGTTTTCAAAAAATTTCAAAGTTCAACTTGGTCGTTCAAAAACTAAGTTTTTTTTTCAAAATACTTAGAACCTATTTTCTTTAATTCAACATTTAAAAAAATTATTTCTACACTTAGTTTTTGAAAAGCACTTAATTATTTTTTGAAAAGAATGTTTTAAATAATTACTTAAGTTTTTCAAAAAGTAAGCAAAATTTTCAAAAGTATTGCAAGAAGCATTAAGTATTTTAGTTATAGCTTTTCAAAAAGATTACTTAACTTAGTCTCTAAACTGTTTAAATCATATTTGAAAAAAACTAAGTCTAGTTTTGAAAAATATTTGATCTAGGGGGAGATAACTGGTTAAGGGGGCAAGCTTAAAATAAAATCTTATTTCCCTATTTAAACTTATTTTAGCTTAACTTTGAACTGGATTGCCATAATAAAAAAGAGAGAGATTGTTAGTACCGGAAGCACCAAATCGAACCTTGTTTTGATAAGTGGCAATGGGTTCAGGTTAAGCTGGTTTGTTTGTACTGATGAATTTGTGGAGATTGAAGGAAAGTCCTAGGTAAGCTAGGCAAGAAGTCTTGACCTGCAGGGTTGAGCATGAAGTCCTGGTCGGAGATCGGTCAATGAAGACTTGGCGAGTGAAGTCAAGCACGAAGTCCAGGACGGGGATCAGGCAACGAAGACTTGGCGAGTGAGGCCGATCATGAAGGCTTGGTCCGGGAGACCGAACAGATGACTTTACCGAGCGAGGATCACAGACAGGAGTCGAGATGGGTCGAGGTCTAACGTTGTTGAGTTCTGGGTTCTCGGAGGCCAAGAAAAAGTCCAATCGGAGGTTCTGAGGGGTAGCAACTAAACTCTCCTACGAGGAGTAGGTGAGGACGCGTTCCTCGGGGAGGGAACAGTAGGTGTCGATCCGACCTAGGGTTTCATGTGAAACTTAAAAGTCAGGACCAAGATAGCACTGGATGTAATCCATACATGCTTTGATTCTATTTATATTATTGTGTGGAACTAACCCTTGTTGCAGCTGAAAAGAGGAAACAGCTTGTTTGGGGTGCCTGAATGGGACTCAGGCACCTGGGAGCTGGCAGCAGGTGGTTGAGCTGGCATACCGGTCAGGCTGGCATACGAGTGCTGAGTGGAGGATTCACGTCGGCACTCAGGCGCCTGAATGAGACTCACGTGCCTGGCCAGGATAGATTTTGACCGTGCAGCGGATAGTGTTTTCACCTGATATGCTGCAATGGGGCGCTTGAATGGTTATTCAGGCGCTTGAGTAAGTACTATAAAAATGGGACAAGTGTAGCAGTCAAAGGCATCAATTCTAATACACCGATCACTTTCTTCTATTGTATGTTGCGTGATCGAAGTTCTGATAATGCCGAAATGTTGTTCGACTCTCCGAGCAAAGATCTTCATTTCGTCTAAATAGTCGGTATAATTATTTTTTTTATTGCACACTTCATTCTATAATCTGTATATTCTTGTGATTATTAGTGATTGCCCAATGTAAACGACAAGGATCGTGGGCCTTGCAGTAGGAGTCGGTCAAGACTCCGAAGCAAGTGAAAACAACCCGAGTTAGCGATTGTTTTGTTTTATTTTCTGCTGCCACTTTTTGTCTCTCTAACTCCTACACTTACTCTTAAGCTTCCGTTGTGTACTCGATTGTTTTAAATCTGAAAATTTGTAAGCGATATTCACCCCCCATCTATCGCTCTATCTCAATCCTACAGGAACATCATTGATCATTCGCTTAATATTAGAGTTGTTAGTAGCAGCGGAATAAAAGATAAAGCGAAAACACACATTAAGAAACCTGTCTTACAGTTTTTGGTACAAGCACAATGTACAAGTCTCGGCCAACTCTGAAAGTCCGAAGCGCCGCGCACTTCTTCCTGGAGACTCCTTGGTCGCAGAGCTTCGTCTTAGCACTTTTTGTTGATTGAGAATGAGTAGACAGATGAGAAAGTTGGTGTACTGAACTAAGGGGCCATCACCCCTTTTATACACTACATTCGGGTGCCCTAAAGCCCATTGAGGCGCCTCACAAGTGGTCCAATTTGATCTAAACTAGCAAACTCAGCGGAGGGATAAAACCTGCATCCTAGGCACCTGGGAGCATTGAGGCGCTTAGAATGTTTTAGGCGCCTGGGTTGGGCACCCTTAACCTAGTTGAGGCGCCCTCCACATGGGGCGTTTGGGTTGATCCGGGCGCCTAGGAAGCCCTTTCCCAGGTCCTTCTTTTCTTGTATTTGCTCTCCTATCTTGCCTTCAACTCTAGGTTCTTACAAGACAAACAAACACAAGATAAACAAATAATCCTAAGCCTTAATGATTGATAGTCAGAGTTGTCTGGTTCTGACTTTGGATTTCACATGAAATCATAAGTCGAACCGACGTCTACTGTTCCATCTTCCGGGAAATGCGTCCTCACCTACTCCACTCTGGAGAAGTTACCTTTTGCCAACCTGGACCTCTAGTTGGACTTTTGCTCGGGCTCCGAGACTCCTGGATTGTCGAGACGTTCGATCTTCGACCCTCTCTAATTTTGTCCGTAGTCCTCGCTTGACTATGTCTTCATGCCCAATTCATAAACCAGGACTTCGGTGCCCAACCCTCGGCTAGGTCTTCGTGCCCAATCCTTGACCAAGACTTCATGCCCAATTCCTCAAACTAGGACTTCGTGTCCAACACTTGGCTAGGTCTTTATGCCCAATCCTCGACTAGGACTTCGTGCCAAATTCCTTGAACTAGGACTTCGATGCTCAACCCTCAACCAGGTCTTCGTGCCCAATTTCCTGAACTATGACTTCGTGCGCAGGTTTACTTACCAAGACTTCGGTGCCTCGACAAAGACTTCTTTGCTAGTCATCTTAATCCTGACTAGACTTCTCTCTGCTAAACATCAGATCCTATTTGGCTTAGTCGTTGGTCTAATCGACCAACCCTGGGTTCTCTGCCAAACATAAGATCCTGTTTGGCTAACCCTTATTCTAGTTGTTCAAATCTTGGTATATTAAAATATATCAGATCTAGGTTTGATCACTCTGTCAAACTGTTAGATGTGTATACTAAAAGACCTGTTCTTTTATATATATGATCATCTATCTTTTTGAAAAGAGAATTACAACAACACTATATGCTTGTTTATATTAGTACATGCATAAAAGTCCATTACAATGCACTGTAGATGACACAGTGTGTGGTGACACACAGAAGATCATGTTATCAGTTCCTTGCATAGTATAAGAAAGAGGCTCACAGCCGAGATGGATATGGACAAACCATTGGGATTGTTATAGTGTAATTAGGTATGGTTTATCTTAGCCATAGAATTACACTAGTGTGCTTTAAGTACATTGAGCAGGACCAAACGAGAGGTCATCCAATTTTGTACTGACTTGATAATTGGATTAGACCTCAGATTTTATTATAAAGTACAATCCCTAAATTCCAATATAATAATGAGCACATATAGTTAATAATTATTTCTTTAATTTACCAATGGGCGAGATCTATTCTGTTAGATCAATAGGTCCAGTAAGTTGGGAAATAATATTAATTATATGGTGTGCCATTGATTATTGATGGAATCTGTGTCCTGGTGAGTCAGGATGATGATGCCCCTTTGATAAGCTCACAAGGTTCATCATGTTAAACCCTACAGGTGGATTTGATCCGACATGATGATAAGGTTGAGTGGTACTAGTCAAGGAGCCAGAAGCTGATTAATTAAATTATCAGTAATTTAAATTAATCGACGGGGATTCGATATCTTAAACACGTGGGGATGGATGACTCATAATAAGTGAAGCCCATGTGAAAATATGGGGGTTGGTGAGGAAGTTCAATTAAGATCCTTTAGTGGAATGAATCTTAATTAATGGATTGGTTTTAGATCCATTTGCGGGCCAAAACCCAACTCCTCCTCATGGTCCCTGCCTTAGACCTATATATACCCCATGGGATCAAGAAACCAAGGGGATTGAATCCAATTAATCATCCAAGGCTATTCTCTCTTCTCTTCCCCCCTCTCTCTCTCTCCTAGCTAGGGCAACTGGCGCAAGCAAGAGGAGGTCTTCTCCTCCTCTTTTCTTCTTCCCTTCTCATCTATTTGGTGGATAACTTCTACTAGACAAAGGGGGAGATCTTATCTCCCTTTTGTAGTGGTCGGCGGGGAAGGGAGTAGCGCCGACAGCCGGTGGGAGGCGGAGCAAGTGGGAGGCGGCGGCGGCGCTAGCTCGGAGCAAGAGGAGAATTTCAGGTTGGTTGGGTGAGGAAGAAGGTGAATTCTCTCCTTCTTCATCTTCTTCATCTTCCTCCCTAGAAGATCCTTGTGGCCGGCATGAGCTTGGTGGCTCCGGTGGCCGACGGCGCAAGGAACAAGAGGAAGAGGTTGCCGGCGGTTCCAAACCCTAACTCTAGGGTTTTGGTCGGTGTGGAAGAAGTGGATTCTTGGTGAGTCTTGGTGATCCCGGTTCTCGGTAGCTCATCGCCCACACGACGTTCGGGAGGGGAGGGACATAAGGTAGAAGACCACGAGGTAAAGAGAGGTATATTTCTCTCCCGGCTCTCATTTGTTTTAGCCTCGTTATTTCATGTTCTGATTAATTATCATGTTTAATTAATTGTTTAATTAATGGTTGATAATTAATCATTGGACCCCGATAATTGTTGGAACTTGGATGGCTAGAGAGGGGGGGTGAATATAGCCAGACACTTGAAGTCTAGCTGATTTTCAACTTTCTGCACTTAGAGGGTTAAGAGCACAGCGGAAGCAAACAAAACAGAGTATGCAGGAAATTAACCCTAAGATAAGAACAACGTCAAGAACGCTAACAGGGAGGATATATAAGGTTCGGGGATAACTTACCCCTACTCCTTGGCATGCCCTTAAGGTGGGCGATCCCTTGATCGTCGGCAGATCAAGCCCCGGTGATCACCGGATAAAATGCAACCTCCTTCTCGGTGGAGTAACCTCTCCACAGTGTTTCAATCAAAGATATAATGTTAAGCTCAATGAAACACAAGAAAACCCTTACTCAGCACTTATCAAGGACAAGAACACAGCAAGCTTCTCCTGAGCTCCAACCAGCGACGATCTCACGCAAGAACCCTTCTTCGTGTCTTCTCGCTGATGGACTCACCAAGCTTCTTGTTCTTTCCACCAAGTACTCAAGCAAGGAAGGTTGCTTCAAGAATCTGCAGTAGCTTGCTCAAAGATGCAGCAACAGCACACAAGCACAGCAACACAGAACACAGGAAAGATGGAGAAGATGATTGTTGAAGACTCGTTAGCCACACCAGCCCTTAAGTCTTCATCTCACTGCCCCAGCTCACCATCTCACTGCAGCCTCCAGCTGCTCTCCTGCAACCACCAGCCACCACTGAGCCCTTCTGAACTCTCTGAGCTTCCCTCAGACCAGTCCCAAACAGCAGCTCCAGCCAGTGCCAGCTTTCGTTGCAACCTGAGATGGAAAACAAGACAAACCTGCTCCAAGGAAAGGCCATCCTTGACTCTCCCAGAGTTTTTGAATCCTCCCCTATCACCTGTGACTTAATCAGAAGGTTAGAGCAGTATATCAGGCAGTGTATCAAGTTTCAGAGGCAAATCACTCAAATTCGTAAGCAAACAGATCGCGATCAGAAAGTCTGACAGCGTAATTTGAATTAAAGTGATCGGTCACTAGACCGATCCAGGGCTTGTGGATCGGTCACCAGACCGATCCACCGGTTTGCTGAGGCTCCCAGCTCACACGGTAGCACAAGCCTGATCGGTCACCAGACCGATCAGGGTGAAGCTTGATCGATCACCAGACCGATCAGGGTGAAGCCTGATCGATCACCAGACCAATCAGCTATCTCCCTGACCGATCAGGCACAAGCCTGATCGGTCCACCTATGAGTGAATAGTAACCATGATAATTAGACCCTAGGTCATTGATCGGTCACCAGATCGATCAGGATGAAAACTGACCGATCACCAGACCGATCAAGTGGTTACCTGATCGATCAGGCACAAGCCTGACCGATCCAGTTCTATGTGCACAAATCAAATCCTAAGTCGTGGATCGGTCACCAGACCGATCAAAACTGACCGATCCACGACTTGATCAGTAGGGGAACTCAACACACTGTTCGCTCCCTGATCGGTCACCAGACCGATCAGGAGCTAAGCAGTGAGGACACTGTTCGCTCCCTGATCGGTCACCAGGCCGATCAGGAGCCAAACAGTGAGGCCACACTCTCCTCCCTGATCGGTCTCCAGACCGATCAGGAGACTCCCTGATCGGTCAACAAACCGATCAGGAGTCACACAGTAGGTTTCCAACCTCACTGTGTGCTCCCTGATCGGTCGCCAGACCGATCAGGAGTAGCTGGATCGGTCACCAGACCGATCCACTAACGAGCAGCGTGCCAACCAACCTCCAGACCGATCTGGAGACTCTCACCTAGCCTCCTAGCTAGGATTTTTCCATCTAACCCTCCAAGTTGGGAATTTGCACCTAACCTCCCAGGTTAGGACTTTTCATCTAGTCCTCCAAGCTAGGATTTTTCACCTAGCCCTCCAAGCTAGGACTTTTCACCCAACTCAACCGAGATAGAAATCCAACCTAGCTCTCCAAGCTAGGACCTGACCCTCCAAGCCAGGACTTTTTCACCTAATCCTCCAAGTTGGGAATTTGCACCTAACCTCCCAGGTCAGGACTTTTCACCTAGCCCTCTAAGCTAGGACTTTTCACCTAGCCCTCCAAGCTAGGACTTTTCACCCAACTTAACCGAATTAGGGCTTTTCCATACCTAGCCCTCCAAGCTAGGATTTCCATCACCACCTGGCTTCACTCACCAGGATTTCTCACACCTAACCCTCGAGGTTAGGATTTCAATCATCCCTTGTCTAATCCCTGATTTGGACTTCAATCATAATCATAATCATAACCAAACTTAAATCGTTGACAAACACCAAAACAACAATAGGGCCAGACTGCATCAACAATCTCCCCTTTTTGTTGTTTGACAACCCAATTTATGTTTAGGCATTAATGATCAATTGAAGGCAGTTCAATTATTGTAAGAGAATCAAGATCCTCACCTTACAATATCCCTAAACTTAATCAACCATTTTTGGTATCAGAGCGATCAGGACATGATCAGTAGGAGAACTCAACTCACTGTTCGCCCCCTGATCGGTCACCAGATCGATCAGGAGCTAAGAAGTGAGGACACTGTTCGCTCTCTGATCGGTCACCAGACCGATCAGGAGCCAAACAGTGAGGCCACGCTCTCCTCCCTGATCGGTCTCCAGACCGATCAGGAGACTCCCTGATCGGTCACCAAATCGATCAGGAGCCACACAGTAGGTTCCCAACGTCACTTTGTGCTCCCTGATCGATCGCCAGACCGATCAGGAGTAGCTGGATCGGTCACCAGACCGATCCACTAACGAGCAGCGTGCCAACCAGCCTCCAGACCGATCTAGAGACTCTCACCTAGCCTCCTAGCTATGATTTTTCCATCTAACCCTCCATGTTGGGAATTTGTACCTAACCTCCCAGGTTAGGACTTTTCACCTAGCCCTCCAAGCTAGGACTTTTCACCTAGCCCTCCAAGCTAGGACTTTTCACCCAACTCAACCGAGTTAGAAATCCAACCTAGCCCTCCAAGCTAGGACCTGAGCCTCAAAGCAGGACTTTTTCACCTAATCCTCCAAGTTGGGAATTTGCACCTAACCTCCCAGGTCAGGACTTTTCACCTAGCCCTCCAAGCTAGGACCTTTCACCTAGCCCTCCAAGCTAGGACTTTTCACCCAACTTAACCGAATTAGGACTTTTCTATACCTAGCCCTCCAAGCTAGGATTTCCATCACCACCTGGCTTCACTCACCAGGATTTCTCACACCTAACCCTCCAGGTTAGGATTTCAATCATCCCTTGCCTAATCCCCGATTAGGACTTTAATCATAATCATAATCATAATCATAATCAAACTTAAATTATTGTCAAACACCAAAACAACAATAGGGCCAGACTGCATCAACAATCTCCCCCTTTTTGTTGTTTGACAACCTAATTTAAGTTTAGGCATTAATGATCAATTGAAGGCAGTTCAATTATTGTAAGAGAATCAAGATCCTCCCCTTACAATATCCCTAAACTTAATCAACCATTTTCTCCCCCTTTGTCAAACATCGAAAATGGTATGATTATTAAGTTTGAACATACCTCCCCCTCAAACATGGGTCTCTCCCCAATCCCAAAATAATCAAAGGATAATTTTTGAATTGTACATGAAAACATATACAGAATAATATCATGGTCAAACATGTATATGTTTCATGTGACAAATAAGTCAAAGGATGATTTTTGAATTGCATATGAGAGGCATATACCATAAATGTATCATGGCAACAATGTATATGCGTCATACGGCAAAAGATGTGAATTTCATATGGAAACATATGCAAAAGTATATCATGGTCAATCATGTACATGTTTCATACGACACGTAAGGGAATGCATCTGTATCTGACATATAGTCCTGATTGGTCTCCGTGACCGATCAGGTTCGTTGATTACGTGATACAGAAATATATCTGATTAGTCTATGGAGCGATCATATTTCAGAAAAATTTCTAAAATGCTGATACATTCCTGATCAGACTGCATTAACAACTTACATTCTGTATCAGTGAAGTAGATTCTATTAATATTCGATATTTCAGAAAAATTTCTGAAATACGACATTAAGAACAAGAGTCATAACTCAAACAAACCCTTTCTTATGAATTTGAACATCCCAACATAGGTTTGTATCAAATCAGTATTAGGTTTGTTCCAATTACCACTCGAACAAGTTTTGTATTCCCCAAGTACCAGGTATGTACCAATGAAGGATCAAGTACGTTTCAAGTGTAAATGGTTTGTATCAGATTTGTGGGTATTAGTATGGTCAAGTAATCTGATACAATTTGATGAGAAGAGATTGGTTTGAGGAGGTTTTGGATCAATTTGGAAGAGTTCCTTGATCAGAGTTGGTCTGATCGGTCACCAGACCGATCAGAGTGATCCCTGATCGGTCGGTGGACCGATCAGGTTCGGCACAGATCATTTTCTGAGTTCTAAATTTCAGAAACCAATTTCAGACCCTCTGAAATCAGGTTTATTTCAATTCTTAGTCATTCCCAAACCCTAACCTAATTGAAATTAACTACTTTGATCCTAAAGGGTTTCTTTTAACTAACATCCATTTCCCAAAATGATCACATGATTTGTGTCAAAGCATAGAGGTATTTTCTAAGCATGAACCTGAAAAAAAAATAGGTTTGTATGATCAGTTTCAATGAATGTTCAATTATGTTCTAAGCATGATCTTGAGTATCAAAACATGTTTGTATCAAAGCATGATCATATCAAGGGAATCACTATGTGTTCATCTTAGAAGGTTAAACAGTGAATCACTAGGTCATACCAACCTTAGTTTGATTCAAGGGAATCACTAGGTCATAGAATGTTAAACAGTGAATGTTAAAACTCATGATGATGCATTGTGAGATTTCTATAATGATCAGCCCAAACTATGTGTTCAACTTGTTCTTAAACATGCATTCATGTGTTATAACACATACAAGACAAACATGACATACTTGGGCTTGAGATAAGATATTTCATAAATCATGAATTGCATGAAGACATAATTTGCTACAAGAAAACTAATTGTTCAAAGCACTTCATGGAAAGAGTAAGTTATGTTTTAATCTAAACCATCCATGCAAAATATAATTGTTCAAGGCTTATTGATTTATTTTGAAACTAGTCCTTAGCCTTGTGTTTGGAGCACCTTCGATCAACAACCCATGTTGATAGATGCTCCCCCTCAAACTAAGCTATACATTTCGAAAGATAGAGGTTTTAGGTACCCAAATTTTGGGACCTAATGCATCCTCAATGAATGACTTTGACACCCATGCCTTAGTCATTTTCTTTCTAGCCCTTTAAACCCTAGACTTGTTTTGTACTCCAAATTGGGTTCTTGACATTAGTGACATGAAACTTGATTCTTTAGGTTAGTAGCCCAAACCAACCTTGTTATAAGTTGCTCTTTGAGAATTAAGTATCATGTCTAGGGTTTTGAAGCTAGTTGAAAACTTCTCAAGAACATTCTTGAGGTTTTCAACTTCGCTGTTCAAGTTCTTATATTCATCCTTAAGGGATTCATCATGCAAAGCATTAATATCCTCAACCTTAGAAGATTTCAATTCTTTTACTTCCAACCTTAATGTTTTGACTTTGGCCTTAGATTTCTTAAGCATTTTTGTCAAGCATGCTATTGTTCTGTAGCATTTGTCTAACTCGGGAGAAGTTACCTCTTCATCATCTGAAGATGATGAAGGCGCGGTTGAGGAGCTTCTTGATTCGTTGTCACTCTCCTCGGTTGATTCTTCTAAGGCTACGAGAGCCACATGACAGTGGCTTTTCTCCTCCTCTTCTTCCTTCTTCTTCTCCTTCTTCTTCTTGTTGTTATCACCTGCCACTAAAACAAACCCTTTCTCCTTTGACTTTTTGTTAGAGATCTCATGTAGTTCCATTTCACAAAATAAGTCTTCTAATTTTACAAAAGATAGATCCTTGGAAACCTTGTAGGCATCCACCATGGATGACCACAAAGTATTCCTAGGGAAGGCCTTGAGTACATACCTCACTAGGTCTCTATTTTCTACCTTTTCATTTAGGGAGTGGAGACCATTCAATATCTCTTTAAACTGACAATGAAGCATATTCACAGTTTCATTTTCTTCCATGGACAGATTTTGGAGTTGGCTGTGAAGTAGGTCCTTCTTGACTATCCGTGTATCTTGAGTTCCCTCATGGAGCTCAATGAGTTTGTTCCACAAGTCTTTAGCACAGGTGTAGGGGCCAACTTTGATTAGCTGCTCTTTGTTCATCCCACATTGCAAGGTAACAACAGCTTTGGCATTGGCTTCCCCCTTTTTGATTTGCTCAGCCGACCACATTGAGAAGTCTAGATGTTTTCCCTCAATATCCTTTGGAGGAGAGAAACCCTCCTTCACTGAGAACCACATGCTCATGTTGGTTTTGAGATAAAACTCCATCCTTGACCTCCAATATGGAAAATCAGTGTTGTCGAGGAATGGAGGTCGGTTTGTGCTGTAGCCTTCTCCTCCCATGACCATCTTGTTGACTCTCGATTGTTAATCCGTTTGAACAGAGCCCCAAGCTCTGATACCACTTGTTGGAACTTAGATGGCTAGAGAGGGGGGGGGGAATGAATATAGCCAGACACTTGAAGTCTAGCTCGTTTTCAACTTTCAGCACTTAGAGGGTTAATAGCACAGCAGAAGCAAATAAAACAGAGTATGCAGGAAATTAACCCTAAGCTAAGAACAACGTCAAGAATGTTGGAACTTAGATGGCTAGAGAGGGGGGGTGAATATAGCCAGACACACAAATCACTTTTCACTTATGAGATTTCTGCACCTCAAATGTTAGTAGCACAGTGGAAGCAAATTGAACAGAGAATGCAGTAAATGAACTCTAATCTAAGGCAAGAACAAAAACGCTAACAGGGAGGATTTACAAGGTTCGGGGATAACTTGCCCCTACTCCTTGGCGTGCCCTTAAGGTGGGCGATCCCTTAATCTCGGGAGATCGAGCCCCGGTGATCACCGGATAGAATGCAACCTCCTTCTCGGTTGAGAAACCTCTCCACAGCGTTTCAATCACAGATATAAAGTTAAGCACAATGAAACACAGGAAACCTTACCGAGTACTTATCAAGGACAAGAACACAGCAAGCTTCTCAGCTCCAACCAGCGACGATCTCACGCAAGAACCCTTCTTCGTGTCTTCTCGCTGATGGACTCTCCAAGCTTCTTGTTCTTTCCACCAAGTATTCAAGCAAGGAAAGGTTGCCTCAAGATCTGTAGTAGCTTTCTCAAAGATGTAGCAACAGTATAAGCACACAGAACACAGACAAGATGGAGAAGATGAATGTTGTTCTTGATGATGACTCGTTAGCCACACTAGCCATTAAGTCCTCATCTCACTGCCCCAGCTTGCCACCTCACTGCAGCCTCCAGCTGCTCTCCTGCAACCACCAGCCACCACTGAGCCCTTCTGATCTCCCTGAGCTTCCCTCAGACCAGTTCTAGACAGCAGCTCCAGCCAGTTCCAGCATCCGTTACAACCTGAGATGGAAAACAAGACAAACCTGCTCCCAGGAAAGGCAATCTTTGACTCTCCCAGAGTTTTTGAATCCTCCCCTGTCACCTGTGACTTAATCAGAAGATTAGAGTAGTATATAAAGCAGTGTATCAAATTTTAGAGGTAAATCGTAAGCAACAAGATCATGATCAGAGAGTCTGACAACGCAGTTTGAATTAAAGTGATCGGTCACCAGACCGATCCAGGGCATGTGGATCGGTCACCAGACCGATCCAGGTGAATCCTGATCGGTCACCAGACCGATCAGATATCTCCCTGACCGATCAGGCTCAAGCCTGATCGGTCCACCTCTGAATCAGGAAAATTAGACCCTAGGTCTTTGATCGGTCACCTGACCGATCAGGATGGAACCTGATCGGTCACCCGACTGATCAGGTATATCCCTGATCGATCAGGCACAAGCCTGACCGATCCAGTTCTGTGCGCAGAAATCAAAACCTAAGTCACGGATCGGTCACCAGACCGATCAGGACTTAATCAGCAGGAGAACTCAACTCACTGTTCGCTCCCTGATCGGTCACCAGACCGATCAGGAGCTAAGCAGTGAGGACACTGTTCGCTCCCTGATCGGTCACCAGACCGATCAGGAGCCAAACAGTGAGGTCACGCTCTCCTCCCTGATCGGTCTCCAGGCCGATCAGGAGACTCCCTGACCGATCACCAGATCGATCAGGAGACTCCCTGATCGGTCACCGGACCTATCAGAAGCCACACAGTAGGTTCCCAACCTCACTGTGTGCTCCCTGATCGGTCACCTGACCGATCAGGAGTAGCTGGATCGGTCACCAGACCGATCCACTAACGAGCAGCGTGCCAACCAGCCTCCAGACCGATCTGGAGACTCCACCTAGCTTCCTAGCTAGGATTTTTTCCATCTAACCCTCCAAGTTGGGAATTTGCACCTATCCTCCCAGGTTAGGACTTTTCACCTAGCCCTCCAAGCTAGGACTTTTCACCCAACTCAACCGAGTTAGAAATCCAACCTAGCCCTCCAAGCTAGGACCTGACCCTCCAAGCCAGGACTTTTTCACCTAATCCTCCAAGTTGAGAATTTGCACCTATCCTCCCAGGTTAGGACTTTTCACCTAGCCCTCCAAGCTAGGACTTTTCACCCAACTTGACCGAATTAGGACTTTTCCATACAAAGCCCTCCAAGCTAGGATTTCCATCACCACCTGGCTTCACTCACCAGGATTTCTCACACCTAACCCTCCAGGTTAGGATTTCAATCATCCCTTGCCTAATCTCCGATTAGGACTTCATCATAATCATAATCATAATCATCAACCTAAACTAAAATCGGTGTCAACACCAAAACAACAATCAGGGCCAGACTGCATCAATAATCTCCCCCTTTTTGTTGTTTGACAACCCCCGATTTTAAGTTTAGTGATGCATATCAATTCTGAAATTGCACACTCATAGGAAAATCAGGATCCTTTTCCTATGATGAGTAAACTCAAACTTAACCAACCTCACTCTCCCCCTTTGTCAAACATGAAAAAGGGTCCAGATGAGTTGTTAAGCCTGAATAGACTCCCCCTCAATCCTAGGGGTCCCCAAAGCAACAATTGATTCAATAATAATTTGGAGTTCATATGAAAACATGTGAAAAGAGTAACACAATATATATCAGTCACATGCAACATATCGTAAAGTGATAACCAGTGAAGCATCAAAACATAGCATGTATACGAAACGATATCATGAACAGCAAACAGTAGCATGAAAATAACAGTCACATCAGAAAATCACATGGCCAAAATCACGGTAGCATAACAGATCAATCAATACAATCTCAAGCAGCATCGTGTCATCATATATGATATAATCTCCTCTGCGCAGTGAGCTGTGCTCCGGACGGTGCAGACCTGGATAAGCATACTACTCCACTCCTCGTACCAAGTCTGCTGAGGACCGAAGCTGAAACATCAGCTCTAGAGTGTGGACCCGGTGGAAATGTCGGAGCTCCGTCGAACCTCCTGTCGCCATAGACGGAATACGGAACTCATCGCTGCATAATCTGCTCCAGCTCTGCAATCTGCCACGAGATCGGTCCGCTCCGATCAAATTGCGCCTGCATCATCGGGACCTCCTGGGCCTGAGGTAACTCTCCAGACCGACCGTCCATCCTTCCACTGAAGCCCTCGAGATCCGACCACAATTCCGGATTGGGCTAGCATACGCGATCAAGTCGGCAATCCTGACGCCATGGGGAAATGCTGCCTGGGAACGTCAATGCCAATGACTGAGCCAGCAGTGATAGGTGCCAAATGGCAGGTACATCGTCTGCTGTATCTCAGCAGTAGGTAATGATGGAAAAATAGATGCTGCGACCGGGTCAAAATCTAACTGCTGATGCAGTCCGTAAGCATCAAACAGTGATAAGGGAGAATTGCATCCAAGTGTTTGGAAGTGGTGGTATAATACAATTGTGATAATCTTGAATAGCACATAATCAGTGGGAGAGAGACAAAGAGCAGGAAAAGTCGAAAATCCCCAAATGCATGTCAGAATTTCTTGGTCTGGATGGCCAAGAAAATGTTCATAAATATCATCAGAAGTAAGATCATCGAATGGAAGAGGCAATGGATGAGGAAGAACTGGATAAAGTGGAAAGTCATTGTCGGACCGACGACAATTGAAAAGTAGTAAGGATCGATCGATTAAAATGAAGATCAATGCCGGCAACACGGGTGATCCATCCCGTACCTTCCCCATTTGACATGTTGTTGTAAAATTCAGAGACCAAATCAAAATTGATTGGTCCCTCAAGGAATAGAATAGATTGAAGACCGTAGAATTCAATGATGGGCTGGATGGACGGGCAGTGTTCGTAAACGAAAGTCTAATCCACAGTACGGCAAGGCGGCAGTTTGAAAGTATGATATTGATAATCTAGTGCCTGGAAAATATTTCAAAATTGGGTATGATCAGGTGGGTGTGGTGTGGGCTGAAGAGAGGGACCTATACCCGTTTCTTGATCAGAATTAGGTCGGTTGCCCTTGGAAGAACCTCCAGCCGGTTCTTTTCCCTTGGAAGATTTTCTATGGATAGGAAAATTGATAACAATCGATAGACCCAATCATAGAACAAACACATGAATCAATCATCAAAATCAAATGAAAATATTGATCAAAAGGTAAGACCCAATCAAAGTAGACGATGGCACAATGGGATTTCCGGATGGGAGAACACAGAACACCAAACAAAATAGGATTAGCTTCTCATGAAGATTTAGAAATTGAAATATGTAGAAGTATACTCCATACGTACTTAGGCGCCATTGATGAAGGTGTGGTGTGAGAAAGCTTGCTGAGAAGGAGAAAGACTTTCAGAAACTCCGCAGGTTCACCTAGAAGCGCACACGAACACAGAAGGAGAAGAACAACAGAGGAGGAGACGCTCTCGCACGATGAAGAATGGGGCGAGGGTTCGACGTTAGGGATTAGAGAGGGAGTTTGCGGGGAGTTATTAGGTTGATGGATCGGTCCACCAACCGCAATTTAATGAGATTGATCGGATCACCGTCCGATCTGCAAACTCGCTGACCGATCAGGTCTCATTCTGATCGGTCAGGATTTTACCTGATCGGTCGGGTGACCGATCAGGATGATCCCTGATCGGTCGGCTGACCGATTAGTGAGCGAACAGAGGGTTTGATTACATTCTGTGATCCCCTCCTGATCGGTCTGTGGACCGATCAGAACAGAATCCTGATCAGTCCGGGGACTGATTAGTGAAGATCCTGATCGATCGGTGGACCGATCCAGGTTCGCACATAATGCCAAGTCGAAGTCCGTGGGGATTCTGTGACCCTCCCTGATCGGTCTGGTGGCCGATCACGTGGAGAGGGGTCTGATCGGTCCGGTGACTGATCAGGGTTTCTGATACAATCTGAAACTGTAAATTTCAGATTGCCACTGATTTCCAACCCATCGCTAACGAAGTGTATCGATTATAGCTGAGATTTCTTAACTAAAATTGATCTCTTTTCAGGAATCAAATGTCCTTATGAGTTCAACAATCACTTTGCCCCACTTGAGTGGAGTCAAACTCAATCAACAATCATACAAACAATTTAAAACAAATGTTATGTCAAATCCAAGTTTCCAATCAAGTTTTCTTGATTGGAATGTCCATGTATGATCATGGAACCAAATACACATATGATATGCATTGGTTTTCCCCATACTTGGTCACCGAAGTGATTCTTATCTCTTCAACTTAGTTTCTCAAGGGATGCATTGACATTTTGAGAAAATGAGTTGAGCCTAGCATCTCACCCCATTTCTAGCAAACAAAAATGTTTTGGTAAACCTTATAGTTTGTGTGAGATGTTCCCAAAGTTGCCCAATTGTTACCCAACAATTTTGAAATGATCACAAAGGGTTTTGAATGCTTTCTAAATCTATGAGGTGCGACACATTCCCAATTCCCTCTCAAGAAGCTAAATTCACTTTCGGGAAGTGGTTTAGTGAAAATGTCCGCTAAGTTTGATTTGGACTCTACATGTGAGAGCACAATATCTCCCCTAGCTACATGATCTCTAATGAAGTGGTGACGCACTTCTATATGCTTGGTCCTAGAATGATGGACTGGATTCTTTGTTAGGTTAATTGTGCTTATGTTGTCACACAACACTTGCACACCCTTATAGTTCAATCCATAGTCCTCTAGAGTATGAATCATCCACAACAATTGTGATACACTCTCTCCCATGGCGATATATTCTGCCTCGGTCGTGGAGAGAGCAACACAATGTTGCTTCCGACTCGACCAACTAACTAGAGATGATCCTAGAAATTGACAACCCCCACTTGTGCTCTTCCGATCCAACTTACATCCGGCGTAGTCGGAATCGGTATAGCCTATTAGGTCAAATGACTCAGTACGGGGGTACCAAAGACCAACTCCTATAGTGCCTTTAAGATATCTCAAAATTCTCTTAACTGCAATTAAGTGAGATTCTTTGGCACAAACTTGATACCTAGCACACATACCCACAGCAAAAAGAATATCAGGTCGACTAGCTGTGAGGTATAGCAAACTACCTATCATGCTTCGATATTGAGTCAAATCAACAGGTTTACCACTCTCATCATTATCCAATCTTGTATTCGTGGCCATGGGAGTGGTGACTTCCTTTGAATCACTCATATTGAATTTTCGAAGCATCTCTTGAGTGTACTTTGATTGATGCACATGGATCCCATCACGAGTTTGCTTGATTTCAAGTCCAAGGAAGAAAGTCAACTCTCCCACCAGACTCATCTCAAACTCACTCTCCATGTGACCAATGAACTCATTTAAATAGCCCTTATTGTTGGAGCCACAAATTATGTCGTCGACATAAACTTGGGCTACAAAAATATTATCACCATCTCTACGTAGAAATAGTGTAGGGTCTATTTGGCCTCTTACAAAGCCTTTTTCAACTAGAAAGGTTGACAACCGCTCATACCAAGCCCGAGGTGCTTGTTTAAGGCCATAAAGTGCCTTTTTGAGTTTAAACACGTGATTTGGAAATTCGGTATTCTCAAACCCCGGTGGTTGTTCAACATAGACCTCTTCTTTGATTAGACCATTTAGAAAGGCCGATTTGACGTCCATTTGATATAATTTGAAACCACGGTGTGCTGCAAATGCAAGCATCAACCGGATGGACTCTAATCGTGCCACGGGAGCATAGGTCTCATCATAATCAAGGCCTTCAACTTGACTATAGCCTTTGGCTACCAAGCGTGCCTTGTTTCTAATGATTTCTCCCTTGTGGTTCAATTTGTTCTTGAAGACCCATTTGGTTCCAATAATGGAGGTCTTCTTTGGTCTAGGAACCAAGTCCCAAACTTGACTCCTTTCAAATTGACCTAGTTCATCTTGCATTGCAATGATCCAATCGGGATCATTTAATGCTTCATCAATTTTTCTAGGTTCAATTTCAGAAATTAGGGCAACTTCATTAGTCTCATTCCGGAAGAATGATCTAGTCCTAACCCCTTGATGGATATCTCCAACAATTTGGTCTTGGGGATGGCTAGAGGCTAATCTGGTTGCCTAGGTGTTGGAGGTGCTTCTTGACCGGTTTCACTAGCCACAAGTTCAGCCTCAGGATCCGGCTGATTTATGATTTGTCTAGGCTCACCGTCATCAGATTCATTTCCATCCACCACCTTAGGAGTCTCACTCAAACCTAGTCTCCTAAGTTCGAGTTGAGCTCCTTCTACACTTTCTGATTGGTCACTTGATTTTGGAAGTTCTTCAAAGACCACATCAGAAGACTCTTCAACTAGTCTAGTTCTCTTGTTGTAGACACGATAAGCTTTGCTAACGAGAGAATACCCGACTAGTATCCCTTCATCAGCTTTCGCTGTGAACTTTCCAAGATGATCCTTGGTGTTTAGGATAACACCTTACAACCAAACACCCTAAGATGTTTAACCGTAGGTGGTTTCCCAAACCAAAGTTCATGAGGGGTCTTACTCAGAAATCTATGTATGAGAACTCGGTTTTGCACATAGCAAGCTGTATTTACAGCTTCGGCCCACAAGAAACTCGGTAATGAGTACTCATTGAGCATGCTTCGTGCAGCTTCTTGTAATGCACGGTTCTTCCTCTCTACCACACCATTTTGTTGTGGTGTCCTAGGAGTGGAGAACTCATGCCTATACCCTCTATCTTGACAAAATTCTAAAAACTTTTGATTTTGAAATTCACCTCCGTGATCACTCCTAATTGTCTTAATGGTTGAAGATTTTTCATTCTCTACTCTTCTACAAAAGGAAATGAAAACATCTAGAGTTTGATCCTTATGTTTTAGAAAATATGTCCAAGTAAAACGGGTGAAATCATCAATAATCACAAAACAATATCTACTTCCATTCAAAGATATGATAGTGCTACAATCAAATAGATCCATGTGAAGCAAATCTAATGCATTAGAAGTACTTACAGCGCTTTTACCTTTATGTGCCGATTTTGTTTGCTTACCCATTTGACACGCATCACAAATCTTCTCTTTTTCATACTTGATGCTTGGTAAGCCACGAACTAATCCTTTGCTAGCCAACTTCCGGATGTTCTTCATGTTCACATGTGCTAGTCTCCGGTGCCAAAGAATGGACTCTTCTTCTTTTGACATAAGACACTTAGCAAAAGCATTAATAGCACTTTTAAACGATACTTGATAAATGTTATCTATTCTTGTACCTACTAGTACCGTGTCATGGTTGTCATGTTGTCTAACTAGACATTGACTTGGTTGAAAATCAACTGTGTAACCCGTATCACACAATTGACTGACACTTAGGAGATTGAAAGTCATCCCCTTGACTAGAAGTACATCCTTGATCCTAAGACATTCGGATATTTGAATATCTCCTATCCCTATGACCTTGAGACTACCATTGTTACCAAATGAAACATTACCTCTCCTTTTCCTTTGAAGAGTAGTAAATAAAGACTTATCTCCGGTCATGTGTTTGGAGCACCCACTATCAACGAACCAAGTTGATAGATGCTCCCCCTCAATCATAACCTACACAATTCGAAAAATAGAGGATTTAGGTACCCACACCTTGGGACCTAAAGCACTAACTAAACAAGACTTAGGCACCCATGCCTTGACAACTTTCTTTTGAACCTTGGGTGTCTTGGATTGTCTCATATCAGTCCTAGACATCAATGACACAAATGAGGGCTCTTTGGGTTGATATCCAATGCCGGCCCTATTGTAGACTGCCCTTTGGGCATTCAAGATCATGTCTAGGGTCTTTGAGCTAGTTGAAAACTTCTCAAGAATATTCTTGAGCTTCTCAACCTCACTCTTCAATGATTTGTTTTCTTCTACTAGACAAGCATTACTCAAGGCATCCATATCCTCAACCCTAGAGGATTTCAATTTCTCAACTTCTAGTTTCAATGATTTGATCTCATCTTCTAACATTTCAACATGCAAATCGTCTATGTTATCATCTCTAGAAGACTTCAATTGATCAATTTCTAATTGCAATGATTTAACCTTAAGTTTGGACTTTTTCAACATATTGGTTAAACATGCAATAGCTCTATAACACTTTTCAAGCTCGGAAGAGTTTACCTCTTCATCATCCGAAGATGAAGAAGCCGCGTTTGAGGAGTTTGAGGAATCATCACTGCTCTCTTGATCATCCAATGCCATGAGTGCCATGTGCCTTGTGCTCTTCTCCTCCTTCTCTTCATCGGAAGAGCTAGATGATGATCCATCCCAAGTGGCCTTCAAGGCCTTCTTCTTCTTCTTGAATCTTTCCTCCTTCTTCTTGGACTTCTCCTCCTTCTTCTTTAGCTTGGGGCATCATTCTTGAAATGCCCTTTCCTACCACACTCAAAGCAAGAAGCATTATTCTTATCAACTTTGACTTCATTAGGGTTACCTTTGCTCTTGAAGCGTCGACCCTTTCTTATCATTCTTCTAACAAAGTTGGCCATTTCGGATGAAGAGGATCCACTCTCTTCTTCCTCGGAATCGGATTCGGATTCGGAAGAGGATGAGGATGAAGAAGCTTCCTTCTCCTTCTTCTTCTCCTTCTTCTTCTTGTATGACCTATCCCCTGCAACTAAGGCAATCCCCTTCTCCTTGGGGCCTTTGTTAGCCATTTCATGTAACTCCATTTCACAAAACAAGTCATCTAATTTAACAATTGACAAGTCCTTGGAAACTTTGTAGGCATCCACCATGGATGACCACAAAGCATTCCTTGGAAAAGCTTTTAGAATATACCTCACAAGGTCGCGATTCTCGACCTTTTCATCAATGGAATGAAGTCCATTAAGAACTTCCTTGAATCGGCTATGTAGTTCACTCACCGTTTCATTTTCCTTCATGGAGAGATTTTGAAGTTGATTGAGGAATAAATCCCTCTTGGCAATTCTTGAATCTCGGGTGCCCTCATGGAGTTCTATGAGCTTGTTCCACAAGTCCTTCGCACTTGTGAATAGACCAATCTTGATGAGTTGGTCTTTGTTCATGCCACATTGTAGAGTGACCACTGCCTTTGCATCAGCTTCACTCTTTCTAGTTTGATCTGCAGTCCATCTTGATGATTCAAGCTCTTTCCCTTCATCATCCTTTGGAGGAGTAAATCCTTCCTTCACTGCAAACCAAGTGTTGATGTCCATCTTCAAATAATACTCCATCTTTGATCTCCAATATTAGAAATCTGCCCCATCAAAGAATGGAGAACGTGTGGTGGAGAATCCTTCTCTCAATGCCATATGAATATTAGCTCTCGGTTGTTAATCCGCAAAAATAGAGCCCCAAGCTCTGATACCACTTGTTGGAACTTGGATGGCTAGAGAGGGGGGGGGTGAATATAGCCAGACACACAAATCGCTTTTGAGTTATGAGATTTCTACACCTCAAATGTTAGTAGCACAGCGGAAGCAACTTGAACAGAGAATGCAGTAAATAAACTCTAAGCTAAGGCAAGAACAAAAACGCTAACAGGGAGGATTTACAAGGTTCGGGGATAACTTGCCCCTACTTCTTGGCGTGCCCTTAAGGTGGGCGATTCCTTGATCGTCGGCAGATCAAGCCCCGGTGATCACCGGATAGAATGCAACCTCCTTCTCGGTGGAGAAACCTCTCCACAGCGTTTCAATCACAGATATAGAGTTAAGCACAATGAAACACAGGAAACCTTATTCAGTACTTATCAAGGACAAGAACACATCAAGCTTCTCAGCTCCAACCAGCGACGATCTCACGCAAGAACCCTTCTTCGTGTCTTCTCGATGATGGACTCTCCAAGCTTCTTGTTCTTTCCACCAAATACTCAAGCAAGGAAAGGCTGCCTCAAGATCTGTAGTAGCTTGCTCAAGGATGTAACGACAGCACAAGCACAGCACCACAGAACAGGAAGATGGAGAAGATGAATGTTGTCAATGAGCATGTAGTTGTTGAAGACTCGTTAGCCACACCAGCTCTTAAGTCCTCATCACACTGCCTCAGCTTGCCACCTCACTGCAGCCTCCAGCTGCACTCCTGCAACCTCTAGCCACCACTGACCCCTTCTGAACTCCCTGAGTTTCCCCCAGACCAGTTCCAGACAGCAGCTCCAGCCAGTGCCAGCATCCGTTGCAACCTGAGATGGAAAACAAGACAAACCTGCTCCAAGGAAAGGTAATCCTTGACTCTCCCAGAGTTTTTGAATCCTCCCCTGTCACCTGTGACTTAATCAGAAGATTAGAGCAGTGTATCAAGCAGTGTATCAAATTTCAGAGGTAAATCGTAAGCAACAGAATCGCGATCAGAGAGCCTGACAACGCAGTTTGAATTAAAGTGATCGGTCACCAGACCGATCCAGGGCATGTGGATCGGTCACCAGACCGTTCCAGATGAAGCCTGATCGGTCACCAGACCGATCCGCTATTTCCCTGACCGATCAGGCCCAAGCCTGATCGGTCCACCTCTGAACCAGGAAAATTAGACCCTAGGTCTTTGATCGGTCACCGGACCGATCAGGATGGAACCTGATCGGTCACCAGACCGATCAGGTATATCCCTGATCGATCAGGCACAAGCCTGACCGATCCAGTTCTGTGAGCAAAAATCAAAACCTAAGTCACTGATCGGTCACCAGACCGATCAGGACTTGATCAGCAGGAGAACTCAACTCACTGTTCGCTCCCTGATCGGTCACCAGACCGATCAGGAGCTAAGCAGTGAGGACACTGTTCGCTCCCTGATCGGTCACCAGACCGATCAGGAGCCAAACAGTGAGGCCACGCTCTCCTCCCTGATCGGTCTCCAGACCGATCAGGAGACTACCTGACCGATCACCAGACCGATCAGAAGACTCCCTGATCGGTCACCGGACCTATCAGGAGCCACACAGTAGGTTCCCAACCTCACTGTGTGCTCCCTGATCGGTCACCAGACCGATCAGGAGTAGCTGGATCGGTCACCAGACCGATCCACTAACGAGCAGCGTGCCAACCATCCTCCAGACCGATCTGGAGACTCCACCTAGCTTCCTAGCTAGGATTTTTCCATCTAACCCTCCAAGTTGGGAATTTGCACCTAACCTCCCAGGTTAGGACTTTTCACCTAGCCCTCCAAGCTAGGACTTTTCACCCAACTCAACCGAGTTAGAAATCCAACCTAGCCCTCCAAGCTAGGACCTGACCCTCCAAGCCAGGACTTTTTCACCTAATCCTCCAAGTTGGGAATTTGCACCTAACCTCCCAGGTCAGGACTTTTCGCCTAGCCCTCCAAGCTAGGACTTTTCACCTAGCCCTCCAAGCTAGGACTTTTCACCCAACTTGACCGAATTAGGACTTTTCAATACCTAGCCCTCCAAGCTAGGATTTTCATCACCACCTGGCTTCACTCACCAGGATTTCTCACACCTAACCCTCCAGGTTAGGATTTCAATCATCCCTTGTCTAATCTCCGATTAGGACTTTATCATAATCATAATCATAATCATCAACCTAAACTAAAATCGGTGTCAACACCAAAACAACAATCAGGGCCAGACTGCATCAACAAAAGCGAGAAGATTTGATTGTGAGGCCTCTTCTTCTTCTTCGGACGAAGATTCATCCGACGTGGCTTGGAGAGCTTTCTTCCTTTGACTATTCTTTGCTTCCTTCAGATTGGGGCACTCTGATTTGTAGTGTACCTTCTTGTTGCATTCGTAGCAGGTGACACTGGTTTTGTCTTTTGAGGTTGAAGGTTCAGTTGGATCTTCCTTTCTTTGGTTTGCTTTCTTTTTATTAGTTTGACGCTTCAGCTCCTTGTAGTAGTCCCGAGCTAGCCGAACCAACTTGGGTTGATCCCCTTCACTCTCTTCTGAGTCTGTTTCTGAGTCAGACTCGGGTGCAGGTTAAGGCTTCTTCTCGGCTACTTTTCCTTGGGATTTACCTGCAATAAAAGCAATACTTTTCTCGGCCAAAATGCAGTTAGACTGTTCATGCAATTCTAATTCTGAAAAAAGTTCATCTAATTTAATTTTTGAAAGGTCCCTAGAAACCTTGTAAGCATCTACCATAGATTCTCACAGTGTGTTCCTAGGGAATGCGTTTAGGGTATACTTGATTAGATCACGGTTCTCTACCTTGTGACCTATTTGATGCAGTCCGTTCATGAGCTCCTGGATTCTGGCGTGGAGCTGAGCTGCTGATTCGCCTTCGTTCATCCTTATCGTGTAGAGTCTGTTCCGCAACAGATCTCTTTTGCTTATTCTGGTGTCAGAGGTACCTTCGTGCAGCTCAATTAGCTTATTCCAGAGTTCTTTGGCACTGCTGAAAGGACCCACCCGATTTAGTTCTTCCTTGGTCAATCCGCATTGCAACGTCTGAGTTGCCCTTGCATCAGCCTCAATCTTCTTCTTCAACGAGGCATCCCATTCAAAATAGTGTTGTGTCACTCCTGCGTTCTTGGGGATCTCTAGGCTAGATTGGATGGTTATCCACATTTCCACCTGAGTTTTCAGGTGTACTTCCATCCTGCTTTTCCAGTAAGAGAAATCTCCTCCACTAAAAAAAGGTGGTCTGACTGTGCTAAATCCCTCTTGCATGGCCATAAGTTTCTGAAAAAAAATAAAGACAATGAAATCTTGTTCCAAGACTTAGTCTTGGATTAGTAGTGTGGAAGTAAATTAATCGAATGAAAAGACGATCGAGTGGTGTTACACCAACCTCGATTAATGAAAAAGATTCGAAAAAAATTTTAAAAATGAATTCGTAAATCTGAAAAAAAAAACTCTCAAATTGGTGGTTGCACCGAATCTAAGCCACCCGCTCTGATACCAATTGCAGGATCGAAGAAAACGAAAGAGGGGGGGTGAATATTGTTCGTAAATTTTTCCGCTGCATATTTACTCTACTACTCCGAAAAATTTACGAACGATAATCACCCCCCCCCCTCTATCGTTTTCTTCGATCCTACAGTATCTTCACTTTATGCTAAATTTAAAGAAATATTAAGTGGACTAGCAAGTGAAGTGGATCTCAATTATAGACTCGTTTTACATCTCCATGGATCTAGTAAGTTCTCTCTAGATGAATTCTTCTCAATTATGGAGCTCCATGAAACTCGGATTAAAAGATTGGGTGGAGAAGTCTACAAACCAAAAGGAGTAGCCCTTGTGGTAAACAAGGGAAACGGCAAGAAGAAGAAGGCTTCATCGTCATTAACCTCCGATTCGGAAAAATCAAGCGCCTCAATGGATAGTGATGAAAAGGCGTATATGGCAAGAAAAATAAGAAGAGCATTTAAATATTTTTTATCTAACAAATATCATGGTACGAAAAACTCAAGAAGCAAAAGTAGAACAAGAAAGATGATATGCTATAATTGTCAAGGAGAAGGACACATAAGGGATTATTGTCCCCTTTTGAAGAAGAAGGAAGAGAAAAAGAAGGAAGAAAAGAAGAAAGCAAAAGAAAAGGGTAAGAAAGTTTAAAATTTAAAAGCAACATGGAATGATCCTTCATCATCGGAAGAGGAAGAACACATTGTCTCTCATTTTGCCTTAATGGGAATTGAAGACATAACCTCCATATCATCCAAAATTGAAAAAGGAAAGAGCTCAAGTGAAGATGAAGGGAGCTCAAGAGAAGGGGGAGGTCAAATTTCGGATTCGGATGTCTCAATAAGTGAGGTATACAATCTACCCACTACCACTTTAGTTAAGATTATTTATAGCACAAATGATGACTTATTTAAGGCTAAAAAGAAAATCAAATGCTTGAAAAATGATATTTACATGCTTAGAGAAAAATTAGAATCCATGAATTATTGCATGCATGTTTTTTCTTCATCTAGTTTAAATGATTTATGTTTAGTAGAAGAAAATAGAAAATTAAGAGAAAAGGTAGATCACCTCTCTAAAGCTCTAGAAAAATGTGAAATTGGCTCAAAGACCCTAAATATGATTATTGGGAGCAAAAGGGAAAGTTTCAAGAAAACAGGATTAGAATACAATGAGTCTAGCAATGAAAAAGTCTATTATTATTTATTTGCTAGAGGACAATCAAAAACCAAGATCCTAGATAGAAAATGGATTCCTAAGGAGTACTTGGTCAACCCAATTAGAAACAATTTCTATTAGGTGTCAAAGTCAACCCTCAAGGGTTAGAGGATTTAGGGATTAGTCAACCATATATGTTACATTTCAATCTTTGTGAAATATGGTTGACTTGAGACCTTAAGGGGGAGCACTTAGCCTAATAAAATTCATGATCAAAGGTACTAAGTGGGGATTACCTTTATTACATCTCATAATGACTTGATTTATATCTTTATTTATACATGTGAGATGTTAGGATGATATTTATAATTCACATATGCTTATGGTATTTTGATGGTTATGAAATGTATCATTTTAGCATTAATAGATCAACTATGGAGAAAATAAATATTCAATTAATGGATATCTTACCCATAGATCATAGTTGGATATTTTAAATATTTTGAAAATCATTTTATATTCTACCTATAGTGGTATACTTTTGAAAAATATAGGAGTGCAAAACTAGGTTTCAAATATGATACAAAACTTAAGTATTTTTCAAGTTTTTGAGTTTTGGTCAAAAATTCAAAAATATTTTAAATTTGCATGAAAACATATTTTTTCTTATTAAAGAATAGTTTAAGAAATATGTTTATAAAATTTTATAATTTTTGTGGATTTTTATATGTATTTCTGAAATTCAGCACAGAAAGTTAAAATTTGAATTAGATGTGTGCTAGTCGACTGATGCAGAGGGCCAGTCGACTGGTCTTACTGTTTCTTAGTGTGAGAAACATTCTGGGGGCTATTTCGAGGGGATTAGTCGACTGCAGCAGGGCCCCAGTCGACTGATACTATGATTTACTGATTTCTGACTGTTTTTCAGAATTAACACTCACTTTGTTTTACTTTGATGTCATAGGTTAGAATTGATTGGTACAATCTTTTTGATGATGTCAAAGGGGGAAAATAGGAGAGTTTAAGTTAGGAAGAACTTATTTCTCCATGTTTGTCCTAAATTTGAAAATTATATGATATGACATAGGTTAAGGGGGAGCTTGAGTGCTTCATATTAATACCATTCTTTTAATTTTCATATTGCTTTATGCCTAACGTAAACATATTGTCAAACTTCAAAAAGGGAGAGATTGTTGTGCAATCGGCCCAAGTTTGATTGGTACAATCATAGATTTTGATGTGTGTGTCAATAAGTTTAAGTTAGAATTTCATATTGGTTTGATGTGTGTTTGAGTCATGCAGGACTTGGTGGAACACACATGTGGGAAATTTCATCCTGGTGCTCGGTCCTTGAGTCAGTGAAGGATGGTGGATCTGAGGGACCGTCGGACAAGGAGTAATAGAGTGGAGCCATGGGAAGCGAACTTCAAGGCATATGTGAAGGATGACATGGGAATGAGCTGTGGGCTCATATGCATCCGAGAGACGAGAGCCAAAGGAAGAGGGCTTCAAAAGGCGACTTCGGAGAGGATGAGTGTGAGTGTACACTAAGACCAGTCAACTGGTAGGGACACCAGTCGACTGATCTTTTTGTGGATTTCGAAACAATTGGATCAGTCGACTGACCTGGATGGTAGTCAACTACTGTTCGAAATATAGCCGTTGGCTAACCGTTGGCTGAGCACCAGTCGACTCGAGTTGGCAGCAGTCGAATGATGTCCAGACATAGCTGTTTTGTTAACAGCTCTTTCTTCTATTTAAAGGGAAGGTTTGGGACATGAAGAGATTACGAAGTTGTGATTGTAAACCTTCTCGTTTCGTGTCCAAAGCTTCTAAAGCCTACTCTCTTCCTCAAACCCTAACTTGCATCTTGTAAAAAGGAAGAGGACATTGTGAGAAGTTGCACTCTACCAAGAAGGAGTTGTTGATGCAGTCTGGCCCGGTTGTTGTTTTGGTGTTTGACACCGATTTAAGTTTGATTCAAGTTTGGTTGAATTCGGATTAAGTCCAGGTGGATCGGGAGATCGCACGCTGGCATGTGAAAAAGTCCTAGCCTGGAGGACTAGGTGTGAAAAGTCCTAACCTGGAGGGTTAGGTGTGGAAAAGTCCTAGCTTGGAGGGCTAGGAGGATGAAATCCTAACCTGGAGGGTTAGGTGTGGATGAAATCCTAACATTGGAGGGTTGGGTGAAAAGTCCTAGCTTGGAGGGCTAGGTGAAAAGTCCTAACTTGGAAGGTTGGGTGAAAAGTCCTAGCTTGGAGGGCTAGGTGAAAAGTCCTAACTTGGAAGGTTGGGTGAAAAGTCCTAGCTTGGAGGGCTAGGTGAAAAGTCCTAACTTGGAAGGTTGGGTGAAAAGTCCTAGCTTGGAGGGCTAGGTGAAAAGTCCTAACTTGGTTGGGTGAAAAGTCCTAGCTTGGAGGGCTAGGTGAAAAGTCCTAACTTGGTTGGGTGAAAAGTCCTAGCTTGGAGGGCTAGGTGAAAAATCCTAACTTGGTTGGGTGAAAAGTCCTAGCTTGGAGGGGTAGGTGAAAAGTCCCAACTTGGTAGGTTAGGTGAAAAGTCCCAACTTTGTGTTGGTGCAGAATGCACCCAAGTCAAACCTGTGTTTTGATATTGGCAAAAGGGTTCAAAAGTTAAGGGTTATTTGTTGTCTAACAACTTTACTTGAGTGTACAGGGAAAGTCCTAGCGAAGGGCTGCTAGGCTCCGGCGAAGGACTGCCAGAAAGGAAAAGCCCTAGCGAAGGAATGCTAGGCTCTGGTGAAGGGATGCCAGAAGAAAAGACCTAGCGAAGGACTGCTAGGCCCTGGCGAAGGGCTGCCAGAAGAAAAGACCTAGCGAAGGGCAACTAGGCACCAAGCGAAGGGCTGCTTGGTACTCAAGACCTGGCGAAGGGCTGCCGGGCAAAAGTCCAACTGGAGGAGCCGGTTGGCACCAGGTAAACTCTCCCGAGAGGAGTAGGTGAGGACGCGTTCCCCTTCGAGGGAACATTAGGCGTCGGTTCGACCTAGGGCTCCATTTTGGAGACCAAAGTCAGAACCAAGACAGCTAAGGCTGTATAAACTAATATTTTACTGTTTTATTGTGTTTTGGACTAACCCTGGATGCAGGACCGAAGGAACATGTGTCTGCAGCTCAGAAAGTCTCAAAGGAATGAGGCAACAGCTGACCAGGGCGCCTGGAGTGTCCCGGGCGCCCCCAAGGTGAACACAAAACACAAGAAAGCAAGATGGGCTTCAACAGTACATGCTGAGGGCACCCCCGCTGTCCCGGGCGCCCCCAAGGTGAACCAACAGAAGAAAGAAGCGGCCAACCGCGTCTGCGCTACGCGCCAGGGCGCCCCCGCTGTCCCGGGCGCCCTCACAGCCAGGGCGCCCCCAACCGCAGTCACCGAGGAGAGCTCAGAGCTGCGGATAAGAGCTGGCCGGATCAACCAGGGCGCCCCCGTCAAAGACTTATCCCGAAGTTTAAGGGATAAGGCCTTGACCGCGCAAACAGTGGATCGTTTGCCACGTGGGGGGGGGGGCGCCCCCGTCGACCAGGGCGCCCCTAGGCCCTATATAAAGGCCCCTCGACCCTGCTTCAAAGAACAACGCTTTCAATCAACGAAAACACGCTCTTCGACGACCGCGCTCTGCTCCAGGAACTTCCCGACTCAAGTTCGAAGCGCCGTCGACCTCCCGCTGCACCGAAACTCGAGCCTACACCGGGAGTTGGTAAATACAGAAGTGTAACTTTACTTATTGCGAATTGTACCCTTCTTCTGTATTCATTCTACGCTTTATAGAATTGCCCAAAGTAAACGGTCAACGATCGTGGGCCTTGGAGTAGGAGTCGACCCAGGCTCTGAACCAAGTAAAATACCCGTGTTAGCGTATTGATTTTAATTTCCGTTGCGTAATCGCTCTTTGTTTTAATCCGAAAAATGATTTCTGATATTCACCCCCCCCCTCTATTGGTTTTCTCGATCCAACAAGTGGTAATTCAAACTTGGTGCAACCACCAGTTTGAAAAAAAAATTCGGATTCTTTTTCTCTATTTTTTTATTAAATATTTCGTTCGTTTTTTTTTTCAAGGTTGGTGCAACACCCCTTGATAATTCTCTTTTCTTATTATTATTCCCGCACTACTCATCCAAGACCAAGTCTTGGGATAGTTTTCTTGTTAGTTTTTTTTTCAGAACAAATGGCCATGCAAGAAGGCTTTAGCACCGCCAGACCTCCACTTTTCAGTGGAGAAGACTTTTCTTACTGGAAAAGTCGAATGGAGCTCCACCTGAAAACTCAGGTGGACATGTGGATCATCATCCAGTCCGGACTGGAGATACCCAAAGGTACTGATGGACTTCCTCAAAGCTACACAGAGTGGGACTCCGCTCTGAAACGGAAAATCGAGGCCGATGCAAAAGCTACACAAACCCTACAATGTGGCCTGACAAAAGAGGAGTTGAACCGCGTGGGCCCCTTCAACAGTGCCAAGGAGTTATGGGCAAAATTGATCGAGCTCCACGAAGGAACATCAGATACCAGGATCAGCAAGAGGGATCTGCTCCTGAACAGACTCTACACCATCAAGATGGCGGACAATGAAACAGCAGCCCAGCTCCACGCCAGAATTCAAGAATTGATGAACGGTCTTCACACTATAGGTCACCAGGTTCAAAACCGTGATCTAATAAGGTATGCCTTAAACGCTTTCCCTAGAACCACCTTGTGGGCATCTATGGTAGATGCATACAAGGTCTCAAGGGATCTTTCAAAAATTAAGTTAGATGAATTATTTTCTGAGCTTGAACTTCATGAACAGACTAACTGCAATATGGCCGAGAAAAGTATAGCTTTTTTTGCAGGAAAAACTGGAAGGACAACAAAGAAGAAGTCTCAGCCTGAACCCGAGTCTACCTCAGACTCAGATGCAGAAGATCAAGAAGAAGATCAATCTGAACTGGTCCGGCTAGCCCGAAGTTACTATAAAAAATTGAAGAACCAAGCCAACACACGGAGGACAAGCCAAAGAAAGGACGAACCAGCTGAACCAGCAAGTGACAAACACAAGCCCAACGTAACCTACTACGAGTGCAAGAAGAAGGGCCACTACAAGACTGAATGCCCAAATCTAAAGGAGTCCAAAAAGACAAGAAGGAAAAAGGCACTCCAAGCAACCTCGGACGAGTCTTCCTCAGAAGAAGAAGAAGAAGCACCCCAGTCCAACCTTCTAGCCCTGACCGCATCGGATCAAATCGACTTAGACTCAGACCAGGACGATGGCAAGCTGACTTTCTCCGACGACGGCGAAATAAGGGTAACGGGTTTTTCAAAATTACAGTTAAATTCTCTTATCTCTTATCTGTCCCGAGATTTGGCGAAAGCCAAACTCCGAATCGAGTCCCTCCGACAGGAAGTAAAACTCCTGAAAGAGGGAGCTGAGTCTAAGTCCCTAACTGAGAAAATTCAGGAAGGAACCTCTGATCAAGTTGAAAAACTGGAATCAGAAAATTCCTCCCTGAAAACTCAAGTTAAGGACCTAAGAACAGCTTTAGAACGGTTTACTTCTGGTTCTAAAAATCTTGACATGATTCTTGGAAAACAGAAGTCTGTTCTAAATCGATCCAGACTTGGCTATAGAACCAAATCCCGGCAAAGATCTTACCTTGCTGTACTGAACCAATCTAGACCTAAGGTTCAGGCATGGGTGCCAAAACCATCCCTGACTAAACAAACTGGTTAAAATCAATTTTGGATCCCCAAGGACAAGATTCATATCTTGCCCAACCCTTACAGAGGCTTTAGTCCAGGGGGAGCCAAAATCAAAATAATTTTTATTATTAGATAAATTTGTTTTTTTTAATTGCTTGATTGATTGTTTATTTAATTTTCTGCAATTTGCCATGTTTAGATTTAGGAATGGTTAGATTTAAGGACTCAATTACTTGAAATTTGAAAACATAGTATTGGGAGGAGATGAGATGATAGTACGTTGGGGAAACCAACTCTAATAAGATCAAGTCTACTTGGTCTCTTTAGAATGGTGAAACCAGCCGAAGCCACCAATCCAAGACCCAAGCTAGTTAGACCAGAAAATGACCTAATTTAATTTGAAAATGAAATTTCATTAAAAGGCTTTGTCAAGGAAAGGGTGGATGATCCCATAAGGCTACGGCCAAAGAAGGCCTAGTGTCTCGCCAAGACCTGGAAGCCAATTTCTGAAATTCAAATTCAAATTATCTTTTGTCAAATTCGAATCTAACACAAATTTCAAATAATTATAGATTCTAATCTGGTTTCAAAATTTCTATTTTTCAAACTTATTCTTTTTCGAAAATCACTTAATCTATTTTCAAAATTTTTGTTTTTCAAACTTATTCTTTTTCGAAAATCACTTAATCTATTTTCAAAATTTCTATTTTTCAAACTTATTTCTTTTACGAAAATCACTTAATCTATTTTCAAATTTTCTATTTTTCAAACTTATTCTTTTTCGAAAATCACTTAATCTATTTTCAAAATTTCTATTTTTCAAACTTATTTCTTTTCCGAAAATCACTTAATCTGTTTTCAAAAACTCTATTTTTCAAACTTATTTTTTTTCAAAATTAAATACTCTTTCAAAATAAATTAAACTTCCTTTTCAAAATTAATTTTTACCCTCAAACCTGTCTCACAAAAACCTTAAGGTTAACGTGATTGAAAACCCTAGACTAGGGTGAGACAGACTAGGAAGTGAAACTCAATTTAAGCTATCTCTAACTCAAATTGGATCCAAATCACCAAAAATTCTTTATGTGTAGGAACATAAAGATTTGGACCAATGGATGTTAGATAGCGGGTGCTCCAAACACATGACTGGGGACAAATTGAAGTTCACCAAACTCAAGTTCAAAAACCTAGGCTCAGTGGCATTTGGAAATAATGCTACACTCAAGGTAATTGGGTCAGGTAATATTGAACTTAAATCCGACTTCATTATTAAGAAAGTTCTATTGGTTGAAAACTTTAATTTTAACTTACTTAGCATAAGTCAGTTATGTGATTCTGGTTATCTAGTTACTTTCAACAATTCTAACTGCCTGATTAGAAATGCACAAGACTCAGAAATCATGCTTAAGGGCACTAGGAAAAATAATGTATACACTATAAATCTTCCCCTTGTACCCAAATGCATGTTAACACAATTAGAACAATCAAAACTCTGGCATAGGAGATTAGGTCATACCAATCTAAGAACTATCTCAAAAATTACCTAACTTGGCTTAATCAAAGGTATCCCCAAAATCAAAAATAATGAAAACCTAATATGTGAATCATGTAATCAAGGCAAACAAACCAAGTCTAGTCACAAGTTAATCCAATCTGATCAAACCCAAACTACACTTGAGCTCCTACACCTTGACCTATTTGATTCACATGGAGCCAAGTCACTAAGTGGAAATCGATACTGCTTAGTGATAATTGATGACTACTCTAGGTTTACCTGGGTCAGGTTTCTAAAGACCAAAGATGAAACCCTGAACCTGTTTAACAACTTTTGTAAATTAATTGAAAATCAAAATGATACCAAAATAAAAAGACTTAGGTCTGACCACGGGGGAGAATTCGAGAATCAAAGATTCGAAGAATTCTGCAAAATAAATGGATATAAACACGTTTCGTGTCCTAGAACCCCCCAACAAAATGGCATAGTAGAAAGGAAAAATAGAACCCTACAGGAAGCTGCTAGGGCTATGCTCAATGAATTTGACCTACCTAACCACTATTGGGCAGAAGCAATTAGCACAGCTTGCTATATCCAAAATAGGATTCTGCTTAATAAAAGGTTAAATAAAACCCCCTATAAACTTTACTACCATAGACTTCCAAACCTACACTATCTTAGAGTCTTTGGATGAAAAGTCCATATTCTAAATACCAAAGACTATCTTGGAAAATTCCAATCTAAGTCAAACCCAGGTATCTTCTTAGGGTACTCTACAACAAGTAGAGCTTATAGGGTCTACAATAAAATAACTAAGAAAATTGAAGAAACAACTAATTTAATTCTGACTTAGCCTCATCAAATACTGATCAAGAAGATAATACTGAAACCCTAATTGAACCCTTAAATGATTTAACAATTGAACCAACTTCTGAATCAGTTGAACCAACCAATAAACCCAGAATTGAACCTATTAGACCAGCTGGACCTGAAGCTGAGCCAAGTACTAGAAAAATCAAGAAACCTAGACTCAGTCACCCAACTGACCAAATTGTAGGTGATCCAACCTTAGGAGTTAGAACTAGAGCTTCCTATAGAAATCTTAGTCAAATAGCCATGATTTCAAAAATTGAACCTAAGACTATTGAGAAAGCCCTACCAGATCCTGACTGGATCTTAGCCATGCAAGAAGAGTTAGCCCAATTTGAGAGAAATCAAGTTTGGGAGTTAGTACCTAAACCCAAGGGCAAATCCATAATTGACAGTAAGTGGGTGTTTAGGAATAAGTTAAACGATCAAGGTGAAATAGTCCGAAATAAAGCTCGCTTAGTAGCTAAGGGATTCAGTCAAGTAGAAGGGTTGGATTATGATGAAACCTATGCCCTTGTAGCTAGACTTGAGTCTATTAGGATGTTACTAGCCTTTGCATCCCATAAAGGATTCAAATTATACCAAATGGATGTAAAGTCAGCCTTCCTGAATGGGCTAATTAAGGAAGAAGTTTATGTAGGACAACCTCCAGGATTTGAGGATATAGAAAAACCTGATTATGTCTATAAACTTAGTAAAGCCCTTTATGGACTAAAACAAGCACCTAGGGCCTGGTATGAAAGATTATCCAATTACTTGATTTCTAAAGAATTCAAACAAGGTCAAATTGACCCAACCTTGTTTGTTAAAATTTTAGAAAAAGATATATTTATTGCCTAAATTTACGTAGATGATATAATATTTGGATCAACAAATTCTAAATTTCTATAAGAATTTGTAAAAATAATGGAAAATGAATTTGAAATGAGTTTAGTTGGGGAGCTCAACTTTTTCCTAGGGTTACAAATCAAACAAACTAAGGATGGAAATTATGTACATTAATCTAAATATGCTAAAGAACTAATCAAGAAATTTAAAATGGATAACTCTAAAAGTATAAGTACCCCAATGGCCACAAATATAAAAATAGACAGTGACCCTGATGGTAAACCAGTAGACCTAAAACTCTATAGAAGTATGATAGGAAGTCTACTGTACCTTACAGCTAGCAGACCTGATATACTTTTCTCAGTAGGAATGTGTGCTAGGTACCAAACTTGTGCTAAGGAAACTCACTTAGCAGCCCTAAAAAGAATTTTAAGATACATTAATGGCACCCTAAATGTAGGGATTTGGTACCCTAGGACTTCATCCTTTAAGTTATCAGGATACTCTGATTCTGACTATGCTGGTTGTAAATTAGATAGAAAAAGTACAAGTGGAAGCTGCCAACTCTTAGGAAACAGCTTAGTAAGTAGGTGCAGTAGAAAGCAACACTGTGTTGCTTTATCCACAACTGAAGCTGAATATGTAGCCTTAGGAGAGTGTGTAGCTCAACTCTTGTGGATGATGCACACTCTTAAGGACTTTCAGCTAGACTACAATCAACCCCAAGTCAATATTGACAATATTAGCTCAATTAATTTAACCAAAAACTCAATTCAACATTCTAGAACCAAACACATAGAAGTAAAACATCACTTTGTAAGAGATCACGTAGCTAGGGGTGAAATAGTCCTTAACATGTAGACTCTAAGTCTAACCTAGCTGACATATTCACTAAACCCCTACCTGAATCTAAGTTCAGCTCACTAAGAAGGCAGTTAGGACTATGCTTAGTAGAATAGAATCACATGTTATTTTGGTTTCTGCTTTAATTGACTATGATTTTAAATTGGTTTTAAAAAGTTTCTTTCTTTCAAACTTTTGACTTAGTTTTATTTAAAAACTACCGCCTTCAAAACTAGGGTCCTTCTTCGAAATAGACTTAGCCTAGGCCCTAACCCTAGAACTGCATGCACCTATAGATCTAGAAGCCAGCATCTCACAAGCACCTTAGGGTACTTCTGATTGATAACCTAGAAAGGGTTGAGATGCTTAGGTCTTTGCCTTAATTCAAGATGCTTTAAGTCAGTGCATCTGCAGTAATTGGGGCACTAAATACAAACTAAACAGCAATCAGGTTAAGTATCAAGTTTAGACAATCTAACTTGAACAGCCCACTTAACTTGACTAACCCTAGCGAAAGCTACTGTTTATAACAGTTAGTAAGTAGCTAATTGGGTTAGACAGGTCCCTAAAGATGAAACCAGACTTAGGTCCTAAATTGATTCAGTACAGCAAATGCTCTATTTAATTGTTGCAAATATTTTTTGTGCATTTTTTTGATATATGTCAAAGGGGGAGAAATGGAAAGGAAAGAGGGAACCCAAAAAAAAATTTTCAAATTTTTTAACTAAAAAGTTTAAATCTGGTTATTTAAAAATCTTTTTTATTTTTTTTCTATTTCCTTCTTCAAAAAGTTTAACTGAAAAGTTTAAATCTGGTTATTTAAGTTAGAAATACAAAGTTAGAAATTCAAAGCTTAAATTTTTCCTTGAAATTTTATTTCTAACTCAGAATTATTTTTAAGCTTAATCTTTTTGCTTAAAACTTTCTTTGAAAATTTTCTAACTCTGAGATTCCTTTTAAGCTGAAAAAGTTTTTTCTGAAACTTCTCTTGACTTAAAATTTTTATTATGAAAGTTTTTTTAAGGCTCAAACTTTTTTAAGACTAAATTTTTCTAAGCCTGAAAATTTTCCTAAGCCTGAAAATCTTTCTAAGCTTGAATTTTAAAATTGAAAATTTTCTAAATCTTTCTAAGCCTGAATTTTAAAATTGAAAATTTTCTAAATCTTTCTAAGCTTGAATTTTAAAATTGAAAATTTTCTAAATCTTTCTAAGCCTGAATTTTAAAATTGAAAATTTTCTAAATCTTTCTAAGCCTGAATTTTAAAATTGAAAAATTTTCTAAATCTTTCTAAAGTCTGATTTTTTATTTTCTTTTGCTTAAAACTTCTCGAGACTTAGAATATTTTTGAAAAACTTAGCTAATACTTGAAAAGTTTCCCAAACTTAAACTTATTATCAAACATGAAACTTTCTAAGTATTGAAAATCACACCGCCTACTTTTGAAAAATCTAGGGGGAGATTTCTTCCAGGGGAGGGAATCTAACATAGGAATTCATTTTAGTAATTTTACTTAACTTTTTGAACTAGGTTGCCATATATCAAAAAGGGGGAGATTATTGGTGCAGAATGCACCCAAGTCAAACCTGTGTTTTGATATTGGCAAAAGGGTTCAAAAGTTAAGGGTTATTTGTTGTCTAACAACTTTACTTGAGTGTACAGGGAAAGTCCTAGCGAAGGGCTGCTAGGCTCCGGCGAAGGACTGCCAGAAAGGAAAAGCCCTAGCGAAGGAATGCTAGGCTCTGGCGAAGGGATGCCAGAAGAAAAGACCTAGCGAAGGACTGCTAGGCCCTGGCGAAGGGCTGCCAGAAGAAAAGACCTAACGAAGGGCAGCTAGGCACCAAGCGAAGGGTTGCTTGGTACTCGAGACCTGGCGAAGGGCTGCCGGGCAAAAGTCCAACTGGAGGAGCCGGTTGGCACCAGGTAAACTCTCCCGAGAGGAGTAGGTGAGGACGCGTTCCCCTTCGAGGGAACATTAGGCATCGGTTCGACCTAGGGCTCCATTTTGGAATCCAAATTCAGAACCAAGACAGCTAAGGCTGTATAAACTAATATTTTATTATTTTTTTGGACTAACCCTGGATGCAGGACCGAAGGAACGTGTGTCTGCAGCTCAGAAAGCCTCAAAGGAATGAGGCAACAGCTGACCAGGGCGCCCGGAGTGTCCCGGGCGCCCCCAAGGTGAACACAAAACACAAGAAAGCAAGATGGGCTTCAACAGTACATGCTGAGGGCGCCCCCGCTGTCCCGGGCGCCCCCAAGGTGAACCAACAGAAGAAAGAAGCGGCCAACTGCGTCTGCGCTGCGCGCCAGGGCGCCCCCGCTGTCCGGGCGCCCTCACAACCAGGGCGCCCCCGCTGACCAGGGCGCCCCCAACCGCAGTCACCGAGGAGAGCTCAGAGCTGCGGATAAGAGCTGGCCGGATTAACCAAGGCGCCCCCGTCAAAGACTTATCCCGAAGTTTAAGGGATAAGGCCTTGACCGCGCAAACAGTGGATCGTTTGCCACGTGGGGGGGCGCCCACATCGACCAGGGCGCCCCCAGGCCCTATATAAAGGCCCCTCGACCCTGCTTCAAAGAACAACGCTTTCAATCAACGAAAACACGCTCTCCGATGATCGCGCTCTGCTCCAGGAACTTCCCGACTCAAGTCCGAAGCGTCGTCGACCTCCCGCTGCACCGAAACTCGAGCCTACACCGGGAGTTGGTAAATACAGAAGTGTAACTTTACTTATTGTGAATTGTACCCTTCTTCTGTATTCATTCTACGCTTTATAGAATTGCCCAAAGTAAACGGTCAACGACCGTGGGCCTTGGAGTAGGAGTCGACCCAGGCTCCGAACCAAGTAAAATACCCGTGTTAGCGTATTGATTTTAATTTCCGCTGCGTAATCGCTCTTTGTTTTAATCCGAAAAATGATTTTCGATATTCACCCCCCCCCCTCTATCGGTTTTATCGATCCAACACTTTGAGGGTTAGGTGAAAAGTCCTAGCTTGGAGGGCTAGGTTGGAGTACTAGTAAGTAAGACTGGGCACGGAGTCTTGGTTCGGGGGACTAAGAACGAGTCAGGGAAGGGCTGGAGGCTTGTTCTCGTGACTTAGAGTGGATTTGACCTTGTCTAGGTCGGTCTGGTGACCGATCAGGGAAATTGGCACGGTATTCACTCTTGTGGATCGGTCTAGTTACCGATCCAGCTCATCTGATCGGTCTAGTGACCGATCAGGGAGCATACAGAGGCTTTGGATGCATTCTGTTCGGCTCCTGATCGGTCTGGGGACCGATCAGGGAGAGAACAGAATGTTTAGCTGGATTATGTTCGTCTCCTGATCGGTCTGGTGATCGATCAGGCTGCTTCCTGATCGGTCTGGTGACCGATCAAGCTGCTTCCTGATCGGCCTGGTGACCTATAAGGCTGCTTCCTAATCGGTCTGGCGACCGATCAGGCTGCGAACAAAGAGTTTTCGGTTGGCTTCTGTTCGTCTTCTGATCAGTCTAGTGATCGATCAGGGTTATCATTCAGATCGTTCTGGTGAACGATCAAGTATCGCGAGTTCCTCACTATGACCTATCAGGTTGGAGCCTGATCGGTCAGGAGGTGTCCTGATCGGTCTGGTGACCGATCAGGCTGCTTCCTGATCGGTCTGGGGGTCGATCAGGAGCTGAACTTTAATTCAAATACGCTCTGATCGTGACTGTTTTCTCTGCCAATTCTCTGATACACTGCTGATATGTTTTGATATGCATTGCTAAGCCTCTGTTGGAGTGTGCAGGTGATAGCAGGTGATTCAAACGCTCAAGGAGGGTCAATGGGAGGCTTTCCGTTGAGCAGGTTTGGCTGTTTCTCATTCTTAGGTTTCAACGGGGAACTGACGCAGCTGGCGACTGACGGAGGCTCAGCTGGAGAGGAGGTCTTCAGTGGACTGAGTGCTCAGGGAGGTCAGTGGGCTCAGGCTGGCTCAGTGGATGCTGATGAAGCTTGTGATGGTGAGCAGAGCTTAAGTTAAAGCTGATGCAAAGGAGCTGAGGCGAACAAGACAGAAACTGGGAAGTTTGGCTGGGCTATGTTCGTGCTCTTTGTTGCTTTGTGCTTGAGCTACAACTGCTAAGGAGGTTGCTACTACACATATTCTGATCCTTGAAGCAACCTGTTGAGAGATTGCATACTTGAGCACTTGGAAGAAGAAACAAGGAGCTCGGTGAGTCCATCAGCAAGAAGACACGAAGAGGGAGTTCTTGCGTGAGATCTTGGCTGGGTGGAGCTCGATGAGGAGTTTGCTTGTGTTCTTGCTTTCCTAAGTGCTCAGAAAGGTTTCTTCTTGTGTTTCATTGTGCTTAATTTCATATATTGTTTGAAACGCTGTGGAGAGGTTTCTCCACCGAGAAGGAGGATTTGATATCCGGATTTTTCGGGGCTTGATCTGCCGACGATCAAGGGATCACCCACCTTAAGGGCACGCCAAGAAGTAGGGGCAAGTTATCCCCGAACCTTGTAAACGATCCTTGTTAGCGTTTATAGTTAGCTTTTCATTTCTGCATTCATACTCTGTTTGGTTTTTGCTTCCGCTATGCTACTAACATTGAAGTGCAGAAATCTCAAAAGATAGAAAGCGATTTTTGTGTCTAGCTACATTCACCCCCCCCTCTCTAGCCATCCAAGTTCCAATAAGTGGTATCAGAGCGAGGTTCTGTTCAAATGGATTAACAACCGAGAGTCAACAAGATGGCCATGGGAGGAGAAGGCTACAGCACAAACGACCTCCATTCCTCGACGACACTGATTTTCCATATTGAAGGTCAAGGATGGAGTTTTATCTCAAAACCAACATGAGCATGTGGTTCTCAGTGAAGGAGGGTTTCTCTCCTCCAAAGGATATTGAGGGAAAAGATCTAGACTTCTCCATGTGGTCGGCTGAGCAAATCAAAAAGGGGGAAGCCAATGCCAAAGCTGTTGTTACCTTGCAATGTGGGATGAACAAAGAGCAGCTAGTCAAGGTTGGCCCCTTCACCTGTGTTAAAGACCTATGGAGCAAGTTCATTGAGCTCCATGAAGGCACCCATGAAACCCGGACAGCCAAGAAGGACCTCCTTCTAAGCCAACATCAAAACCTTTCCATGGAGGAAAATGAAAAGGTAAGTGAACTTCATGAAAGATTCAAAGAGATCCTCAATGGCCTCCACTCCATCAATGAAAAGGTAGAAAACTGAGACTTAGTGAGGTATGTACTCAAAGCCTTCCCTAGGAATACTTTGTGGTCATCCATGGTGAATGCCTACAAGGTTTCCAAGGATCTATCTTTTGTAAAATTAGAAGACTTGTTTTGTGAGATGGAACTACATGAGATTTCTAACACAAGCCCAAAGGAGAAAGGGGTTGCTCTTGTGGCAGGAAACAAGAAGAAGAAGGATAAGGAGGAGAAAAGCCACTGTCATGTGGCTCTCGTGGCCTTAGAAGAATCAACCGAGGAGAGTGACAACGAATCAAGAAGCTCCTCAATCGCGCCTTCATCATCTTCGGATGATGAAGAAGTAATCTCTACCGAGTTAGACAAATGCTATAGAGCAATAGCATACTTGATAAAAATACTTAAGAAATCTAAGGCCAAAGTCAAAACATTAAGGTTGGAAGTAAAAGAATTGAAATCCTTTAAGGTTGAGGATATTAATGCTTTGCATGATGAATCCCTTAAGGATGAAAATAAGAACTTGAAGAGCGAAGTTGAAAACCTCAAGAATGTTCTTGAGAAGTTTTTAACAAGCTCTAAAATATTAGATATGATACTCAACTCACAAAGGGCGATGTACAACAAGGTTGGTTTGGGTTACCAACCTAAAGAACCTAGTGTCATATCTTTAATATCAAGAACTTAATTTAGATCACCAAATGCCTCTAGGGTTCAAAAGACTAGAAAGAAAATGACTAAGGCATGGGTGCCAAAGTCATTCATTGTAGATTCATTAAGTCCCAAAAATTGGGTACCTAAAACCTCTATCCTTTGAATTGTATAGCTTAGTTTGAGGGGGAGCATCTATCAACATGGGTGATTGATATTTGGTGCTCCAAACATATAGTCATTCCTAGTTATGAATGTGCTTACCATTTCCTCAAACTCACATGAATGGCTTAGACTAACCCACAACTTGCTCTTGCCATGAATTGCTTAGGATAATTGATTTCCCTATAGCAATTTATGTTTACTACAAATGATGATTAATGATATGCCATAACTCAAGCTTAAGGTGTTTTTGAACCTGTTCTAGTATGCCATGAGTTTACTATATGTGTTACACAACATGAAGACATGTTAGGAAACAAGTATGAACTCATAGTTTGTGATGATTCAAGACTCAATACTTAACTTCTATAACTTAGTTGTTTTCTCATCAAACTTGACGTTTTTCATATGCCCAATATTATTTGGATTATCGAGATATCAATACTTAGGTGTAGATTGAATTATCAAATTTGTTTGGAATAAAAATGATCATGCTAAAAACATTCCGATCATGTCTTGGCACAGATAGATTTCATTCATGTATTGATGTTGATAAATAGCAATATGCATCCATACTATCCATGATTATAAACTTCCTATTCAAGTGATGGTATGCATACCTGCCTTGGAATTTTGATACAAACATGTTTTGACATTCAAGTTCATGCTTAGAGCATACTTATCATGCTTTGACATAAATCTATTTTTGAAAACTCAAGATCATGCCAAGAACATGCTTAGAACATAATTGATCAGTCAACCTAGTGATGGTATATTAGTCCATGAAAATTCTTAATCCTTGATATGAAATGAAGCTTAGTTAAGAGACCCAAATCAGATTGCTTGTTTTGATTAAATGATTTATGGTTAATGGAACTCATTTAGGGAGTAAATCTGATTGTATTAGGGATTAGAGTGATTAAGAGTTGAAATGAACTTGTTTCTGAAACTGATCAGTTTCAGAAACCATTCTATATCATCCCTGATCGGTCCATGAAGTTTGGCCCAGTCAATTTATTTGTGTCCAGTCAATTCTCAGATTTCGAAGCCAGTCCATGAAGTTTCAGAAACCTTGAAAATAATTCTCAGATTTCGAAGCCAGTCCATGAAGTTTGGCCCAGTCAATTTATTTGTGTCCAAAATAGAACGCAAATTTAAAGAAGACATGATCAGGTGATTATCCTAGAAATACAAATTGAGCTTATGTGAGAAGAATGATAAAGAATGCATCAATATACATTAATTAAATCATATTTATTTTTCGAATTGAATAACCCTTTTCATCAATTCGGGAGATCGTAGGAGCATCTCCAAATAGGTTGATATCCAACCATAGATAAGAACAACCATGGTTGTGACCATCAAGTTATTCTTAGCTATGAAGGTAGGTAATTATACCGATTACATATTACACATATGCAACTATCACTTTATGCTATCAACTAATTGAATGTTTGCATAAATTATTGGGTTGTTAACTCATTAACAAGTATGTAACAATATACATAGCACCCAACTACACCTCTCTTTACATCGACCTTGGCTATGGCACAACAAATCGATGCTCCAAGCTTAAGGCTGACCCATTAATCAAGAAATAGTTTTAATATGGTTGGAGCTCATTCAACCGTTTAGTCAGGCTTGGATGTGTCCAACAACCAAAACTAAGGATTGACCTCTGACTCCAACTATATTAATCATAAACTAATTCCATGGTTTGAACATGTTGAGGTTCAAGCCGGGCATGGATGTGTCCATCAACCCAAACGAGAAACAAAACTCCGGTTCTAACCATATTAATGGAAGGTGTTAGCCTTAATATTTTGTAAGGGGTTTTGGGTCTCATCCTTTTCTTTCTAAGCACATTCATGACATATAATTATGTCATGTACTAACGATTTCCTTAATAAAGTATGTATGTGACTTAATTTATCAAGTCTCATTAATTGAATTAGGAACTGAATTTCCTAATTCTAATTTCATACTTTATTTAAGGAATTATTTTGGGAAACAATTTCCTAAATTGTCATAATCAATTTCGGAAATAATATGTTTAAGACTTTGATTTCTCTAAATCAAATCTTATTAAATTAAGAGACAGATTCCCTTAATTCAACCACATATTATTTTCATGAAAATCTTATTTAAGGAAATAAACTCTATTAGGAAACAATTTTCCTAATTAATTTTGGAGACAACAATATGTAGGAAATCAAATAAGGAAATTATCGTTTGAGAATCACCTCAAAATTTCCAAGATTTGATCACATATTTTATTTATGGACTAATTAATTACAACAAATTATTTCTTTGGGTGGCTCCCCGAGGCTCAGATGCCCAAAGAAAAGGAATTTGTCGTAAATCTAATTTGGCCCGCTCCCCGAGGCGTAGCCAAATTAAACTTGACAATTCTTATTCAAAATAGGAAATTAAATTATAACAACTAACTTTAATTTGGGTGGCTCCCCGAGGCACAGATACCCAAAGAAAAGAATTTTGTTAGTAATTTAAAACCAATTCGAATTTAATTATCAATTAATGTTCCATAAATTTGTCTAGACTTTCTTGAAAGAAAGTCCCAAAATTGCGAGTTTTCCAAAAATGGAAAGTTTCCAAAATAGAAAATTTTCAGAATCATTGTAAGTTTGTGGTACAAAGAAAACTTACGATTTTCCAAAATTGGAAAATTTCCAAAATAGGAAATTTCCAAAATTGGAAAGTTTCCAAAAATGGAAAGTTTTCACAATTATCATAAAATTTCAGAAATAGAGATATTTCAAAACTTTGCGAAATTTCACGAGGATTTCCAAACATTGAAATTCCTAAATCTAAAATTTACCATAATTGGAAAGTTTCCATAAATGAAAAATTTTCCAAAATTGAAATCATGGCAAAGTTTTCCGCAAAATAATTATATGATTATGTCGAACACTAACCGGCTCTGATACCACTGTTGGGACCGGGTGCATGCCTACGTGGATACGTGTTCGTAATTATTCCATAATTACAAGCAGCGGAAACATAAAGCATGAATAATTTCCTAAATTATTCTAACATGTATCCTAAGCATGCAATGTATTCACATAATCGTAATATAAAATTTTTGCTGAAAAGGAAATTACTCTACGAATTACCTCGCGTAACTCGAAGGAAGGGACGAGAACCAACCGTAGCGTCCCTCGGAAGCTCCGCCTCTATTCGTGTCCACGCTGAGTATCTTCGGGATGACTTCGCAAAGCCACGAGTTTTGTGTTCTCGAGAACTACTAGATTCTCCGAGAATGCGACGAAAAACCAAGAGAGAAATAAGTCGGAAGACTCACCACCATGGTTGGCCGGAATCATAATTCCGGCATGAAGGAGGAAGAAGCCTTGCGCCCAACACAAGGTGAAGATCGCCGGAGAAGAAGATCGTCGCGAGGAAGAACTTCGGCGCCCTGGTGATCCTTCTTGAGCTCACGGCAACAAGGGGAAGGAGAGGCCTATGGCCGGCCAAGAGAGAGGGAGAGAAGAAGAGGAGAGAGCACAAGCAATTCTTGGATGGATGAATTCATGGCACCCCTTGGGTCCTTTATATAGGGAGAGTTTTCTTAATTTTCAAGCAAACCTCTTCTTGATTATGGAATAATTTCTCAATCAATCCATAATCAAGACTCTCATGATCAAGCCTCCTCTTCTTGATTATGGAATAATTTCTCAATCAATCCATAATCAAGGCTCTCTTTCTTTTGGTATGATTATATAAAATTTATAAAAATTTATATAACCTTTATATAAAAATTTATATATAAAAATTTATATAATCTTTTATAAAATAAACCAACCTTTAGTTTATTTTATAAAACACACCAAAATAGCCTTATCTATTATTGTGGCCGAATTTTACACATAAGTGAGCTCATCTCATGTTGTTGGTTAAATTCAATGCAAACCATAGGTCCATGGTTCAAAACCCACCAATGGATGTCATCATTGATTTATTATGTATTTTTATAAAACAAACCAACTCTTTGGTTTATTTTAATTCATGATAAAATAATCCCATGGATTATTTTAAGCTTATAATAAATCATACCACCTTGGATCAAATCCCACCTCATGAATTAAACTAATTTAATTCATTAATTAACTAATTAATTAATTAATTCTTAGCCCATTAATGCTTCCGATGCGACTCTAAAATAAATTTAGACTTGCCTATTTTGGACTTTCCAAAATAGTCTCTCTTGATTGGAAAATCTAATTTTCAACTCATTTTAAATCCCTCGGATTACTCGTAGTGCGTGTGACTAAATAGGCTTTCGATTTATGTTGGCCGTCTATAATTAATCAATTAATTATAGAACGATCATGAGTGGCACCTAGTAGTACATCATGATCCCCAATTAATCAAAAAATCAATGATTGACCTCAGAAATAATTCTGAAACCCTTCAGCAGCTATAATGAATCGTGCCCCATTCCCTTCACCATCTTATACCCACTTGGTTCGGGACATGGTCTATGTGTGTCAGTCCCCACCAGGCTGACTACGTCACACCTAGCCCAAGTAATGTTTCCTCGTCCTATAGATTCTAATTACTCTCATGTATTTAAGAGATTCATACTCTGAAAATGTCATGCTCTGGCCAGAGACTTCGAGTAATAATCCGACGATAGGCCTCGGGTATACATCTCCTCGCAAGGAGTGGTGAATCCTTTATAGGTTGTTCAAACATCTTCGGGCACTTCGGCTTATACCCAATCATCCTGGGTCCACACCTCCTTGGAGATGCTTGTTTAAGATGTCAAAGTATAAGTCTCCATGACCAAGATGACTTAAACACCGCAAGTCAAAGGAACATCGCACTTAAGCTGCAGTAAGAACTTCACTGACATATCTAAATGTAGACTACCATATGAAGTTTTACAGCCAGTCACTCCAATGAACTAGTTTCCTTAACTAGCATTCATGTTTATCTCCGGACATCTCAATGTCACCAGCTAGTGAGAATCAGCTGATTAGAGAATAACCCATGCTAGTCTCAACAGAATTGATAGTGTCTGTATTTATCAATTCATCGACTAGGGACAATTTTAATACTTCTCAATTACACATGTAGAGATAATCACTAGTTGTGAATTCATCACAAATTCTCTCATGCTGTGAATTGTATTGCGGACTTTCAGTAAATGAGTTTAAGATCTCAATCAAATACACAAACATGTATACTCAAATAGTGAATATTTATTTATTAGAATAAATGATCATAATCATAAGGCGATTGCCTTAGGACACTTCTCTCATATTACTAACATATACATTGTTGCCATGATACATTTATGGTATATGTCTCTCATATGCAAAATTTTTACCTTTGATTATTTTAGGTTTGGGGAGAGTCCCGCGTTTGAGGGGGAGGTATGTTCAAACTTAATAACCATACCCTTTTCTATGTTTGACAAAGGGGGAGAGAATGACTGATTAAGTTTCGAGTTATTGTAAGGGGAGGACTTTGATTCCCTTATGATAATTGAACTGCCTTCAATTGATCATTGATGCCAAAACTTAAATCGGGTTGTCAAACAACAAAAAGGGGGAGATTGTTGATGCAGTCTGACCCGATTATTATTTTGGTGTTTGACATCGATTTAAGTTTTATTCAAGTTTGGTTGAATTCGGATTAAGTCCAAGTGGATCGGGAGATCGCACGCTGGCATGTGAAAAAGTCCTAGACTGGAGGGCTAGGTGTGAAAAGTCCTAACCTGGAGGGTTAGGTGTGGAAAAGTCCTATCCTGGAGGGCTAGGTGGATGAAATCATAACCTGGAGGGTTAGGTGTGGATAAAATCCTAACTTGGAGGGTAGGGTGAAATGTCCTAGCTTGGAGGGCTAGGTGAAAAGTCCTAACTTGGTTGAGTGAAAAGTCCTAGCTTGGAGGGCTAGGTGAAAAGTCCTAACTTGGAGGGTTGGGTGAAAAGTCCTAACTTGGAGGGCTAGGTGAAAAGTCCTAACTTGGTTGGGTGAAAAGTTCTAGCTTGGAGGGCTAGGTGAAAAGTCCTAACTTGGAGGGTTAAGTGAAAAGTCCCAACTTGGAGGGTTAGGTGAAAAGTCCCAACTTGGAGGGTTAGGTGAAAAGTCCTAGCTTGGAGGGCTAGGTTGGAGTCCCAGTGAGTGAGACTAGGCACGGAGTCTTGGTCCGGGGGACTAAGAACGAATCAGGGAAGGGCTGGAGGCTTGTTTCGTGACTTAGAGTGGATTTAACCTTGCCTGGATCGGTCTGGTGACTGATCAGGGAAGTTGGCACGGAATTCACTCTTGTGGATCGGTCTGGCGACCGATCCAGCTCATCTGATCGATCTGGTGACCGATCAGGGAGCATACAGAGGCTTTGGATGCATTCTGTTCGACTCCTGATCGGTGTGGGGACCGATCAGGGACTCCGGATCAGTCTGGGAACCGATCAGGGAGAGAACAGAATGTTTGGCTGGATTCGGTTCGTCTCTTGATCGGTCTGGTGACCGATCAGGCTGCTTCCTGATCGGTCTGGCGACCGATCAGGCTGCGAACAGAGAGTTTTGGGTTGGCTTCTGTTCGTCTTCTGATCGATCTGGTGACCGATCAGGGTTATCATTCAGATCGTTCTGGTGAACGATCACCTCAAGTCAAAAGACAAGTGGAGGAGGAGAAAGCCAAAGAGTACAATGAACTGGTTAAACTTTTCAGTAAAGTAGAGATTAACGTACCTTTGTTGACCATGATTAAACAGATTCCTAAGTATGCAAAATTTCTGAAAGATCTATGTGTTCACAAGAAGAAGCTTAAGGAAAATGAGTTGCTTAGGGAAAAATGTTTCAGCACTTATTCATGTCATTCCTCAGAAGTGTGAAGACCTTGGAGTATTTACTGTATCTTGTGAGATAGGGAGCACCACGTTCCATGATGCCATGCTGGATTTAGGAGCTTCCATTAATGTGATGCCCAGGTCAGTCTTTCAGATGCTTGGCATAGGCCCTTTACAGCCTACTGGTGTGGTGATACAGTTAGCAGACCAGAGCCAGACCCACCCAGATGTTTTGGTAAAGGTAAAGGAGCTGATATTTCCTGCAGATTTTTATATCTTGGACATGGAGGGAGATTATCTTGCACACCATTCTCCACTTATATTAGGAAGACCATTTCTGAAGACTGCTAGAACAAAAATAGATGTTTATGCTGGTACGCTTTCAATGGAGATTGGAGATACGGTAGTTCAGTTTAGCATTTTTGATGCTATGAAGCACCCGAGAGAGTACCACTCCATTATGAGCATGGGTATTCTTAAGGAGCTGGCTGATACAGAGTTAGAGGCTGAGGGAGATCTACATGATTTTTCTGGAGGAGATATTTTTGCAGAGGAGGCTGAGGGAGTACTTGTTGCCTAGACTGAGGATATTTCTGAGGATATTCCAGATTCACTTCCAGTTGGTGAGGATTTTCTATGTGTAGGGGATTGCACAGAGCCCCAAGGATCGCCTATTATTTTTGAGATTTCAGAGGAACCAGAGCACAGGTATGTTATTGTAGGGGATTGCACAGAGCCCCAAGGATCACTCATACCCACTGAGCAGGGACAAATTGAGCTTAAGCCACTTCCAGACCATCTGAAGTATGTGTACCTTAGAGAGGAGCAGACTTTTCCCGTTATTATTGCACAGCATTTGGACTCAGAGCAGGAAGAAAAATTATTGCAAATCCTGAGGCATTACAGGAAGACAATTGGGTGGACTTTATCAGATATATCAGGTATCAGCCCAGCTATCTGTATGCACAGGATATTTTTGGAAGAAAATGTTAAACCTGTGAGGCAGCCACAAAGGAGACTCAATCCACTCATTTTGGACGTTGTAAAGAAAGAGGTGACTCGACTTCTACAGGCAGGTATTATTTACCCTATTTCTGATAGTCAGTGGGTTAGTCTCATTCACGTGGTGCCCAAGAAATCTGGTGTGACAATGGTGGAAGATGGAAATAATGAACTAGTGCCTACCAGAGTTAAGAATTCCTGGAAAGTCTGCATTGATTATAGGAAGCTCAACAAGGTCACAAGGAAAGATCACTTCCCTTTACCCTTCATTGATCAGATGCTTGAAAGACTGGTAGGGAAGTCCCATTATTATTTTTTGGATGGTTACTCAGGCTACTCTCAGATTTGCATAAATCCAGAGGACCAGGAGAAGACTACCTTCACTTGCCCCTTTGGCACTTTTGCCTATAGACGGATGTCTTTCGGACTCTGCAACGCACCCGGTACATTTTAGAGATGCATGGTAAGTATATTTGGTGAGTTGCTAGAGCACTGTATGGAGGTATTTATGGATGATTTTTCAGTGTATGGCACGTCTTTTGATTCATGCTTAGAAAATTTATCTAGGGTTTTACACCGTTGCATTGAGACTAACCTTGTGCTAAATTTTGAAAAATGTCACTTCATGGTAGAGCATGATATTGTACTTGGACATATAGTCTCTAGGAGAGGTATAGAGGTAGATCCTGCAAAAATAAGTGTTATTTCTTCTTTATCTTACCTCGTATGCGTACGGGACGTTCGTGCTTTCCTTGGACATGCAGGTTTCTACCGCAGGTTTATTAGAGACTTCAGCTTGATTGCTCGACCCTTAACAAGACTTTTGCAGAAAGATGTTGATTTTTATTTTGATGATAAGTGCAAAGAAGCTTTTCACAGACTCAGGGAGGCTCTTACCTCAGCTCCTATTATTAAATCACCCAATTGGACTTTGCCCTTTGAATTAATGTGTGATGCATCTAATTTTGCAGTGGGAGCTGTTCTAGCACAGAGGGTTGATGGAGCACCTCATGTCATCTGCTATGCCTCCAAAACCCTAGATGCCGCCCAAGCAAACTACACCACCACTGAAAAGGAGCTTCTTGCCATTGTTTTTTGCTTTGGATCGTTTCAGATCTTATTTATTGTGCTCACATGTTATTATTTTTTCTGATCATACAGCTCTAAAATACCTGTTGAAAAAGTCTGATGCTAAACCTAGACTGATCAGATGGATGCTCCTGCTCCAAGAATTTGACCTGAAAATCAGAGACAGAAGTGGAAAAGAAAACCTAGTTGCAGATTATTTGAGCAGACTTGAAGGAGATGGATCTCCTACCACCATTGACGGTGATTTTAGAGATGAGTACCTTCTTGCAGTACATGGTGAGACACCTTGGTATGCTGACCTAGTTAATTTTTTGGTAGCACATGTTTTTCCCTCACATTTTTCTAAAGCTCAAAAGGATAAACTTAAAAGTGATGCAAAATTCTATGTGTGAGATGATCCTTATTTATGGAAGTTTTATAATGATCAAATAATTAGGAGATGCATACCAGATCATGAGTTTTCTTCTGTCCTTACATTTTGTCATTCATCAGCTTGTGGGGGGCATTTTGGACCCCAAAGAACTGCTAGGAAAGTGCTAGAGTGTGGATTGTATTGGCCCACCCTATTTCATGATTCATATGTCTTTTATAAAAATTGTGATAGATGTCAGCGAACTGGGAACATAGGAGCGAGACATGAGATGCCCCAACACACTATACTTTACTGTGAGATCTTTGATGTTTGGGGAATAGATTTTATGGGACCCTTTCCTGCATCTTATGGTTATTTGTACATTTTACTTGCTGTGGATTATGTTTCAAAATGGGTGGAGGCTATTCCCTCCAAGACTGATGATTCTTCTGTTGTTTGTAGTTTTGTTAGGTCACACATTTTCTGTAGGTTTGGAATTCCAAGAGCCATAATTAGTGACCAAGGATCTCATTTTTGCAACAAACACATGAAGGCGCTGCTGAGTAAATATGGGGTTGTACATAAAGTTTTTACATCCTACCATCCCCAAACAAATGGACAGGCTGAAATCTCTAACAGAGAAATCAAATCCATATTGGAGAAGACTGTTGCACCCACTAGAAAGGATTAGAGCAAGAGGTTAGATGACGCACTTTGGGCCTACAGAACAGCATTTAAGACACCGATTGGCATGCCCCCCTACCGCTTGGTATATGGCAAAGCTTGTCATCTCCCCGTGGAAATAGAGCACAAAGCATATTGGGCAGTAAAAGCTTATAATTTCGATGCTACCAAGGTGGGAGAAGAGAGGAAACTTCAACTCCAAGAACTTGAAGAAATTCGGCTAGAAGCATTTGAAAATTCAAGGATCTACAAGGAAAAGACCAAAAATTTCCATGACAAGCACATCTTGAAAAAAGACTTCAAAATTGGTGACAATGTCTTATTATATAAATCAAGACTCAAATTGATAAGAGGTAAGTTAAGGTCAAGGTGGGAAGGTCCATTTATTGTAACTAACATTTTTCCCTATGGAGTTGTTGAAATTAGGCAGGAAGCTAATGGATTTGTGTGGAAAGTCAATGGCCACCGGCTCAAAAAGTATTTTGAAGAATTGAATGAGCTAGAGGTGGATGATTTGTACATCAAAGACGCTATCTACCCAACTTAAGGGGAGTTTACTTTTCCTACACCTATATTTCATTGTATATATCATTCTCATGTTTCTAGGAGTAAATTTTTCTCTTTTTGAAGTGAGTAGTTGATAATAAATTCTTAGGCAAAATAGAATGAATAGATAGACATTGTAAATACCATGTTATTTCTTTTAGCACTTTTGTTCTTAGTGAATAAATGTATCCCTATAGGTTGTCTTCATGTCATTTTAGAATCTCTTGAAAATAAATTAAATTTGATTGTTGGAACTTGAGGTTTGAGCTAATGGATGAATTCTTGGATGCTTAAGTACTACTTGGCTTTAGATTCTTAATTGATGACTTGAGATTAATTATTTGTGCCTAGTGAGAACTAGCTTTATTTTTGTGACACACATATGTAATTGTACTCTAGAACTTGCTTAGGTTCTTTCAAAACCATATTTAAATGATTGGATCACATCTATAGAGACTAATCAATTTGTTTCCCTTTTCCATATCATTTTTTTAGCAATAATCATACTTGATACATACTCTTTTCAATTTCACTTTCTATATTTCCTACTCTTAACCATACTTTTCTATAGACTTGTTTGTTTGGGATGTTCTTTGATGTTATATTGCCCGAGATGGACAAAGGATCAAGTGTGGGGGAGGTGACTAATATTTTGGAGTTGTTTTGTATCAAGGATGCATTTTTATTCCATCTTTGCGGTTGAAGCCAAAAAGGTGTCAAATTGAGTTGAGCTTGCTATCAAAAACAAGTAAAAAATTCAGCTCTGAAAGAAGGTGAAGTTATTCTTTTATTGCAAGTTCGGCCGATGCATGATGCTAAAATGTTGTTGCTAGCAAGAAACCTTAGGCATTGTAAGACTGTAAAGCTCTTTAAAAATCCGTTAAAGGACTGTGATGAATCTGAATTAGAGAAATCAGATTGGTTGTATCAACCACGGATCAAAAAAATTGTTGCTAAGAGTTTCAGATCAGAAACAGAGAAAGGCAGAAAAAGTTTGTGCCAAAGTGGAAAGGAAGTGGTCAAGTAGAGTATCAAGAGATGGAATCCAAAAGCAAAGAATTCAAAGAAGAACAAATTATTTCGGTATCACTGGATTGCAATGGACACAGTTTAGTATCCATCTCAAACTGAAACTCTTAACTTCCTTAAAACGGACGTCACATTTGCTTGACCTTAACTTTACCTTATCCTTAGCCTTAGGTTACCCCTACTTGAGTCCCCTTAACTTGCTCTAAATTTTTTTCTTTTTTTTTTTAAAAAAAACTCTCCAAATAAAAACACAAACTTTCATTTTATTGGCCTTGCAAGGATTTGACCCCTCAACCTCTTAGTTGCATGACCAAAACACTAACCAACTACTCTACACAGTTTCTTTTCAATGGCACCAGTCGACTGCTATTATAGCAGTCACCTGGTACCAGGTGACTGGCCTTTTGGCAGTTACCTGGTGTATCGAACAGAAGCTACTGTTCGATAGGGCAGGTGACTGATCCTGTACCAGGTGACTGGCACGCTTGAAAACCTGCATTTCAGACCTGAAACTCATCTCCATCCATCCACAAATCATATACATTCAAGTCATACAAAGACATAACACCATTTGTATACTCTATACTAGTTTTCTAAACATTTTAGCAAATCAAAACCACTTCATAAACTTGAAATTAAGACTTTTACGGAACTTAACCAAACTACCCAAACATATGGAAAATCATAAATAAACATCTTCAAGTTGTATCAACTTCCTACTCTATGCGGAAATTAAACACATTGGTTCACTCTTTACCATTCAAAACATAAAACTAAATGTTTCTAAATACCAAACTCTACTCATACTCAACCCAACGGATCTTTTACCCCGGTTCCACCTCCACTGAACATCAATGCAAGTCCTGTCGCCTCCCAACTTACGCTTTCTCTTTTCCTTTATCTGCAATAGAAGGAAAATGCAACTAATAAGCACAATGCTTAGTAAGTAAATCCCTACTCACAAAATCATGATGTCAATACTAAACATGCTCATTTCAAAGAATGATTTAAAACTTTACTTACTTCAAAACTTACAACTAAACATGCTTACAACTTGAAACACTTTATCATGCTTGTTAATGTATCAATGTACACAACTAACCATGCTTACTACTTGAACTACTTTATCATGCTTGCATTGTAACAAGGTACACATATAATAATTAAACACTTTCTCAAAAAGAAACTACTTGATCATACTTATATACTTGAAAATAGTAATCAACTTTCTCTTTAGGCCTTGACATTGTACCATGGTATCAGTGTACCAATTGCGCGCTTTTCTAATAGGTTGCGAGGTAGCTAGCCACCGCACCCTATTAGAACTTTACTTTCTAACTTTCGATGGGCCTTACATTTGCCCTTCTAACTTTCGATGGGCCTTACATTTGCCCGGTACATGTCTCTTTCTCAAAGTAAAATACTTTTCTTACTTACCATACTTAAACTTATCACTTTACTTGTTTTTGCATATATTTGCATGCTAAAAACCTTTACTTTTCTCACTTTAACTTTCCATCGAGCACCTTGTGTGCTCCTTAACTCAAATTCACTTTTAGGTCTTTTCATAAGTATGAAAACTCATCATGCTTGGCCTACATACATTCAATACAAACAAATTGAATTTCTAACATGATAAAACATGCAACTTTAATAGCTAAAACATAGAATAGCAAAATTCTCTTCACCATGCTTCTACTTTTCGAAAACTAGGGTTCTACAATGAGAATTTCGAAACGAAACTACTCCTATTGCAGGTGAGCGATTTACTTACATCGTTCTTGAAGAAAACTCACAAAAACAGGGAGAAAACTCCCTAACAAAATCCTTTTTCTTCCTCCTTGTAAAAAGCTTCCACCTTTAGCCCTAGGAAGGAACCCTAGATGCTTCTACTCAAGAGGAAGAAGAAGAAGGAAGAGATCCCTTGATTTTCCTTTGGTTTCGCAGCCCTCCCTTCTCCTCTCTCTCACGCGCGGCTACGGCTCCAATTTGGGGTTTCACGCAACCTAAGCGAGGCTTAAATACCTCTTAATGAAAAAAACGTAACTCCTCTATAACATTATTTCTCTCCATAATTTTCTGTGCTTGATACCCTAGCCCAGCTGGTTGCTTGGCTTCCCTTCCTCCCTGTGGTCGCGGGTTCAATCCCCACCCGACCCCTTTTATTTTTTTTCTTATTTTGATCCGAAAAAATGCTATAATATTCCGAAAAATGCTAGAAAAATTCCTAAAAATCCCCAATAATACCAGAAAATTATTGGGTGTTACAATCCTCCCTACCTTATAAAAAGTTCGTCCTCGAACTTAGAACAGCTCTGGATACCTTTGTCTCATGCTATCTTCTGATTCCCAAGTTGCCTCTTCATACTTCTGATTCAGCCATAAGACTTTCACTAATGGTACTACTTTGTTCCTCAGTTTCTTATCTGCTCGATCTATTATCTGAATAGGTCGACTTTCATAACTGAGATCTTCTTGCACTTGTACCATCTGTGGCTCAATCACTTGGTTGGCATCTGGGAGGTGCTTCTTTAACATTGAAACATGAAATACGTTATGTATTGCTGACATTTCTGAAGGTAGCTCCAACTCATAAGCTACTTTACCAACTCTCTTTATCACTGGGTAAGGTCCTACGTATCGAGGACTTAGCTTGCCTTTCTTACCAAATCTCATCACACCCTTCATAGGAGCTACTTTGAGGAAAACTGTATCCCCAACTTCAAACTCTAACGGCCTACGCCGTACATCGGCATAGCTCTTCTGCCTACTCTGAGCAGTTTCTATTCTCTGGCGGATACTCCTTATAGCTTCTGTGGTATCATCTATGAGATCAGTCTGTGACCCCATTTCTTTCTTCTCACTACCTTCATACCAACAGAGGGGAGATCTACACTTCCTCCTATAAAGAGCTTCATAGGGTGTCATCCCAATAGTAGCTTGGTAACTGTTATTGTAGGCAAACTCTGCTAAACATAAATACTTGCACCAACTGCCCTTGAAATCTAATGCACAAGCTCTGAGCATATCCTCTAGAATCTGATTCACTCTCTCTGTCTGTCCATCAGTCTGGGGATGGAAAGCTGTGCTAAACTTCAGTTTGGTGCCTAGCGCTGTCTGTACACACTCCCAAAAGTGTGAAGTGAAACAACCATCCCTATCTGAGATAATGGTCTTCGGAACTCCATGTGGTCGGATCACTTCCTGTACGTATAACTGAGCTAACTTCTCAATTGAGTAAGATACTCTGATCGCCAAAAAGTGGGCGGACTTGGTCAATCTGTCTACTATCACCCAAATAGCATCATAGTCATTAGTTGTCTCTGGTAGACCAACTATGAAATCCATGGCTTTGTCTTCCCACTTCCACTCTGGAATCTGAATGGGTTGTAGGACACCTCCTGGTCTCTGGTGTTCTGCTTTAACTCTCTGACATGTCAGGCAGGTGCTGACATACTTAGCTATGTCTCTCTTCATCCCTGACCACCAAAATCTTCTTTTCAAATCCTGGTACATCTTAGTGGAACCAGGATGCATTGAGTAGGGAGTTCCATGGGCTTCTTCAAGAATCTTCTTTCTCAGCTCTTCATGATTGGGAACACACAAACGGTCACCATAATAGAGTATCCCACTGTCAGATACTCTAAACTCTTTACCCTCTTCTTCTTGCACCTCTTGCTTGATCCTTTGGATATCAGAATCCTTAGCTTGCTCTTTCTGTATCTCTTCAAGCAAAGTCGACTCTAGTGTCAATAGAGCTAGCTGCCCATCTATAATCTCCACTCCATAATCTACTATCTCCTTCTGTAATGGTAGTTCCAATGATGATAAGGACATCAAAGTGGCACAAGTCTTTCTACTCAGTGCATCTGCTACTCTATTTGCCTTACCAGGGTGGTAAAGAATCTCACAGTCATAGTCCTTCACTAACTCGAGCCACCTTCGCTGTCTCATATTGAGGTCTTTCTGAGTGAAGAAATATTTCAGACTCTGGTGATCTGTATAAATCTTACACTGCACTCCATACAAGTAATGCCTCCATATCTTTAGAGCGAAGACCACAGCTGCCAATTCCAAGTCATGAGTGGGGTAATTCTTTTCATAATCCTTGAGTTGTCTAGAAGCATAAGCTATAACTCTGCCTTCTTGCATAAGTACTGCTCCAAGTCCTAGCTTTGATGCATCACTATATATATCAAAGCCCTTATCACCTTCGGGTACTGTCAAGATAGGAGCACTAGTCAGTCTTTTCTTCAGCTCAAGGAAACTCTGCTCACAGTCTTCAGTCCACTCATACTTCTTGTTCTTCCTGGTGAGGGCTGTAAGCGGAGAAGCTATCTTTGAAAAGCCTTCCACAAACCTTCGGTAGTATCCTGCTAATCCCAGAAAACTCCTAATCTCACTGGCATTCTTCGGTGGACTCCAATTACTAACTGCTTCAATCTTGGCTGGGTCTACCATTATTCCTTCTTTGGAAATAATGTGGCCTAGAAAGGCTACCTGGTCGAGCCAAAACTCACACTTTGAGAATTTGGCGTACAACTCCTTCTGCTGCAAGGTCTCCAATACTATCTTCAGGTGTTCTTCATGTTCTTCCTGAGTCCTTGAATACACTAGAATGTCATCAATAAAGACGATGACAAACTTATCCAGAAAATCCTTGAACACTCTATTCATCAAATCCATAAACGTCGCAGGGGCGTTTGTCACTCCAAAGGGCATGACCACAAACTCATAGTGCCCATATCTCGTACTGAAAGCAGTCCTTGGCACATCACTCTCCTTTACTCTGAGCTGATGGTAACCTGATCGCAGGTCTATCTTGGAGAACACTATGGCTCCCTTCAGCTGGTCAAATAAATCATCTATCCTCGGCAAAGGATATCTGTTCTTGATGGTCACCTTATTCAAAGCTCGGTAATCTATGCACATTCGCATAGATCCATCCTTCTTCTTAACGAACAATACAGGAGCTCCCCAAGGTGAATGACTAGGGCGGATAAAACCCTTGTCAAGCAGCTCTTGCAACTGTTCTTGCAATTCTTTCAGTTCTGCTGGCGCCATGCGATAAGGTGCCTTCGAAATTGGGTTGGTTCCTGGGGCCAACTCAATTTCAAACTCAATTTCCCGATTGGGAGGGAGTCCTGGTAACTCTTCAGGAAACACTTCAGGATAGTCACAGACTACCCTCACTTCTTCTCTCTTCAATCCTTCTCCTTGACTTGCATCCACTATATGCGCTAATAACCAGAACATCCATTATCTAACATTCTCTGAGCTTGTAAGGTAGATAAGAACCTTTTTGTCTTTCTCTTTGGGTCTCCAATAAACTCAAATGGAGGTTCTGCTTCTGGTGTGAACTTTACTCTTCTTTGGCGGCATTCAATAGAGGCACTGTACCTGCTCAAGAAATTCATCCCTAAAATGATATCGTAATCCTTCATCTCAAGGACTACTAAATCACTATAGAGTTCTCGGTTGGAAATCCGAATTAATACAGCTCTTAGCCACTGAGTAGATGCCATGACCTCTCTCGAAGGTAAGGTCATTAAGAACTTCATCATTCAACATTTCTGGTGGCCTTTATACTGTTTAAGTAGTGCTCAGTGATCAAAGCACTACTTATTAGTTCTTCGGAGGTTTGCGGCCTCTTAACACCGCTAGCCCCCTTTAACGGTATCTCAGGCCTTAACATCTTGAGCATTAGCCTAACTATCTCTTTTTCTGTGCTAACTAGCTCTGGGCACAGATGAGCTAACCGCTTAAACATCTTCACTGCTTCATCCACGGATAGTTCTCCTTGTCTGAACTCCGTGAATTCATCATAATGCTTATTGGTTACTTGCATGTGAAAGTATTCTTCGAAGAACTCAGTCTCGAAGTCGGCCCATGTCATTTGGCTGACATTTCTCTTGGCCTTGACTCTCTCCCACTATATTCTAGCATCTCCCGTAAGGTAGAAAGATGCACACTTTATCTTCTCTACCTCTGGTCAATCCAGTAACTCTGCTATGCTTTCCCAAGTTTTGAGCCATGCTTAAGCATCTCATGGTTCGCTTATGCCTGAGAAGTTCCCTGGCTTTAGTTTCTCCCACTTGATGAGATATGCTTCTTGCCTTACTCTCCTTGCCGGGATTACAGAAGTAACCGATGGGTCTTTGGTCACAACTGGTGCCACTACATTCGCCACCAACGGGGTAACAGGAGTGGCCTACTGGTTAGCTATAATGGTGGCAATAACTTGCTGCTACTCTGCTAACTGTCTTTGTAGCTGCGCCACCACCTCTAAGAGATTTGGTGGTGGTACAGACTCTGCCTCTTGCCCTCTAGGAGCATGCTCCTCGTTTTGGGCCTTTCTAGGACTTCCTCTTATCATTCTCTTACTTTATATCATCTAAGACGTCCTCTTGACATTCTTTTACTTTATATCATAAAGAAAATAAAAGCTCATTATCTCTTACTAACTTACTTCACTATCATCATTCTCATATCATCATACTCATATCATGATATGTCATATCATGTCATCTTACTCATATAGCATATACTGATCATGCACATAATAGCATATAATAAAGCTAACATACTTCCTTACTAACTTACTTCATTATCTCCATGCACATATTAGTATATAATGATACTAACATACTTCCTTATCATCTTTCACTTACTGATACTAGCAGTCAATAATGAAAAGTATACAAAACTACAACATATGAACTTCTTCATCATGCACTTACTGATACTAGCAGTCAATAATGAAAAGCATGCAAAACTATAACATATGAACTTCTTCATCATGCACTTACTGATACTAGCAGTCAATAATGAAAAGCATGCAAAACTATAACATTTGAACTTCTTACTTGGCAGGCGGCAGGATTGATGCTTGATGTCAGTGTGGTAGAAGGGTGGAGACCTGCTCTGATACCACTCTGTGACGACCCGACTTCTCTTAACTTCCTTAAAACGGACGTCACATTAGCTTAACCTTAACTTTACCTTATCCTTAGCTTTAGGTTACCCCTACTTGAGTCCCCTTAACTTGCTCTAAATTTTTTTTTCTTTTTTTTTTTAAAAAAAAACTCTCCAAATAAAAACACAAACTTTCATTTTATTGGCCTTGCAAGGATTTGACCCCTCAACCTCTTAGTTGCATGACCAAAGCACTAACTAACTACTCTACACAGTTTCTTTTCAATGGCACCAGTCGACTGCTATTATAGCAGTCACCTGGTACCAGGTGACTGGCCTTTTGGCAGTTACCTGGTGTATCGAACAGAAGCTACTGTTCGATAGGGCAGGTGACTGATCCTGTACCAGGTGACTGGGACGCCTGAAAACCTGCATTTCAGACCTGAAACTCATCTCCATCCATCCACAAATCATATACTTTCAAGCCATACAAAGACATAACACCATTTGTATACTCAATACTAGTTTTCTAAACATTTTAGCAAATCAAAACCACTTCATAAACTTGAAATTAAGACTTTTACGGAACTTAACCAAACTACCCAAACATATGGAAAATCATAAATAAACATCTTCAAGTTGTATCAACTTCCTACTCTATGCGGAAATTAAACACATTGGTTCACTCTTTACCATTCAAAACATAAAACTAAATGTTTCTAAATACCAAACTCTACTCATACTCAACCCAACGGATCTTTTACCCCGGTTCCACCTCCACTGAACATCAATGCAAGTCCTGTCGCCTCCCAACTTACGCTTTCTCTTTTCCTTTATCTGCAATAGAAGGAAAATGCAACTAATAAGCACAATGCTTAGTAAGTAAATCCCTACTCACAAAATCATGATGTCAATACTAAACATGCTCATTTCAAAGAATGATTTAAAACTTTACTTACTTCAAAACTTACAATTAAACATGCTTACAACTTGAAACACTTTATCATGCTTGTTAATGTATCAATGTACACAACTAACCATGCTTACTACTTGAACTACTTTATCATGCTTGCATTATAACAAGGTACACATATAATAATTAAATACTTTCTCAAAAAGAAACTACTTGATCATACTTATATACTTGAAAATAGTAATCAACTTTCTCTTTAGGCCTTGACATTGTACCATGGTATCAGTGTACCAATTGCGCGCTTTTCTAATAGGTTGCGAGGTAGCTAGCCACCGCACCCTATTAGAACTTTACTTTCTAACTTTCGATGGGCCTTACATTTGCCCTTCTAACTTTCGATGGGCCTTACATTTGCCCGGTACATGTCTCTTTCTCAAAGTAAAATACTTTTTTACTTACCATACTTAAACTTATCACTTTACTTGTTTTTGCATATATTTGCATGCTAAAAACCTTTACTTTTCTCACTTTAACTTTCCATCGAGCACCTTGTGTGCTCCTTAACTCAAATTCACTTTTAGGTCTTTTCATAAGTATGAAAACTCATCATGCTTGGCCTACATACATTCAATACAAACAAATTGAATTTCTAACATGATAAAACATGCAACTTTAATAGCTAAAACATAGAATAGCAAAATTCTCTTCACCATGCTTCTACTTTTCGAAAACTAGGGTTCTACAATGAGAATTTCGAAACGAAACTACTCCTATTGCAGGTGAGCGATTTACTTACATCGTTCTTGAAGAAAACTCACAAAAACAGGGAGAAAACTCCCTAACAAAATCCTTTTTCTTCCTCCTTGTAAAAAGCTTCCACCTTTAGCCCTAGGAAGGAACCCTAGATGCTTCTACTCAAGAGGAAGAAGAAGAAGGAAGAGATCCCTTGATTTTCCTTTGGTTTCGCAGCCCTCCCTTCTCCTCTCTCTCACGCGCGGCTATGGCTCCAATTTGGGGTTTCACGCAACCTAAGCGAGGCTTAAATACCTCTTAATGAAAAAAACGTAACTCCTCTATAACATTATTTCTCTCCATAATTTTCTGTGCTTGATACCCTAGCCCAGCTGGTTGCTTGGCTTCCCTTCCTCCCTGTGGTCGCGGGTTCAATCCCCACCCGACCCCTTTTATTTTTTTTTCTTATTTTGATCCGAAAAAATGCTATAATATTCCGAAAAATGCTAGAAAAATTCCTAAAAATCCCCAATAATACCAGAAAATTATTGGGTGTTACAAAATTTGGGTTTTGGAAATCAGTGATGCAGTGTTGAATTTAAAGACTTAAACTGCTGAATTAGATCAGCAGTGAAGTGTTACTAAGGGAAATTGCAATGCCGTGGAGCTGGAATTTGAGAAGAAGAAAAAAAAAGGAAACATTTGGAGTAGCTAGAATGCAGCTGTGCAGAGATGAAACTGAAACTGAATTGAATTGCAAGGATTGCTGGTAAGGGTGAAGCACAATCATTCGACAGCTATGAGAGACTATGGAATGCAGCAAGATTAAGAAGGTAAGCTGAAAATGCAGCTAGGAAAAAATTTCAAAATTAGTTTGAATACTAGTGGGACTAAGATTGTATCAACTTGAAGATAAATCTGAGTTTCAGAAGCTATGAATCAAGGTATCAAGTATAAAAATGTATCTGAAATTGTTGGGCACATTCACTGCTGATCGAATTTAAGAAAAACAAATGGCTGCTAGGATTTTCAGAGTAGGGCAGGAAAGGAAATGCAGTGAAGGTAGTGGCCGAAATTCAATGTGCTGATCAGAAATTTTCGAGTGGAACAATTTAAATTCTCCACCACTATGTGATGTATTCGTTTTGAGAAATCAGAGAATTGCAAGAACTGAGGTTACTTGCGTGGAACTGAACTTGAAACAGGAAAAGAAAAAAATGTAAGTGAAAGTGTGCCAACTTGAAGGGATGTGTATCAAGAGTGGTTGCAAGAAAAGAAAAAGGAAAACAGCTTTGATCAGAAACTGTGAAGCAGTTCCTTTAGAAGATGTAATAGAAGTCGATTGTCTCTAGATCAGGAAAAAGTAGTTTGTGTTGGTGCAAGTTGCATCAATGATGTTCTCCTTTATGTGTTTTAATGTTTGACAATACACTTAAGTTAGTGATACATTGAACAGACAAAGGGGAGCGAAGGAGAAGTAACCCAAGCCTGAGAAAAGTCCTAGTTAAGCTAGGCATGGAAACCCTAAGACCTAGCGAAGGGCTGCTAGGCTCTGGCGAAGGGCTGCCAGAAAGAAAAGACCTAGCGAAGGGCTGCTAGGCTCTGGCGAAGGGCTGCCAGAAAGAAAAGACCTAGCGAAGGGTTGCTAGGCACCTGACGAAGGGTTGTCAGGAAAACAAGTCCTAGCGAAGGGATGCTAGGCACCTGACAAAGGGTTGTCAGGAAAACAAGTCCTAGCGAAGGGCTGCTAGGCACCTGACGAAGGGCTGTCAGGAAGGCACCTGACGAAGGGCTGTCAGGGAAACAAGACCTAGCGAAGGGCTGCTAGGCACCAAGCGAAGGGATGCTTGGCATCCAAGACCTAGTGAAGGACGGCTAGGCAAAAAGTCCACCCGAAGGACCGGGTGGCAACCATCTCCTTAAAGGAGTAGGTGAATGGCGCTTTCTCGGGGGTAAGAGTTTGCGTCGGTTCGACCTAGGATTGCGTGCCAATCCGAAGTCCGAACCAAGTCCGTAAGATTAATATTCCATGTATACTTGCTTTGCATATGTATATCTTGCAGGTACCAAGAGAAGAAGACAAAGCAAGCGAAGGAAGTGAGCTGGAAAAGGGCTGCCAGGGGGCCCCCAGTGTTGGGGGCGCCCCCAGCAGCCAGGGCGCCCCCACAGGGGGGCGCCCCCATCCAGCCAGGGCGCCCCCAGCATGCGGGGCGCCCCCAGCCAGTGTAGAAGTTGGCCGCTTCTGTGTATGCGCAGAATAGGTGTCCTTGAGGGCGCCCGGAAGGACCGGGGCGCCCTGAATCAAGCCTGTTTGTGCTGTTTCGACACAGAAACATAGATAAGCCCTGATGAGGGCGCCCGGGACGTCCAGGGCGCCCTGGTCAAAGGTTTTATCAGCTGCGGCGAGGTAGGCGCGGGGATAAAGTTTGACCGGGCTTTTCGGGGCGCCCCCGTCGACCAGGGCGCCCCCAGGAGGGCTATAAAAGGGGCCTCGACCCCTCAGCTTCAAACACACTTCCCAAGAACCGTTCCAAGCATTCTGACCGACGACAACGCGCTAGAAACAAGGCTCTACGACCGGGAGGCTCCAGGAGGAAGTGCGCGGCACTTCGGAGGTCCAGATCGGCCAAGTTTCAGATCTCTGTTCGGTTTGCGTTCATTTAATTACGCAGTTAATTTTTCTATAGTATTGTTTGTAATAATTGCACTGTAAGTCGGGTTTCTCCGCCTCCGGAAATTCCGGAAAGGAGACTATTAGTGGACTCAACGCCGAGTACATAGGCCTTGGACGTACTGACCCTGGGGGGTTGGGAACCAAGTAAATAAACCTGCTGTGTCCCCTGTTTTATTTTCTGTTGTTTTATTTTTTATGTTTCCGCTGCACTAACGCTCTGAGTTTAGTTTTACGAAAGATTCCCGAAAGTTTTTACGATCGATATTCACCCCCCCCCCTCTATCGACGGCACCGGTCCTACAAGTGGTATCAGAGCCGAGCCGCTCTTCACCGGACTAACCGCCGACGGAGCAAAGACGCCAGGAGTTGAGGGGGAGCCCAGGGGTGAATCAGGTATATTTTTTTAAAATGTCTAATTTTAAATTGCATATTATTTGTTTCACGTGCAGGGAGAGAGGGCACTATAAAAATCAGTGCCCTACTCGTAAGACTCGGTCGACACCATCGGCGGCGAAGGAGGTACCAGCGCCAGGAGTCCGGAAGAACAAGGAACACGTACAATGCTTCAAATGCGGGAAGTACGGACACTACAAAAATAAGTGTCCGGCGAAGGTACGGAAAATTTACGTTCCGAAAAATTTACAAGTTACTGCACTGCCATGTGATAAAGTAGTTAACTTTTGTGATAAAATAGATTTATTGCATAGTGAAATTAATTCTTTGCATGTTAAATTACAAAACATGAATATGACCAAAATATTAGAAATTAATTGTTTAATTCAGAATATCAATTCAAAAATTAATAAAATTAATTCTGATAATTTAATTGATAGAATTAATTCTGATAATCTTTCTGATAAGATTAATTCTGACAATTTGTCAGATAAAATTAATTCTGAAAATTTTAATCCAGATAAAATAAAACCTAAGGATAATTCAGAATTCAAATTCGAAAATCCTAAGGATAACTCCGAATTTGAATTTGAAAATCTTAAGGATAATTCTGAGGATAAACATGATTTAATTGAAAATTATTCTGAGGATAAAAATGATTTTATTCTTGATAATAACCTAATTATAGATAATCTTGAAGATTACTACAAAACCTTAATTAGTGGCCCATTTTACTCCACATACTTTGAGGATATTGATGAATCTAAGGAGGAAATGGAATTTTCAAAGATTAGGGCCATAATTAATGAAAATTACAAAGGTTCAAATAAATTAAAATTAATAAAAAAATTCGGAAAGAAAGACAAAAATGAAGAAGAAATCTTTGAAATAATGAAAATGATGAATTTAAACCCACAACTGTTAATTAAATCTTAATTAATTCAATTAATTCAATTAAATCTTAAATAATTCAATTAATTCAATTAAATCTTAAATAATTCAATTAAATCTTAAATAATTCAATTAATTCAATTAAATCCAAATTAATTCAATTAAATCAATTTAATTCAATTAAATCTTAATTAAATCAACTTAATTCAATTAAACTTCAATTAAATCAACTTAATTCAATTAAACTTCAAATAAATCAATTTAATTCAATTAACTTTAATTAAATCAACTTAATTCAATTAAACTTCAGTTAAATCAATTTAATTCAATTAACTTTAATTAAATCAACTTAATTCAATTAAACTTCAATTAAATCAACTTAATTCAATTAAACTTCAATTAAATCAACTTAATTCAATTAAACTTCAATTAAATCAATTTAAATTCAATTAAACTTCAATTAAATCAATTTAATTCAATTAAACTTCAATTAAATCAATTTAATTCAATTAAACTTCAATTAAATCAATTTAATTCAATTAAACTTCAATTAAATCAATTTAATTCAATTAAACTTCAATTAAATCAAATTAATTCAATTAAACTTCAATTAAATCAACTTAATTCAGTTAAACTTCAATTAAATCAAATTAATTCAGTTAAACTTCAATTAAATCAATTTAATTCAGTTAAACTTCAATTAAATCAATTTAATTCAATTAAACTTTAATTAATCTAATTAATTCAATTAAACTTTAATTAAACTAATCAATCAAACTTTAAGCAAATTAATTCACTTTAATTCAAATTAATTCAATTTAATTCACTTAAATTCAAATTAATTCACTTTAACTCAATTAAATTCAATTAAATTCAAATAATTCAAATTAAACCACTTAAATTCAATTAAAGTCAATTAAATTCAAATAATTCAAATTAATCCACTTAAATTCAATTAATTCAATTAATTCACCTTAATTCAAATTAATTCAATTAAATTCACTTTAATTCAAATTAATTCAATTAAATTCACTTTAATTCAATTAATTCAAATTAACTCAACTTTAATTCAATTAAATTCAAATCAACTCAATTTTAATTCAACTAAATCCAATCTTAAATCACTTAAACTTGAACCAAACTAAAACCTTACCCAAACCGCAACAATTAATTCAATAAAATCAAATATGTCAAAGTGGGTTGACATATTCACGGGTTCACACGATATGTGTCAAATCGAGAATTTGATACATTTTTAGAAACAGAAATAAAATGCTTTGACTTGTTTGACTCATGCATAATTGTCATGCCATGCATTTGCTATTTTCCTTAAAATATATGACATGTCATTCATATTTAAATTTTATGCATAATTTAGAAATGTCATAAGAAAAAGATAATTGAAATTTGACAACATAGTATTGGGAGGAGGTGAGATGATAGTACGTTGGGGAAACCAACTCTAATAAGATCAAGTCTACTTGGTCTCTTTAGACTGGTGAAACCAGCCGAAGCTATCGATCCAAGACCCAAGCTAGTTAGACCAGAAAATGACCTAATTCAATTTGAAAATGAAATTTCATTAAAAGGCTTTGTCAAGGAAATGGTGGATGATCCCATAAGGCTACGGCCAAAGAAGGCCTAGTGCCTCGCCAAGACCTGGAAGCCAATTTCTGAAATTCAAATTCAAATTGTCTTTTGTCAAATTCGAATCTAACACAAATTTCAATTAAATCTTAGATTTAATAATTTATGAAAAATGATTCAAGCATCTCACAATACACCTATAAGGCAATCATGCTTGTTGTTTTGATATATCTAAAATGGGTGAGATGTTAAGGACTAATGAATTGAAAAATATTTTTCAAAATTGTTTTTCAAAATTGTTAGAATATTTTCCTAAAAATATATTTTTCAAAATAGAGCTTTAACAAAATAATATTTTTATGGAATTCATGCTTGTCTGATTGATTATACATATTAAGCATTTTTCAAAAAGATATATTATTTTCAAAAATTGATTGACTCACGCAATTAGACACAAGCCTCTTAGGACAACACTAAAGTCCCTTAGGGCACTTAGATAGAGTCAAACGGTATTGATGCAGGGGGAGTGCATTTCATATTTTTCAAACTGCACTTTAAAAACCTTACTATTATTTGAAAATATCTTTTCGAAAATCATGCTTTAATCGTTATCACTTGTGTCCTTTCAAAAAAAAAGTTTTAACTACTTGTTCTTTTGATTCTGATAAACCCTAAAGACACAAAGGAAGGTCCACTTTATAATCTAAAAGGACTCCTAGGATGTTTCAGATTTAGGGGGAGTCTGAGTCAAACTATTTTACAAGTCTTAATTTTTTTTAAAAAAATTTCCTTTGATTTGAATCAATCCTTAAGACTCAAAGGAAGAGTACTTGTGGTCAACAAGCTTCCCAGGACTGAGTCAAGTTTAGGGGGAGGTCAAATTAAAAGAATTATTCAATTACATGGTTTTAAAATACTAAAAATCTATATTTTTCAAAATACTGTTTGTTAAAATTTGTGTGACCTATGAAATTATTTTGAAATAATATTTACTTAGGTTGGAAAATTCTCAGGACACTTAGGAAATGTCCTTGTGGTCAACAAGGTTTCCTAGGATAGTGTCAGACTGGAAAATAGACCAAGTTAAGTAAAATATTAGATCTTCAAAAATTCACACATTTTTCAGCACATATTTTGTTAAATACTGTCATTTTTTTCTGAAAAATTTATTACAATAAGGAAAGGTTTTTTACTTGAGTTTGAAAACTCTCCAGGACACTTAGGAAAATGCCCTTGTAGTCAACAAGGTTTCCTAGGATGGTGTCAGACTGGAAAAGAAACTCAATCAAGTAAAATATTTTCAAAAGAACTTATGTCTTTCAAAAATAATATTCTTAACTTTGCAAAAAGCAAATGTACTTAATCTCTCGAAAAACATAATATATGTGTTTTAAAAGTACTTATATTTTTTTTCAAAAAGAAAGGATCTAAATAATCTTTCAAAAGTACTTGCACTCCTTACAAATCATCTTTTCAAAGTACTTATACTTTTTGTAAACCTAGAGCATTTTTCAAATTTATGCATTTTTTAAACAAAATTGCACTAAGTATCTTCAAAACAAAAACCAAATTTTTTTTCATTGTTGATGCAAGTTTTTTTTGATGCATGACAAAGGGGGAGAGGTGTGCTTAAGTTAGAAATTTTTTCAGTTAGAATATTTTTTACTCTCCCAAAACCTATACCTTTTATTTTTTCTATCCCAAGGACAGTAACTTAGCCCCCTAAAACAATCTAACTTAAGTTATTGTCAAACATCAAAAAGGAGGAGATTGTTGGTGCAAGTTGCATCAATGATGTTCTCCTTTATGTGTTTTAATGTTTGACAATACACTTAAGTTAGTGATACATTGAACAGACAAAGGGGAGCGAAGGAGAAGTAACCCAAGCCTGAGAAAAGTCCTAGTTAAGCTAGGCATGGAAACCCTAAGACCTAGCGAAGGGCTGCTAGGCTCTGGCGAAGGGCTGCCAGAAAGAAAAGACCTAGCGAAAGGCTGCTAGGCTCTGGCGAAGGGCTGCCAGAAAGAAAAGACCTAGCGAAGGGCTGCTAGGCACCTGACGAAGGGTTGTCAGGAAAACAAGTCCTAGCGAAGGGATGCTAGGCACCTGACGAAGGGCTGTCAGGAAAACAAGTCCTAGCGAAGGGCTGCTAGGCACCTGACGAAGGGCTGTCAGGGAAACAAGACCTAGCGAAGGGCTGCTAGGCACCAAGCGAAGGGATGCTTGGCATCCAAGACCTAGTGAAGGACGGCTAGGCAAAAAGTCCACCCGAAGGACCGGGTGGCAACCATCTCCTTAAAGGAGTAGGTGAATGGCGCTTTCTCGGGGGTAAGAGTTTGCGTCGGTTCGACCTAGGATTGCGTGCCAATCCGAAGTCCGAACCAAGTCCGTAAGATTAATATTCCATGTATACTTGCTTTGCATATGTATATCTTGCAGGTACCAAGAGAAGAAGACAAAGCAAGCGAAGGAAGTGAGCTGGAAAAGGGCTGCCAGGGGGCCCCCAGTGTTGGGGGCGCCCCCAGCAGCCAGGGCGCCCCCACAGGGGGGCGCCCCCATCCAGCCAGGGCGCCCCCAGCATGCGGGGCGCCCCCAGCCAGTGTAGAAGTTGGTCGCTTCTGTGTATGCGCAGAATAGGTGTCCTTGAGGGCGCCCGGAAGGACCGGGGCGCCCTGAATCAAGCCTGTTTGTGCTGTTTCGACACAGAAACATAGATAAGCCCTGATGAGGGCGCCCGGGACGTCCAGGGCGCCCTGGTCAAAGGTTTTATCAGCTGCGGCGAGGTAGGCGCGGGGATAAAGTTTGACCGGGCTTTCGGGGCGCCCCCGTCGACCAGGGCGCCCCCAGGAGGCTATAAAAGGGGCTCGACCCCTCAGCTTCAACACACTTCCCAATGAACCGTCAGCATTCTGACCGACGACAACGCGCTAGAAACAAGGCTCTACGACCGGGAGGCTCCAGGAGGAAGTGCGCGACACTTCGGAGGTCCAGATCGGCAAGTTTCAATCTCTGTTCGGTTTGCGTTCAATTAATTACAGTAATTTTTCTATATATTGTTGTAATATTGCACTGTAAGTCGGGTTTCTCCGCCTCCGGAAATTCCGGAAAGGAGACTATTAGTGGACTCAACGCCGAGTACATAGGCCTTGGACGTACTGACCCTGGGGGGTTGGGAACCAAGTAAATAAA